>CM019150.1:105548731-105909271 GCA_009733165.1 Naja naja | reverse complement strand
GCATTTATTCTCCTGTTGGTTTGTCCAATGTATGTGGCTGGGCAAATTTTTGCATGGTATTTTATAAACTCCTTGTTTTCTAGCTGGATCTTGTCTTTGGGGTTTCTTAAGATGTTGGTTATTTTTTTGATCAGTGCCAAAGGCTGTCCTGATATTGTGTTTGTGGAGAATTGCTGATTTTTATCTGTGGTGCCTTTGATGTAGGGGAGGAGGGCGATGCCATTGTCCTGTTCTGTGTCTTGGTTTTTTTTTTTTTTTTAATTACATTTATATGCCGCCTTCTCCGAAGACTCAGGGTGACTCACAATTCTTGGAACAATCCAATGTGCTCAGCAATAGCCTTCATTCCATTGTATATGCCTGCTTATTACTAGCGGGCATTTTACAAGGTCAGCTAATTGCCCCAACAATCTTGGGTCCTCAATTTACCTACCCGAGAGGATGGAAGGCTGAGTCAACCTTGAGCCTGGGATTCAGCCTACAGTAGTTGTAGACAGCTGGATCTTAAGAGCAGGCATTTACAGCCTGAGCCACCAAAGCTCAGGGGGAGCCAGCAAAATTCTCCACAAACACAATATCAGGACAGCCTTTTGGCACTGATCAAAAATAGCCAACATCTTAAGAAACCCCAAAGACAAGATCCAGCTAGAAAACCAAGGAGTTTATAAAATACCATGCAAAATTTGCCCAGCCACATACATTGGACAAAACCAACAGGAGAATAAATGCACCATCGAGAACACAAGAACGCAGTCAGAAAAGAAGAAAAACTTCCTCCCTTTTCCAGCACCTTAAAGCCACAGGACATGAAATTGATTTTGAGGGATCCAAACTTATCTCCAATACTGAACACTTCAATAAGAGAATAATTAGGGAAGCCATCGAAATAGAGAAACACCCCATAACATGAATAAACGGGATGATACTTCCCGCCTACCAGACATCTGGAAACTAGCCCTAATCAACAAACGAGTCCCAGCCACAAAAACCAACACGGACCCAAAATAACACATGATGCCACCACCAATCTCCTTCACCAGACTCAAACCCAAGCCCACGCCACAGATGAAAGGCAACCACCATCCAGAAACCAGACCATGGCTGCAACACCAGCTGCTACACCCCTCCAACCCCCAAACTAAGCAAACTGACACACGCTATAAACACATAGCCAGACCTCAAACTCGGAGCCAAACCAAGGCCCAGAATGCCACATCACAGCCTTCCACCCAGGATACTACATCACAGAACTCAGGAGATCACAACACAAAACATCAGGAGGTTGCAGCACAGACAACGACCCAGGAGATTACAGCACCACACCCAGGACATCACAACAATAGAACTCAGAAGGTCATCACACAGCCCATTACCCAGGTCGTTACAACACAAAAAGGCTGAGAGACACACAGCCAGCACCTCAGCCACACAGGGTCTCAGGAAAAAGCCATCCAATCTGCATACATCAACTCCACAAACCAATCAAAAGTAACAACACATCCAACTCTAGAGTTTAAAAGGGAAAAACAGCCACGATCACACACTTCTCCCAGGAGAACGAAGCTGAAGACACCAGCCTGAAGATGACGGATGAGATTTCGTCAAACGCTGCCAAGGTATTCTCAATCTTACACGGGACAAGACCGAATACACCAAGACCTACATATATATATATATATATATATATATATATATATATATATATATATATGTCACAACCCAAGATACAGAGGAGGAGAAATTATGATTTTAAAAAAATGGAAATCACACACCGAATAAATATATATATATTCTATTTTGCTTGCAACAGTAATGTCTTGCCACAAAATGATAAACACATTTTTGCAAGAATGCTTTCTACTTAATGAGTTATTCTGAAGAGATGTGTGGATGTGCTTATTACCATAGAAGGTTTGTTTGTTGGTTTGTTTGTTGGTTTTATGCACTAAAGTTACTTTATTCCCCCCAGGAAAAAAAATCAAAACCACCAATACATCTTATTTATTTTTTTAAAGAAACAGTTTCACTCTAGACAGTTAAACAAGAAGGTCCTTGTCAGGGATCCTCTTAGGATCTACTAATTGCCATGTGATGCATATAAGCAGTCACACTGAATTGAAGCTTTTATTTTTGTGAGACAGCAAGTACCAATTTCTTAAACAGCACATGAAACTGAGGAAGAAATTAAGGCAATTTACAATCCACGCTTCTGACACTTTTTATTAATTTGCAAAAATGCTTCTTCTTGCTGGGTTTAAATGTGTTTCTTGAAAAAAGAGATACTTTTGATCAAGCTCGTGGTGGAATAAAACTTGTAATCGAGTTTTTTCTTTTAAAAGTTCCTTTCACAAAAGCAGTTACCAACATGCTTCACTGCCCACTAGCTGATCATAGAAATACAGGGAATATGCATCTTTAGAAATAACCAACTGCAGGACTACTTTTCACAGATAACCACACCTTCTTCTGGGTCTCCCATCCTTCAGGCACATATGTATATGTGAAAACATGTGTTCCAAATAAGATTAAGCTTATTGAATAAGAACAATAAGTACAATAAAATTGTATAAGTAGATTATATAAATGGGGAAAGGGCTGTCTCTGCTTGCTTTCTGCTCATTTATTATGTGTGCAAAGAAAAGATTGGACCTGTGAAGAAATCTTAAAATAGATTTGGGCTATGATCCAAAGTGCAGATTCCTTTCTAGACTTTTAAATTAAGAATCTTGCCTTTAGGACTATGGCAAATGTGACTTTGCTGTCCCTCAAAAGGCAAATAATGAAGAATGATCTCATTTTCATTTAAACATAACTTAAACCTAACAAGTTTTCTTTCCAAGTTATCTCTTTAATATCAGCAACATCGCTTGATATGGGTCATTAATAATGACTCAACCATTGGGTTTTTAGGGTTTGTTCACAAATGCAGGATCATCACTCAGGAATCACAATCCAAGCAATAATTTATATGTTTGTAACAACAGAGTGAGGATTTTCTCTCAAGTTCAAAGAGCACAACTAGAAGATAGATTTATATGTCATATAACAATCATAGGGAATGATTGCTATGTAAAGTGTAAATCAGGTATGGAAAACCTGCAGCCAAAGTCTTCAATAAACCCTCTTATCTGCTCTTTTTTTCTTTTGCAACCTTCAGTGATTTTTGTTCTCATTATTAACAATTTATTTATTATCTCAATATACTACATTATCTCAATATACAGGTGAAACTCAAAAAATTAGAATATCGTGCAAAAGTTCATTTAATTCAGTAATGCAACTTAAAAGGTGAAACTAATATATGAGATAGACTCATTACATGCAAAGCAAGATAGTTCAAGCCGTGATTTGCCATAATTGTGATGATCATGAAAACCCCAAATCCACAATCTCAGAAAATTAGAATATTGTGAAAAGGTGCAATTTCTAGGCTCAAAGTGTCCCACTCTAATCAGCTAATTAAGCCATAACACCTGCAAAGGGTTCCTGAGCCTTTAAATGGTCTCTCAGTCTGGTTCAGTAGGAATCACAATCATGGGAAAGACTGCTGACCTGACAGTTGTGCAGAAAACCATCATTGACACCCTCCATAAGGAGGGAAAGCCTCAAAAGGTAATTGCAAAAGAAGTTGGATGTTCCCAAAGTGCTGTATCAAAGCACATTAATAGAAAGTTATGTGGAAGGGAAAAGTGTGGAAGAAAAAGGTGCACAAGCAGCAGGGATGACCGCAGCCTGGAGAGATTGTCAGGAAAAGGCCATTCAAAAGTGTTGGGGACTTTCACAAGGAGTGGACTGAGTCTGGAGTCAGTGCATCAAGAGCCACCACACACAGACAGATCCTGGAATGGGCTTCAAATGTCATCAGAAGTGTCTTACTGGGCTAAAGAAAAACAGACCTGGTCTGTTGCTCAGTGGTCCAAAGTCTTCTTTTCTGATGAGAGCAACTTTTGCATCTCATTTGGAAACCAAGGACCCAGAGTCTGGAGGAAGAATGGAGACTGCAAGATGCTTGAAGTCCAGTGTGAAGTTTCCACAGTCTGTGTTGATTTGGGGAGCCATGTCATCTGCTGGTGTTGGTCCACTGTGCTTCATTAAGTCCAGGGTCAATGCAGCTGTCTACCAGGAGATTTTGGAGCACTTCATGCTTCCTTCCACAGATGAGCTTTATGGGGATGCTGACTTCATTTTCCAGCAGGACTTGGCACCTGCCCACACTGGCAAAAGTACCAAAACCTGGTTCAATGACCGTGGGATTACTGTGCTTGATTGGCCAGCAAACTCACCTGACCTGAACCCCATAGAGAATCTATGGGGCATTGCCAAGAGAAAGATGAGAGACATGAGACCAAACAATGCAGAAGAGCTGAAGGCCGCTATTGAAGCATCCTGGTCTTCCATAACACCTCAGTAGTGCCACAGGCTGATAGCTTCCATGCCACGCCGCATTGAGGCAGTAATTGCTGCAAAAGGGGCCCAAACCAAGTACTGAGTACATATGCATGCTTATACTTTTCAGAGGTCCGATATTGTTCTATGTACAATCCTTGTTTTATTGATTGCATGTAATATTCTAATTTTCTGAGATTGTGGATTTGGGGTTTTCATGAGCTGTAAGCCCTAATCATCACAATTATGGCAAATCATGCTTGAACTATCTTGCTTTGCATGTAATGAGTCTATCTCATATATTAGTTTCACCTTTTAAGTTGCATTACTGAAATAAATGAACTTTTGCATGACATTCTAATTTTTCGAGTTTCACCTGAACTTATATACTATTTCAATAGTATTGTAAACCTCATTCTCGGGTAGCTGGAGTAAAATACATTTTTATAAACTTGGGATAAAACCATTCTACATTGTGTACTTTACACTCACTTCATAGAACCATGTGATTACATGCAACAGATTATATACATATTTTTCCCTTTTTACCATTATACAAATAATAGAAATTAGAGCCAACTTAGTGTTGTGGTTAAAGCACCAGGCTAGAAACTGGCTGATGGTGAATTCTAGTCCTGTCTTATGCAAAAAGCCAGTTGGGTGACCTTAGACCAGTCACAGTCTCTTAGCCCTAGGAAGATGGAAATATTGGCAGACTACTTCTGAAAAAGCTTGCTAAAAAACTGCAGGATTTGTTCAGCTAGTTAACAGGAGTAAAAACTAACTTGAAATCAGAAGAAAGGAAAGGAAAATATACTCAACTCCTTTACCCTCTCTGGTCCTCAACTTATGATCACAACTAAGCCCAAAATCTATGTTGCTAAGTGAGATATTTGTTAAGTGAATTTTATCCCATTTATCCCACTTTTTTGCCACAGTTGCTAAGTGAATCGTTGCAGTGGTTAAGTTAGTAACCACTTGTCAGAAGGTCACAAAAGAGGATCACATGATCCTGAACACTGCAACCATCATAAATATGAGTCCATTGCCAACTGTCTGAAATTTGATCATGTGACCATGGGGATGCTGCAATGGTTGTAAAATGTGTAAAAATGGTGATTTTTTTCAGTGATGTTGTAACTTTGAACAGTCACTAAATAAACTGTGGTAGGTTGAGGGCTACCTGTATGTGTTTCATTCTATCAAAGCAATCAGAGAGAAGATAACAACCATTTTGACTTGACAATGATACCTGCAAATAAAGACATCAGAACATTCCTAAATTATATTTTCCTATATATTCTCTTAAAAGATATTTTCAAAACTTGGAGATCAAAACAATAAAAGCAAGCCTTTCAATATTAGATCTTTTAAAAAGCTCAAATCTATTGCTAAGTCATTTAAGGTAAGTATAAAATGGCAGCCAAATACAGCAAAAATAATGTCGTACTTATTTATTTATTTGGAGAGGGATATATTTTGATTGAAATTTAATCTGAATTTCTGGGAACAAATAGCTATTTGCATTTCATTAACCCAAAGGTGCTCCCATCAAAGCAAAACACTAATTGGTAATTATTTATTTACTAACTTTGCTTTGTGCAGTTCGTGATTGGAAATGTCAAGGTTGTAGATTATAAGAACAATAATGGTAATTAGAAGTAAATAACTGAGTGATGCTCAGGAGCACATAGTTAGTGGGAATGCAGGAAAAAATAATTGTATTGTATAGAAAATATCCCTCCCTTATAGTTTTACTGATGATGTTTTCTAAGGGAATAAATTATATTCTGATTTCTTTCTGAAGAGACTCTTATTTTTCATCACACAAGTCAGTCTCAAGATTCTGCTCAAGTTGTTGCTTCATTAATGTTAAAAGCCAGTGTAGTAATCAAGGTGCTGGTATAGAAAGACTGACTTCTAGGCATCCCTCAGGCATGAAAGTCAGCTGGATGACTATGGGAAAGTCATTCACTCTCAGTCCAACTCAAATAAAATAGGAGGCAAGAATATTAGGTATGAGGGTGAAGGTTCATTCTCTTGTGGGTTGGTTTCTGAACATTTTGTTACCAAGCTAGGTAACCTTTTTAGCAGAGTTTAGGGGATGTAAGTATCAGTGTTCCCCTGATTTATAAGGGCTTTATAAGGTTTATAAGGGCTTTGTGTGGTCAGTAGGTCTTATGATGATGAGGTCATGCCAGGTAAGGGTCACATTGGGTCAGGGTCTTGTGATGCATCAGGTGTGGGTTGTGTCAAGTGAGGATCTTGTGATGGGTCAGGTGTGAGTCATAAGTGAGGGTCTTGTGCTATAGGTTGGTACAGATATATTTGCTGCTCTCTCTGTGTATGTGTGTGTATGTGTGTATGTATGTGTATGGAGAGGGAGAGGGAGAGAGGGTGGGAAGGAAGGAGAGAAGAAGGAGCTGTGAGCGCAATTCCAAAACATTGAACACCATTGGCATTGACAAAATCACCATCATACCTTACATCTTGCAACAATACATTTAACACCATCAAACAACATCTGCCTATCACAGGTTCCTGGGAAGGACTTGATAAGTGGACAAAAAATATCAAATCCAATCTAAACATCTGATTGACTGTGGGACCAACCATAATAATAATAATGGATCCAAAGCTGGAAATGTTAATTTCCCATCATAAGTGGGCACTTATGATAGTAAAGTAGCTTGAATATTAATACTAGAACACTAATAGTGCCTTAGTTTTGGTTTTTAGTGAATATGGACTAAACATTTGTAAAATCCATTGAGGGGTTATGCACAACTAATTTAGTGATTCCTCCACAACTATTCCTAGATAATTGATATCCCATCCTTCTAAGTTATATTGGGTTTGTAACATGATTGAGCAGGGATAATTTCTAGCAAGTTTAGAAGATAGTGAGAAAGTTTGTCTATGGAAACTTTGACACATTTTGGAGACATTTCTAGGATGAGTTTGGCTGGCAATGAAACATCATGATAGATAGATAGATAGATAGATAGATAGATAGATAGATAGATAGATAGATAGATAGATAGATAGGTAGGTAGGTAGATAGGTAGGTAGGTAGGTAGATAGATAGATAGATAGATAGATAGACAGATGGAGATGGAGATAGAGATAGATATATAGATATTAAAGGTTCTCATGTGATCTTCTTGTATAACAAAAAAAATCAACTTGCAATAAAATGACCAAGGTATAAAATAGAGTTATGTTCAGATCTGTGCAACTCCTAGTAGGTACAATAGAGTTAAATTAATCAGGTTATTTTGTTTGTTTGTTTAGGTTTGGACACTGCCTGATTCCAACTAATTCTGGGAAATTCACAAATAACATAACAACCAAAAACTAGATGGAATCCAGGCACAATATACAGATAGAAAACAAAGCTAACCAATGTTCCCAAGGGAGTTCATAAATCTCATATGAGATTACTGGGTCTTAAGCATTTTACACAATGGCAACAGAATGGGAATAAAATTCAAGAGGGAAATCTCATTCCCAAGAGCAGCAGACAAGGTACATTTCCTGGTTCCCAATACATGACTTTTTTTTTTACCTGGAGACCTAGAGCGATCCTACTCTGTTAATATTTACTCTTAATCCAAGTTAATTCAATTGCTTACTTTTGACTCCTGTAGTTCCAAGGGTTGATTTGCTTGCATTTCATTTTATTTCCATCTTGGTCCATGCCACTAAATTGGTCAGCTGGAAGCATGATTTCTCTATCTGGGACTGTTTGCACTGATAGTCACCCAGTCACACCTGATCTAATTGACAGGTGTGACTGGGCAATCATTCATCTGCCATTTTTATATAAATGCAGTGCATGTAATACATGTGAAAGCAGTGAATCTTTATTTCCTAATTATACCAATATGTTGAAGCCACTGACCATCACCTTGGATTCTTTGCTGTTTGATCTTTGCTGACCTGTCTATATTGGATGTGGTAATCCAATATAGACAGAGACGTCAGAGCGTTCAAAAATACTATTCATCTTGATTCCTAACTTTATGAATTATCTTTCTTTTTTAAAGAAAATCTAGGCCTATTTATGTCTTATATAACAGGCATTCTTAAAGCCAGTAACTCCATTTCCCAGGTTTATGGGTGCATATTAATTTTTGAGTCTACTTGTAAAAGGTCCCATAACAATTCCCCAGCACTACTTTTCTTTAACTTACATTCATTAATTTGTAATTACATCAAATGTTTCAGCTTTTGCTTACCTGAGTGTGACACAGCCTAATGGGATGCCTAACTTCATATGTTTGCTACTGGGACCATTTCTTGATGACAAAGATCAAGTCAGGTTTTCTGAACCATGTTATACTGGGGAAGGGAACAATTCAGATTTCCATCCCTAATTAGGAATAACCTCATCTCCATTCTCAGCTCAGAAATACTTTAATTTCTTTCCAGTTCTTCCTGAAATAGGGAGCCCACTCTCCACACACTCACATATAACTGCAACATTGTTCCTTTGCTACATTGACTAATAATCAGGGGAGCATGAAGATTAGCCCCAGATTTCATTTCCAAAGAGATCAGAAGATTAACAACATCTTCCATTTGTTTCTTAAATACTTAATACCCCAACAAAGAACTACATCATTATGTTAAAATTACAGGGAAAAGAGTCCATCCTTTTCTTTTCTGTAACAGTTGACTGCACAGCTTCACAGCTAAATTATCATGCATTCCCTCTCTTCCTCTGAACACTTCTAATGCTTCCAAGAGTTATATTTAAAAGCAATCTACTTATGATTATAGACCATGTTTTTTTTAAAAAAGAACTTATTCAAATAAGCTTCTACAACTTCTGATGCACAGTATTATCATGTACAAAGCTTTTTGCTATCATTTCAATACAATGAATGAATGAATGAATGGAATAGGGGAACCCTTCCCCTAGTAGTGGTGTTGTAACAGGGACCAGACCAGGGGTGGGACCCAATTTTTTTAACAACTGGTTCTGTGAGTGTGGCTTATTTGCTGTGTGTAACTTGGTGGTCATGTGACTGGGTGGGCGTGGCCAACTCAACATCATTCATGTCAAGGAGTGCTTCTCCTCACCTGGCCTCTCATGACAGTGGGGATGCTGCAACAGCCATAAGTGTGAAAAATGGTAATAAGTCACTTTTTTCAGTGCCATTGTAACTTTGAATGAACTGTTGTAAGTCAAGGATTACCTGTACAAAAATACAAAAAGCCTCTTTGTTTGCAACAAGCTGCCCTTAATACCAATCATTAGATTAAAAATACCTGCAAGCCAGAGTTACAAATCAGGCAGGGTGCCAGAGCACCTTGAGGTTAAAATGCAGTGATAACTATCATCAGCCAACTCTTGCTCATATAGTGAAACCCTTTAGCAGCGGTCATTTAAGCTCTCCAGAAAGACCACATCCAGGAGAAGCAATCCTTAGATCCATCTGCACTGCTTAAAGATACCAGCTGGTCTCACTCATCTCACAAGATATCCTAAGGAAATCATCCAGATTTAAGGAAAGGTCACAAGCCTCCCAGAAAGGCAGTAAAAAAAATCAGTGTCAAGCTTGCATCCTGCCTCTTGGAAGTACACCCCAAAAGGGTAGTGCCAGACACCACTAAAGCAGTGAAGGAAGACCCCCCTCCTCCCCAGATAGAAAAAGAAACCATGAGGCATGAAAAAATTCAAACACAATACAAATAATTAAATCACAACAGTAGCTATTGCTTGTTGAAGCTGAATAGGGAAAATTATCCCATCGATAAACACAGGATTAAACGTCACCAAGCACAGAATTAACCTTCACCAAAAACCAGTTTTAGACCAAAACTCAGAAAGGGTATGTAAACTCATGTTTGAATGTCAATCTTTCTAGCTAGCCAAGAAGCCTTGCTGAATGTCACCTTGGTTCCCTGTCATTAAAAGCTTCTTTCTGACAGCTCTGCTTCATTATTCAGTTATTTCTTCAAAGTGCTGATTGTCCAGGGAAGTATTCCCTCCCAAAAGCAGTGTAAAAATCTTAAAACAACCATTCCCCTTTAAGAAAGTTAAGCCCCAGAAGCTCCGGAGACAGGAAGTCTAGGTGTACTGGTAAGAATGTAATAAGGGTGGAAAAAACCAAAAGGAGATTGCTTCTAACTACTGGTTCTCTGAACTGCTTAGAAAGTTAACAAGGGATTCTATAGAACTGGTCAGAGCTGGTAGAATCCCACCCCTGGCCCAGACTGCCTGGTTTATAAAAAGGAAGCACTGAGCAAGTCAAAGGTAGCTGGAACCTAAAGAGGAAGAACATGGCAAAACTGCTTCTTGCCTGCTAATTGCATCAATTTCATACGATAATTTTTTCAGTGCTTCTTCCATTATAAGTCCTGCAGCTGAACACAAAGAATGTAAAATAGGCAGTAACAGCCTTTCCTTTTTGGCACTTAAGATGCTTGGGCATTCAGAAAATTAGGCTAAGAGTGCTGCAGTAAAGGGAAAAAAAGAGGAATTGGAATTTATTAATATGTGGCAAAAAGAACCAATTCCAGCATTTGAAAGAGGACATCAGGTTTCTCAGGGATCAAATTGTAGGGACCAATAATGTCAAGAAGTCAACCTATGGCCCTAGATCACTGGCTGTCTCACCTCATTTTTGAGTGGACTACAGACTCCCTCCCCATTTTTGATCTGCCAAAACCCTGAAAGAATGGAACAATAAAAGTGATTTTAAGACAGTTAAAATCATTCACATATACATCTGTTTATACAGTATGTGTGTGTATATATATATAAGATGTTGATTCTTTACATTATACAATTTGTTTAAAAGCACAGAAAGTTATTCATATCTTTATACTTTTTTAAATTGGAGAATTCCTCAGAAATATACATAAATATGATTTTTAAAGGATAAGGGCCTTTTGATATGCATCATGTTTTGAACATGAAATTGGCAAAGTTTATATAAAAGAACAGTAATATTTCCTTCATTTCTAGTGCCTAAGTTGATCTTATACTGTACAAAGAGCTAAAAAAAATAGAATACACATTACATTAGCTTTAAGGAGCTAAGGGCCACATTTTCAATCCATGTAAGGAAGAAAGGCATTGTTAGAACAGAAGATGATCACAAAGGGTAGCATTAAATTTGCTGTCACCAACATTTTTGATGAGTATAACAATAGTGTTTATACACAATTATAGGCCTAGTTATGCACTACAATTACCCCAAATGCAGGATTTATGAGAACAAGTCAACATGTAATATATTTTGGGCACCTCTGCATTTCACTGTTGAAAGACAGTGAAGCTGGAAACAGGATAAGTTGTTTTAGCAGAATGTAGAGAAGGAATGAAAGAGACTGATTTGAACATATGTTACATATATTTTCTCTTATGTCTTCCATTTCATATCTGTGCTGTACTCTTTTAGTTAAACCTGATTTACACTGGCCTATCTGAATAAAAAAAATTAGAAACAGAAAATTAAGGAGTCCAGAAGTTGTTCTTCCTTCCTTCTCTTTTATTTTTAGATTTCCTTTTAGTGGTTTTGGAAAATAAAAAGCATGGTGCCTACTATGCTAGTTGTAAATATTTTTGAAAATTTTCTTGAAATTAGATATACATTAAGTTAGTTTATTGCTAAATACCTGTGTGTATAAGTATAGGTGTGGAATATAAAGAGTGTTACAATACACCAATGGGAACAATCATTTTTTAAGTAATATGTTTTCAATATGATAATGAGATACTTTTCTCAGAAAAAAAGGCTGATCTTTTTCTAAATAAAACTTAGATATTATAGATAGGAAAAATGATACTAATAGATACATAGGTATATGAACTTACATATTTAGGTAGTCCTCAACTTACAACAGTTTGTTTAGTGTCCCTTTGAACTTATAACGGCACTGAAAAAAGTGACTTAAGACCATTTTTCAGACATACGACTGATGCAGCATCCCTATGATCATGTGATCAAAATTCAAATACTTGGCAACTGACTCATATTTATGATGGTTGCAGTGCCTTGGGATCACATGATCCCCTTTTGCAAACAAAGTAATTGGGGAAGTAAGGTTCACGTAAGTCAATTTGTGACTGAAACTGTGAAAATTTGAGATTACTCTGAATAGTGTTCAGTAATGTGCAGTGCATTTGTGGACTGCATGCTTCAAGTTGCTGCGTGATTCCCCCACCCCAGATGACTTTAGATATCTCTATCTATGCATATCTACAAAGTTTAGCAATTACAATGGATTGTATTACTATTTTAATTGACATACTCATTAAGTGTGACAGCTCTCATTATATTATTATATACTGCATTTGAAATTGTTTCAACCTACCATAAGTACACTTTATCTTTCCTTAGTTATTAAGGTGATACTAATGATTATGTACTTAATATACTTAGAAGTTAAGGGGATTTGAGAGAGACCCAGCAATTATTTTTATTGTTCCCCAGAAAACTTTTCATGAGATAAATGTTGTGATATACACAGTGTATTCAGTCAAACTAAAACTATATGCAGAAGAAAAAATGCTTAAAAAACCCCTGCTCTGGGACAGGTAGTATGTAGCTAATTGCTTTTATCTCTTTAGCAATCAGAGTTCTGTAAGAACTATAACCAAAGGTTGCATCTGTTGCCTTTTTGCTTCCTCTGCTAATTAGTAAAAGTTCTAAACTTAATGGTTACATGCATTTTACTTGGAAGTTTCAAGTTTCTTTTAGAAGTTATAATGAAAATATATACATAATATACTCTGTATACACACTTATACTGACACTGACATCAATGGTGGATGTTAATGCACATGACTATATACCATTGGCAAGAGAAGAGTTGATGGGGCACCAAAGTAAAAAAAAAAGGCTGTGCCACTAATGTTCTGAATCCCCTGATCTGGTCTTTAGAGAGAACAAAAGCAGTACAAAGTTATTAGAGTTACAGAGTGATGATCAGTTGGGTTAAAAGAATTTTCTATAATGGCAAGAACTTTCCTAAACAGAAGGAGATTTTCCTTTAATTAATTCCTTCCAACAATGTAAGCAAATGGAATTCAGTAGAAATGGAATAAACAAATAGATAGACTTTGTATCCATCCTATCAAACGATATTGAATCTTCTCCAGCAGGGCAAGAAAAGAGTCATGGATATTGTCAGATGAAACAAGTCATGAATAAGGAGCAGATAAAGTATAAAAAGATGAAATGTAGGTAGGCCAGCAGGTTATGCTGCATTGGGACAAGTAGCTCAAACAGGTAGGGAAAGTGCTGGATAGTTCAGAAATGGATGCTGGTAGAATATGCCTAACTGGTAACAGCAGAGGGGAGAAACTGGGCATGTGCACCAATCATATCCTACTTGCTTGTCTAGATTTTGGTATGTTTGGGTTTTGGTTTGAGTCAGGCTTGTCCTGGCTTGAATATTTAGGAAACCCATTATTTGAAATGAAAGATTCTTTTACTAAAGACAAGCGGTTACAGCATAAGCAAAGCTGGATCAGAGTATTCCTATGCAAAGTTTGCATTTTCCCCCTTTGCTTGGCCCTCCCTCCTTGACCCATCAGAGTCCAATAGCATTCAGTCTTGATGTTTTGGTAATGGCTTTGAGGTTTGGAACCTCCTAATTTCACATTCCGTTCTCAGGCTTTATTCCAGATTGACACTTCTGGTTCCTGTAACCTTGTCATTTCTCTCCCCCCTCATCTCCGCCACACACATTTCCTGCTCATTCCTTACATCTCCAATTGCCTCCCTGCTCCTTTGCATTTTATGGCAGGATGCCAGCAAAGTAAAGTATGCTGAAGATAGCAGGCCCGGCAATTTGGTTGATCCAAAATGATTTGGCAGAATCCACCAACTGCATTGTTTCCTTCCAACTTTCTTTTCCCCATTTTGTGCATGCTCCTATGTTATAGCAAATGATGACATGAAGCTGAAATGAGTCCAAACATGTCCAGTTGGACAATTACCTGACCAGTAGACATTTTAAACTAAAAGAAAAAGTTTTGCTTTTTCTTGTTGCTGCTAAATTTCTCTTAATTCTGCAAGTTGAAGACCAAATAATTTGCTAAGATTCCAGTTTGGACAATATCACATCTGAAGGAGATGTTCTACCAGAGTTGTGTTCTGACCCAACCCTGTTACCAGCAAGAAAATCACAAACAAACGCAGCAACTCAAACCTTCTCAGCTTTAATCTACAAATAACCTCTTTGTAGATAAAAGATGTCTTGCAGCCAATTAGTCCAACCAGAAAAGCCTTGACAGAATTCTTTAGATAAGCCAGAATCTACACACACAATGCTGAGTCCTTAGAACATTTTAGCTTTTCCCACGTCATTATAGTTGTGCTTTTAAAGTTGTAGCAACGTTTGATAGAATAAGACACCAAGTCACTAACATCCTATGCACAAGCAAACCACCCAAAAGCAACTTACACAAAGAGGAACAAAAAGCCCTGCAAGCCTTAAAGAACGACAGCAGCATAATCATACTTCCAACAGATAAAGGTAATGCCACAGTAGTAATGGACAGAAAAGACTATGAAACAAAACTGACAGGCCTACTCCAAGACTCCACATACATACAAACCCATAAACATGGACCCAACCACATATCTGGAAAAAATAACCAAGAAGAAAATCATAACCAGCAACATGAGCAAAGAGATCCAACAGACGATCATTCCAAGAGAAAAATCTTCCAGATGCCCCAAACTATACGGTTTCCCCAAAATACACAAAGAAGGCATACCTCTGAGACCCATAGTCAGCTCCAGAGGAGCACCACTACAAAACCTAGCCAAATACTTAGCAAAGCAGCTACAGGCCCATGCTGAAGCAGCAGCTTCACATGTACAAAACTCATACCACCTCTTAGAAATGATCAAAGATCTACACGTGGAACAAAAAGATCTGCTTGTAAGTTTTGACGTGGTTTCATATTCACTCAAGCCCTGATAAAAGAAACCCAAGAAATCATCAAAAACAAATACCAACCACCCAAACATCTCATGGAACTAGCAGAACACTGCTTAACCAACACATATTTCATATACAAAGGACAAAGATACAAGCAAATTGAAGGCGGCCCCATGGGTTCACCACTGTCACCCGTTATTGCAAACCTGTTCATGAAAGAATTTAAATCCAGAACCCTGGCAAATGCCACCCACAAACCCAAACTATGGCTAAGATACATCAATGACACATTTGTTATTTGGCCCCATGGAAAAGAAAACCTAAACAATTTCCTAACACACCTAAACAGCACATCCCCAAAATCAAATTCACCATGGAAACGGAAACAAACAAACAACTACCATTCCTAGATGTACTAATCTACAAAAAAAAGATGGCACACTAGGACACACCATATACCAGAAGAAAACACACACCAACCGCTACCTCAACGCCCAATCTCACCACCACCCAGCATAGATAAACTCCGTGGGCAAAACACTAATTGCCAGAACCAAGCGCCTGGCAGACAAGACACACATAAAAACTGAACTATGCACCCTGACCAAAGTACTGATAGCCAACGGCTTCCACAAAAGCAAAATCACAGGCCTGATTCACAAAAACACACTGAGACATAATAGAGACCTAGAAAATGAACAGACCTATGGAACAGCTGTCCTGCCCTACATAAGAGGTACTACAGACAAAATCAGTAAGATACTACACAGGCATCATATCAAGATTGCCTTCAAAACAGACAGAAAAATAGCAGCCATCCTAAGAAACCCCAAAGATAAAATTGACCTGGAAAACCAAGGCATATATGAAGTCCCCTGTGGATCATGCCCTGCCACATACATCGGACAGACCAATAGAAGAATAAGTACCCGCCTGGATGAACACAAAAATGCAGTAAAAAAGCTGGAACACACTTCCTCAGTAGGTCTAACACATGAAAGCCACAGGTCATAGCATCGACTTCAATGGCACCAAAACTCTAGCCACTATAGAAAACCCCAGCTACAGAATTATCAGAGAAGCCAGAGATTGAAAAAAGACCTGACAGCATGAATAGAAGAGATGACTCCACCAGACTGTTAATTATCTGGAAGCCAAGCAAACACCTGGGCACAAACTAACCCTAACCCTGATACCTCCAGCCCAAACACACCCCAACAAGCCACCCAGATGAAACCTAGCTTCCTAATAAATGAGAGCCGGCCATTTACCCGAAGCCAAGCCATGCTAAAAGCCCCCAATACACAAAACACAATGTTGTCAGCCAATCAAGACAAAAAAATGCTACAAAACAGATAGAAGATATTAGAAACCCCAATCAAGCAGAACACAGCAAACTCCAAGTCCAATAAACACAGACCAAGACTCCCAACCAATCAGGATGAAGAAAAAAACCATTCTAACAAAGTACGAGGCTAGCACCAAATTTAAAACAGAAACTGCAAAGCCTGACACAGACAAACCCAATACACAAGCCTAATGATGGCAGATGAGATTCTGCCAAAACGTCGCAACAACTTTAAAAGCACAACTATAATGAATACCATACATACATACATACATACACATACATACATACATACATACATACATATATACCTTTAAGAAATGTCTTTCTTTCATGCTTTATGTATTTCATGTATATCCAACATAAACTGGTAATCCATTGCTTTTATATCAGTAGAGAGACCAATTACATTGGTATTTGTCATTCTTTCCGGAATTTTCTTCTGAGATGCTCCCAGATAGGCCCATTATAAAATCATCATGTAATAACTAATAAATAAAGAAAATCTAACAGCTTGCTTTTCCCATTAAAAAGCTTTTTTATTATTTATTAAGATTTCATACTTCTTAACTACCCCTCTTATTCACCTTATCAGTGAGCTTGTAATAAGTTAAACTGAGCAGGTATATCTCTAAGTAAAATTTATTCATCCTGAAGTAACATTCCACTTTTTCCCATTTATCTTTTGTCATTAAACCCAAAGAAATATTTGTCTTTATCTGGGATAAAATAGAATAAACGTTTAGAGTTACAAGATTAAAAAAATTACCCTGGAATAAATATTCCTAAATATTTAAAAGAGTTCCAGGTTAAATTATTTCAAATTTCCATAGAAACATTACAACATATAGAAATCTATATGACTTGCTCCAATTATCTGAAGAACCCAATAAGTTATCCTATGCTATCACATTGCTATAGAAAATACTTACCTACAATAACTATCAATAACACATAATTTGGTTTTCCAAATAAGTGTTTATGCTCTGTTTCAGCCACTTTTATATCTAAAATGTACTCTATCTAATAAAGCAGATAATATAACATTACACAAAAGAGATAACCCTGTGTTATATCTTCATGGATGAAGAGATAATTCCATTTGTAACAAACATAGTGGAAAGAACAGAATATTATATTTTGGTCCAGTTAATAAAAACCAGGAGAAATCCATATTCAAGCAAAACTTGTTTTAGAAGTGTCTACTGTGCTAAAATTCCCAACCAATCATTACCATTGATTGAATTTTTCTGAATGTATAGGAAAGATACCAATTAATTATATTATCATATCAGATGAGACAAATTTTATCACATTTAAAGGAAAAAAGATAAAAATAATAATAATTACATTTAAAAAGTAAATATTAAAAAACATGAAGGAGCCAGAAAATAAAAACAACAAAATAATATATAAGAAACTAATCAACAGTATCAGATTTTTTTATTTGGATTATTAAGCAAAGCTTTTATCTTGAAGTTGAAACAGAACACTCAGGCCTTTCGTAGTGTTTAAGACAATGCAATCTCTCTCTCTCTCTCTGTGTGTTTCTTTGTGTGTATATGTATATGTACATATATATAGATACATACCAGTGGTGGTATTCAATTTTTTTTTACACCAGTTCTGTAGGCATGGCTTGGTGGGCATAGCAAGGGATCCCATTCCCTCCCCACCCCACTAACCTGCTTTCCAGCTCCATTCTCCTGTGCAGGGACTCAATGGGAGGCAGAGAATAGATGTGGTTGGCGGGACCAGTTAGAGGCGGGATTTGCTGGTTCTACTCAAAATTTCCCCTACCGGTTCTCCAGAACCTGTCAGAACCAGCTGAATACCACCTCTGATACATACATATATCCTATCTATCTATCTATCTATCTATCTATCTATCTATCTATCTATCTATCCATCCATCTATCTGGCTATCTAGCTATTTGTTTCTGTTTGTATATGTACATGTATATACATATAGATACATACATACATATATCTCTGTCTGTCTGTCTGTCTGTCTAGCTATCTTGCTATCTTACTATCTAGGTTTCTATCTATCTATCTATCTATCTATCTATCTATCTATCATCATCCATCTATCATCTATCTATCTATCTATCTATCATCTATCTATCTATTTGTTTCTGTGTGTATATGTACATGTATATACATATAGATACATACATACATATATACATATCTCTGCCTGACTGTCTGTCTGTCTAGCTATCTTGCTATCTTACTATCTAGGTTTCTATCTATCTATCTATCTATCTATCTATCTATCTATCTATCTATCTATCTATTTATCTGTTTCTGGTTGTATATGTATATACATATAGATACATACATACATGTATCTCTGTCTCTCTTTTCTTCTTTCTCTCTGTCTCTCTCCATCCATCTAGCTATAGCTATCTAGCTATCTGCTTCTGGGTGTATATGTACATGTACATATACAGATACATACATACACATATCTCTATCTAATCTATCTATCTATCTATCTATCTATCTATCTATCTATCTATCTATCTATCTATCTATCTATCTATCCAGCTAGCTATCCAGCTAGCTATCCAGCTATATATCATCTAGCTAGCTAGCTACCTAGCTATCCATCCATCCATCTATCCATCCAAAACAGAGAAGAAAGACCAAGGCGGTGGGCAAGGGAGAAATGTTTCCTATGGCTGAGTATTTCTAACAGATAGGTAGTGAGCTGGAAAAATTAGGTATTGTTGATATATGAAGACCACATCTTTCCTAGGTCTACCGAATGGTTGGTGTCCTTTATCCCCTGCTTCAAGATTTGCTTCACATGACCATATTCTATCTCAAGAACCAAAGGAGGGGAATAAATCCAGATATAGGACTGTTTAGATCTTATAACTTTAATCCAGATAGATTGGAGAATTAATGGTGCTAAACCTCTAGGATTAAAGTTAAGTTTTAGCCAAAGATTTATTGAAGTGCCTCTTGTCTGAACTTTTATCATGCCTGTCTCCAGAACAGATCAGTATATCAGACATAGCAGGCAATATTGAACAATTCACAAAGATGTTCATATGCTGTTTTGGCAATAAAAAAAATCTTTTTAGAGTTTTCTCATAATTTTGTTCTTGTATTTTCATTTGGAATTTGTAGAGGTACTTTCTTTTGCAGTTATGTTGAGGTTGATTTCACTTTCACCCGTTGCATTATTTTATTTAAAAGAACATAAAAAAGGAAAATTATTGACACAGGAAAAAATTAATAAATGAAGCAAAGCAGAATAGGAACAAAGAGGGATGGCCTTAAAATGGTACCTAGATTGTCAATTAGATTGAATGAAAATTAACCACCTTGTTTGTCATCCATACATTCTTTCAGTAATAAACTTGTATATACTTTAAAATGAACTCAGTCAAGTAAGCTTTGATAAGTGGTAATTTTTATTATTATTATTATTTATTAGTCATCTGTTTTAACAACATTTTATCTCACACTATTGAGCATTATGTTTAGATGAGCATTATGTTTAGATGAGTTGAAGTATATCAGTTTAATTACTGCCTTATAATTTATAGTAATTATAATAAATTACAATCAAGTAATAATGGAGAGGGTGATGTAGATGTAAGGTTGTCAGTTTTTAGCATTCCAAAGGGCCCATTTGATGATGCTCTCTTAAAATGCTATGTAGTGTATACATTAGTTTCACAGCAAGATTTCAAATGAGTACTGTCGGGTGTGAGCAGCTGGATTGCTGTACTGTTTTTTGTTAAGTTTGCATGAAGAGACAGACGCGGAGTGCTTCAAGCTCTTTGTTTATTAGTGACTACAGCTCAGAATGGACCTACTTTGGCTGGGCTGCGGCTGCTACTTATAGCCAGCAGCCGCAGTTGCCAGCCAATCAGAGTGCAGGGTTTTCCTGCACTTTTTAAACCAATCATTTCTTACATTTCACAAGAACAGTTCAAACTAAACCAATGACTTTAAACCTGCATACATAACACCCCTCCCCACTAGGTTCAGTCCATACTCAAACCCCAGCCTATCTAATGTATTTTTTTAAATAGGTGGGGCTCTTACGCGGTACATTGAGACCTACGTGGTTCAGATGTTTTAAAGTTCTCACCTTGTGAGGGAGGAAATGTGTCTGCTGACATTTCCTTACTAGGACTTGTAGTAATGGTAGAACCTGTTTGGTTACTACAACCTGGTCTCTCCTCCCAATCCATCTCCAACCCATTGTCAGCACCTAAATCAGGTAATGATGTGCAATCTTCCATTTGTGAAAATGGTTGTTGGTATTGTGACAGCTTTTGGGATGGTTCCTGTTGTGTTAGCTCGTTACACATGGGATTGATTCTTCCTTGTTCATTACACTCATGATCCTCCCTTCCCCTAGAAGAGGCAGTAGGTATGGGAACCAGAGGAGCAAAAGCAATGCTCCTGAGGCAATCTGGATCTTAACTGATCAATGTGCCTGCTCCAGAGGACACCATCCTCCCGCTTGTACCCTGTAAGACCTGGGGCCTGTGATTTGGGTTATCTCAGCAGGAATCCATAATGGTTCACCCATAAGGTTCTTAGCATAAACAGAATCACCCACAGTGAATGTGCAACTTAACTTTGGCTAGTGGAATCTAGTGGTGCTAAGGGTGGGATGAAGGCTATCAAGGGAGACCTGAGTTTGCTTATCAACAATTCAGCTGGGGACAAATTAGTTGAGGGGTTGGGAGATATGTTGAACACTGAGAAGTTTTTCAACTCTCTCAGTGATATCCCTGACCCAATTGCTGAAGTTTTTCCTTGGTAAATCGTACCATACGCTCAGCCCGCCGTTAGCTGAAGGATGCCCAGGGGCTGTCAGGGCATGTCTGATACCCTGTTGTGCTAGATAGATTCAAAAAGGTTGGATGTAAATTGAGGGCCATTGTCAGAAACAAGCACATCAGGTAACCCTTGAGTTACAAAGCTTTTAAGCTGTTTGATGACAGCAGTTGTGGTGGATGCCAGGACAAACCTCCTCCATTTGGAATATGCATCAACTATAATAAGGAAAGTGTGCCCTCTAGGGCCAGCAAAATCAATGTGAATCCTGGACCATGGGCCCCTAGGACATTCCCATTCCTGTGTGGGGGAGAGGTGGGGCAGGCCTGACTACCTGACAGTTGGGACAAGATGCAACCCAGTTTTCAACCATTTTGTCAATACCTGGCCACCATACATAACTCCTGGCCAATCCCTTCATTCTGACAATTCCCGGATGACCCTCATGTAACATTTCCAAAACTCTTTTGTAGTTTTGCAGGAATAACCACCCTGTTACCCCACAAAATACATCCTCTTAATACAGATAATTCAGTTTGCCTGGATTTGAAAGGTTGGGCAGTTGAGGTAGGTCTTGAAGTGGCCAACCCTTCTTAATCCAGCCTATAACAGGAGCCAATAAAGTGTCTTTGGCAGTCTCTCTGGCAATTTGAGCAGCATGTACTGGAAGCTTGGCAACAGTTTCTAGAAAAAGGTGTGAGTCTCAGGAACAGGGTCCTCAATGTGAAGGAAGTGAGCAGCGACTCAAAGCATCTGCATGCCCAATGTCTTTACCAGGTCTGTGGATCAGTTTGTATGAATAAGCAGCAAGAAATTCAGTCCATCTCAGCATTCTTGGTGACAGGATCGGGTGTTGGTTTGTCCCCTGCCACAATGCCTAAAAGAGGTTTGTGATCTGTGACAACAGTAAATGTTCTCCAATATAGATATTCATGGAATTTCTTGACAGCTGCTACAATTGCCAAGGCTTCCTTATCCAGTTGGCTGTAGTTCCTCTCTGCTTTAGTCAAGGTGCAAGAGTAAATGCAATAGGAGCTTCCTCCCGCTGGGAAGCATGTGGCTCAATACCCCCACTCCAAAAGGGGAGGCATCACAAGTCAGAACAACAGGAAGATTCTCAGAGAACTGTATCAACACAGCATCAGACGGATTTTCTCCTGATATTCTTAAATGCAGCTTGTTCCTTCCTCCCCAGACCCAAACAGATTTCTTGTCCAGCAACCTATGTAGGGGTTCTGCAATGGTTGCCTTCTGAGGTAGAAACATATGATAAAGTTAATGAGTCCCAAGAATGCTTGCAAATCTGTTTTGCATTTTGGGGGGGCTTTTTGATTGCCTGAACCTTTGCCTTGTGGGTGGATGCCATGTTTATCAATCATGTAACCCAAGAATTCCACTTTATCTGTTCTAAGTGTGCATTTTCTTTCTTTGACTTTTAACCCCGCTTTTTGAATCTGGTTAAGACTTCCCTGAGTCTCTCGTGTAACTGAACGTCATTTTCAGCAGAAATTAAAACATCATCAAAATAGGGCACCATCCCTGGCAACCCTTGTAACATTCTTTCCATAAGGCTTTGGAAGATGCCTGGTGCCACGCCATCCAAACTGCAACCTTTTGCATTTGAAAGTACCTCTATGGGTTACAATGGTTTGGGCTTCAGCAGTGGCAACATCAACTGTTAATTGTTGATATGCCTGTGCCAGGTCCAACTGAAAAACTGTGCCCTCCAAGGGAATGCAATAAATGATGCACTACTGGAACTGGATATGCTTCTGTTGTAGCGCATGATGGTTCAATGTCCCCAGTCTCCGTGAGATTCTCACAGACCCATCAGCCTTGACTGGTGTGACTATGGGTGTCTCCACCTGAGTGATCAGTGGGCTCTAATTGGGCTATTAGTTTATCTAATAGTGCATCAATTTTTTTCCTTTAAGGCAAATGTGACCCTTCTGGGTTTTAAACAGATTGGTTGTACCTTGGGATCTAGGTTAAAGGAGATGGGGTCCCCAAGTACTTGCCTAATCCATTGCTGAAGACCTCTGGAAACTCAGACTTCAAGGCCTCTTCCCATTCAGTGTTGCTCACGTGATTGATGCCAGTCACCTCGATGCCCAGCGGGTTGAACCACTCAAGGCCCAGCAGACTTGGCCGGTCCTTGTCCACGATGGTCAGTGGTGGTATGCTGTGGCCCTTGAACTTCACGTTCAATTCTCTTGTTCCAACTACTGGAATCTTGTTCCCTTGGTAGTCTTTAAGAGTCAATGCTTGCTTCTTGAAGTGCTTCTTCTGGATGTTGGGAAGAAGACTGTGAATAGTGTCCCATGACACCATAGATAGGTAAGAGCCTGAGTCCACTTCCATTTGGCAAGGCCTTCCTTCAATAAATACCTTAACATGCACTTTTCTACTTCTTAAGGGTGATGAATGACCATTGGTGACTGTTTGATGAGTTTCATTCTTCCCATTTGCTTCTGTGCTGCACCCCATTTTCTCACAGAAATTGTTAGGCTTGAAATTTTTTTCTTTGCTTGTAGCAAACTTTCTTCTGATGGGTGGAGTTCTGGATGATTTGCAGACTCTTGCTAGGTGTCCTCTTTTATCACAATGGAGGCAAACAGTGTCTAAAAACTTGCATTCAGTGCAGGGGTGGCTTCCCCCACACCCTCTGCAGTAGAAATCTTGCCTCTTTCTTCCTAGGTCTTTCTTTTTCCTCTCCATTCTGAGTCTGTAAATTCCTTCCTCCATCTCACTACAGTCTGACTCAGAATCTATTTGCTCACAATGAGTTGTTGTGGACTTTTCCACATCAGGATGGCTTGTGGCCTTGTTGATTTTCTTCATGGCTGCTGAGGACTTGGTAGCTTCTGCTGAAGAGGCCTCTGCTATTGCTTCCTTCAATGTAATCTTAGGTTTCAGTAATAACTTGCTCTGTAGCACCTTGTCTTTAAGGCCCAGAACAAATCGATCACGCATGGCCTCTTCTAAATTGTTAAATTCACATGCACCCCCAATGTCTCTTAAATTTGCCACGAAGTCGCGCTTTCCCTTGATCACAATGGTAAAACTCGTGTCTCTTAATGAGGCACGATACTTGTGGTGCGTAATGGGCTCTTAACAGTTTTTCTAAGTCAGGCCAGTCCATTATCTTCACATCTGCAGCTCCCGCCAATGCCTTCGCCATCTTGAAAACTGCCGGACCGCAGTGCATGAGAAAAACTGCCCTCTTCCGCTTCTCGGAAATGTCGGCAAGATCGTTTCCGTCCAGATACATTTGGAAACGATCTGCATACGACTCCCAGTCTTCTGCCGTCGGATCGAACGGGTCTGGGGGGGGGTGTTCAGCGCAGCTACCTCTCTCTTCTTCTGTTCTGCGTTGCCTTCTTCTTCAGGGAGATCCCACCTTCATCGCCAGTGTTAAGTTTGCATGAAGAGACAGAGGCGGAGTGCTTCAAGCTCTTTGTTTATTAGTGACTACAGCTCAGAATGGACCCACTTTGTCTGGGCTGCGGCTGCTACTTATAGCCAGCAGTCGCAGTTGCCAGGCAATCAGAGTGCAGGGTTTTCCCGCACTTTTTAAACCAATCATTTCTTACATTTTACAAGAACAGTTCAAACTAAACCAATGACCTTAAACCTGCATACATAACAGTTTTAATACGGGGCTTATCCATTATCCAAACTGAAGGATATTGAGGAAACAGTTTATTTCAGAGTAAAAGAACTTTTACTTGTTGCACTTTAAGAGAGCACCATCAAGTGGGCCATTTTCAACCCTACAAACTGACAACATCTCCTCTACTACACCTCTCTGAATTATAAATATATTATAATTTATTATATTTAAAATTCCCAAACACTAGTAAATTTATGTAAGCCTGGGACTCAGACAGATGGACCATCAACAAGCACATAGACATAAACAACACCTATATTTTGTGCAAAAGAGACAATCAACAAGCCAAAAAATGGGGGGGGGGGTCAAGAACAGTTCCCCACCAGCAAGCAATACCCAGATGAGCAGAGATTAACACCAAGATCAACTTTAGACCAAGAATCAAGAAGCAAAATATACTCCAATCAAGGAACTGCAAAACAAACTAACAGTAAACAATAGCCAAACCAAAGAACCAACAAGACTACTCCCACCAACACTGAATGTCAGGGTTCCAAGTAACACACCCATAGCAAACAACACTCTGAGGCAGGCAGATTCCTCAAAGAATAGATTTATTGGATATATCATATTGGCACAAGCTGATGAAAACCGACTCTGAATATTTCTGAAGTTTTCACCTGATTAAAAGTGAAAGTTTGTCACGTTCTCAAAACAATCAGTCACATGGTCCAATCAGGATGTTGTTCAGTTGCTAGGTGACTCCAGTCCGCTTCTTCCGAGCATCTGTAGGAATGTCCTTAGTTCCCATGACAAAGCATTTTGTTTTGGCACCCCAACTATCTCTATTTCTCCCACCCTGGTGTGTCAACTCTGAAATCTCAAAATGGCCTCAGTCAGGCAGTGTCAGGTTGACACTGACAGGGCCAGGCATTAGTATAGAAATGAGAGCAAACTCCACTCCCTTCTATCACTGATGATGTTATCTAGTTTGGTAATGAAATGTCTGCAAGAAAACAACCAAGCTCAGAGAGCTTTAAGAATCCCACAGTTAACCCTGAGTTACAAATAGTCTCATCTATCAGATCTTTTACTTCTCTGGTGAAAGTTTAACAAAAAGGATTAAAAATAATCCAAACAAACAAAATATTGAGATAATACAAATAATTGCTGTAGGAAGACTTTGATACCACTTACCAAACCTACATAAATCTCAAACCTTCATGTTTTAAATTATATTCTCTGCCAATATCTGATCTTACTCAAATGAGCACAACTTAAGCAAGAGGAGCACTTAAATGTGCCTCTCACTCTTTCTGTGTCATTCAGTGCCTGAACCAGGACCTATTTATTTCTTTAAAAAAAAACCTAAACCTCTTTTTAAAAAACTATAAAAGAGGGTAAAAATATTAAGTGTATACAGTGACATATAAGTTAGTATATGGCTAACTAAATCTATCATGTCATCTAGATGTCATCTAAATCTATCATGTCATCTGACCTGTGCCTCAAACCAGCTTTAATGAATATTTAACTTGTTAGTTAAGACTATTTTGTATTGTGATAGATTCAGATGAGAACAATAACTTTCTTTCCAGTAATTAGGCTAGTCTATATCAAAAGATTACCTTCATCCCAGGGAGCTTAGTACATTTGGATTCTTTCAGAATAGCCTGACTATTAAAATCAATGCTCCCACAAGTTCCGCTAACCGGAGCTTTGCTGGAAACTGTTATCATCTCTATTCACCAAGGAGTTTATTTATTCAAATATACCATATGCTGACAGCATTGCTTCTCTGTGTGAAATTGCTATCTAGGTCTGGCATTTTGTTAATGGTGCCTTTTTCAAGTTAACTGCTTACTGGTTAGGCTGACTACAGCGCAGATAAAAGCTCTGAGCCACCATATTCTGGAAATGCCACTTAGAACAGCAGGTGATTACACTACTGCTAGAAATAAGGAGGTCTATTCTCCTAAAGCTGAAACAAGCAATTCATTTTGACAATAGCTTTTAGGAGCAGCAAAATGATCAACTCCCATTGGCTGAAAGAGTTTTCAATTTTATTTTATATTATATATTTAGACACCCATCTTTATTGCCTAGAAAGCAAATGTTGCAAGGTGTATGAGTGCATGTTTTAGAGAGAAAGAATTTTATCACTGTCCCAGACTAGAGTTACAAATATATATGTTTTTAGGGGAGGGGGCTTGTTTAAGTCATAAGCAAGAATGCAAAGAAATATATTTTCTTAAAGAACTGGATAATATATTTTTTAAGTTAAAAGGGAAATGTGTTGCATTTTATTCAGCATTTTTTTCCTTTGCAAGATGGTAATATATTTCTCCAGGTTAGGAAGAATTTCAGCACTGAATGAAGAGGATCTTCAAAAAACCTGGGGTGTCTTTTCACAAATGTGGGGTTCTCAATATGTTTGATGTCCAGACTTTAATGTGCTGGCACTAATTCATAATGGTTGTGTCTCCTTACCCATCAGATGGCTCATCAATTGTATGAAAATTCGTTATATAAAAATAAAATAAAACAATTAGTGAAGTAGCTTGTGCCATTTTTTCTGAGGCATTCTATTATTTTAGTTTTAAAATGCTTTTATAAGGGCAGTATTTGATCATCCAGTTTGGAGTAACTGTCTTCAAAGTGTTGCCTGTGCCTTTTCAAACCTTTATTTCAATTTTGGAGCTGCAGAAAAGTTTTGGAGATGTTAAACATGTAGGATTCATGTCCCCTATGGACAATATGAGCCTGACAAATGTGGACATAGAACCAAAACTATTATAAATTCCTGTGATCTCATTACTCCAGTGAAAATGCTGCAAAATGATTACTGTGTTCATGTTGGACTATCAGATAATAGAATAGAATTCTTTATTGGATAAATGTTAGACACATAAAGAATTTGTTTCCGTAAGCTGTCAATGTACATACAACAATAGTGATAGTACATTAACATAGTCATTGTAAAATACATTCATCATAAAACATTAGGTACAACACTTAGTGATAGTCATGGATATTAAATAAGCAATCAATATAAATTGAACTAGGATACTAAGTAAACAATATAAATCATAAGATACAAGCAACGAAGTTATAGTCATAAGAAGATAGGTGATAGGGAAGATGAGAATAATGATGGTAATACTGCCTTTTTAGATAGTTTGACAGTGTTGTGGGAATTAGTTGTTTAGCAGAGTGATGGCATGGGGGAAAACTGTCATTGTGTCATGAAATGCACTGACCTATAGCGTCATTTTGAGGGTAGAAGCTGAAACTGTTTATGTCCAGGATGCAAGGGGTCTGCAGATATTTTCACAGCTTTCTTTCTGGCTCATGCAGTATACAGGCCTTCAACAGAAGCAGATTGGTAGCAATTGTTTTTTTCTGAAGTTCTCATTATGCATTGAAGTCTATGTTTGTCTTGATTGGTTGCAGTGCCAAACCAGAGGTGCAGATGACAAACTCAATAATTGCTCTGTAAAACTGTATCATCAGCTCATTGGGCAGCCTGAGTTTTCTGAATTAGCGCAGGAAGAACATTCTTTGTTGTGCTTTTTAGATGACATGTTTGATGTTAAGTGTCCATTTTAACTCTTGAGATATAATGTAACCCAGAAACTTGAAGATCTCTACTGTTGCTACTGTGTTGTCTAGTATATTGAATGGTGGTAGTGTAGGAAGGCTTCTCCTAAAATCTCTTATAATTTCTACAGTTCTAAGCGTGTTCAGTTCAAGACTGTTCTGGCTGCACCACAAGACTAATTGACCAGAGTAAAGCAATAGACACAATTTACATAGACGTCTGCAAAGCCTTTGATTCAGTGGTACATGACAAACTACTGTTAAAACTAAACTCTTATGGCATTCCAGATCTTTTCATAAGTGGATTATTGCATTCCTGTAAAATAAATAGTAAAAATAGGGAGCGCTATATCAAACCCTGCTCCAGTTAACAGCAATGTCCCCCAAGGCAGCATTCTAGGACACACAGTCTTCATACTCTATATAAATGACCTTTGTGATCATCTTATAAGCAACTGTGTTCTCTTTGCAGATGACGTAAAACTATTCAACACCACTGACAATGCTATTGTCCTTCAAAGAGACCTTGATTATGTGTCTGAATGATCAAACAATTGGCAACTCCAAATCTCGACCAACAAATGCTCACATTGCAACAATGCTACACATTGGTAAAAAAATTAGTACACCAAATACAAGCTAGATGGATATGACCTTGTTGACGACCTTCATTCTGTCAAGGACCTTGGAGTACTCATATCTAACAACCTAAGCACCAGAGCTCACTGTAACAGCATTACCAAAAAGACATTAAGAGTTGTAAATCTAAACTTACAAAGCTTCTTCTCCGGAAATATAGAATTGCTAACTAGGGCATACAAAACCTTTGCTAGACCAATACTAGAATACAGCTCATCAGTCTGGAATCCACACTGTATATCGGACATTAATACAATTAAGTGAGTCCAGAACTATTTCACAAGAAGAGTACTACACTCCTCTGCTCACAACAGAATACCCTATATCACCAGGCTTGAAATTTTGGGCTTGGACAATCTTGAACTACACTGCCTACAGTTGGACTTAAGCGTAGTACACAAAAATATCTGCTACAATGTCCTACCAGTCAATAACTACTTCAGCTTCAACCGCAACAGTTCAAAAGCACACAACAGATACAAACTCAATGTTAACTGCTCCAAACCTGATTGCAGAAAATACGACTTCAGCAACAGAGTAGTCAATGCCTGGAATGCACTACCTGACTCTGTTTTTACATCCTCTAACCCCCACTATTTTAATCGTAAACTATTCACTGTTGACCTCACACAATTCCGAAGAGGTCTGTAAGGGGTGTGCATAAGTGCACAATTGTGCCTATCATCCCTGTTCTATTGTCCCCATTTAGTCCTATTTTCTTACTCATGTTTCTAGTTATACCTATTATCTTGTGATTGACAAATCAAATAAATAAAATAAATAATTGTTCAACCTCTCATCTGTATGCAGATACATTGTTTTCTTGAATGAGACCAATCACTGTTATATCATCTACAAACTTCAACACTTTAATAGAGGGATCCTTTGAGATGCAGGCATTGTATATAGACTATACATTGTGCACATTGTATATGGTATATAGAGATCAAGTTGTATGGAAGCAGGAGACCAGGCATCAAAATCTCCACTTAATTATTTTTACCCACACAGGTTACTATTAGATCGTAGAAGGAAGAGAACAGAGAAAAAGAGATGAAATTGTTTAAAAATTGAAGAAATATTAGTCTGAGTAGCTGATCAGATTATAGAACTGTGGCAATGGTTTCATTCATTTGGACATAAGGCTGTATGTTCAACCTACAGATACAGATGATGATCCATTGTAACTGAGAAATCACTGTCTGAAATTAGAAATCTTGCATAATTTTGCCTACAGCAAACATTTTAATGACCTCCATTGTAAACAGTTTGCTAAGGGGCAACATCTGAAGAATATTTTGTGGATGAGGTGGCTGCATTCTTAAACCATTCAGAAAGAATTCTCCTTGCAATCTCTTTGTCTCCTTCAAACATGCTGTCTTTAAAGAGGAAGAATAATGGTGCTAATAAACAATTAACATTTTCTTTCTGTTGCTGTATAAATCAAAATGGGTGGAGAAGAAGCAAAATCAAAAGCAAACATCACAGAAAAGAAACAAATATTTAAAGCACATTACTTAGGTAAAGCTGCCTTTTAGCTGCCAAAATAATACCAAACTGATTCAGATTAGTTTCATCCATTCCCTGTATATTGTATATTTTCCTTTCAGAGGATACTGATAACCAGGCCAAAAATAACCCTAATAGCTAAAATTCCCTATACTCATTGAAGTGCAAGGACTATGAGCCCATTAAAAGGTTGAATATTCTCTCTTTCTCTCTCTCTATCTCTCCATATGCAGGGGTGGTATTCTACTGGTTTGGACCGGTTCTATAGAACCAGTTGTTATGATTCTGCACAGTTTGGAGAACCAGTAAATTGTGCCACTGGCTGGCCCCTCCCCTCCCTGCCTGCCTGCTTTGCCTGATTTTGGGTAAAAATTGCTCCTTTTTATTAAAAAAAATCAATATTTACATAAATATTTACAATATTTACATACAACCTATGCCCAGCTAGTCACATGACCACCAAGTCACACCCAGTCAGCAAACCGTGCCCACCCATTCACATGAACACCAACCCACATCCACAAATTAGGCCATGCCCACAGAACTGGTTGTTAAGAAATTTGAATCCCACCCCTGTATATGCACCCATACATACTCCTGACATATATAGGCTATCTGTATCTGATGAGTTCCAACAAAATGGAATTGGCTAGTAGTCAGTAGTTAATTTAATCTGCACAATTTATCATTTCCTTAAGGCATGCTTGTACCTCTGCAATTATAAATAGATGTAGCAGTGTTCATGGGGGAGTAAAAAAAAGAAGTCATGCTTGTGGTATAAACCATTTTATTGAAGATACATACCCCCCCCCATACACACATACATTTTGATGTTATTTGCATGACAAATGTTTTTTTTAATTAATCTAGCTTGGGAGAAAAATAATGAGCTCAACTTCAATTCAGCTTGACAGTGTAGTGGTCAAATTGGTTCCTGCAAACTCTACTCTTTGCATACTTGCTATCAACATTGCAATAAGTACAAAAGAGTGTACTTCATACTGTTATGCCATGATGATTGTTTCATCATTCTGGCATCATCATAGCTCTCTGCAAGTGCCTATCATACTGATAGTTAAGCAGGCATGGGCTGATTGTTTTTCCCCCATAGATATATGCAACTCATGGCTTAGAAACATGTTTTTAAAAGTAAAATCTGAGATGCTGAATGTATGGGACAAGGAGAGGTTAGGTATTAACAAATCAATTTCTTAAAAAATGAGGTTGTTCATTTCAAGAGGAGGATATACTTGCTATCTTTAATAAAAGTACTTCAGCTCCTTCAGCTGTCTGTTTAGGCCATTCCCCCACCCCCAAACTGTTGCCAAAAGAAGGAAAGAGATAAGTTTCAATATAAGAAGTTAATAAAAGGTAACAGAAATAGGATAAATGTTGCTCAGCTTTGTAGAAAGCAACACAGTGATAGGGTGCTTTCTTGGATTAATTCCAAATTGTGATGGCTTTCATGCATTCATCTGGAACAGATACAGGTATTATATGGTTTGGAAAGGGGAATTATTTCTGTTCCTCTTTTATCAAACTGATTTACTAGAGCCAGCCAAAATCAGAAATCGTCAAAGATTTTCATATGCTATAAATTGCTCCTAAACTATTGTAGCCTGACCGCATTTTGACGAAGTGTTTCAGCTATTGTCCTGATAAGTACATGGCTTCAAATCCCTTTATTTCTAACGTTTGCTTGCAACTTTATTCTTTCGTAGATCCTCTGTTCTTCTTTTGGTATTTTACTGTTTAATAAGGGAACAATATAGTTTAAATTTTAATGTTCTCAACACTGTAGAGAAGAGCAACAAAGATGATTAGGGGACTGGAGGCTAAAACATATGAAGAATGGTTGCAGGAACTGGCCATGGCTAGTCTGGTGAAGAGAAGGACCAGGGGAGACATGATAGCAGTGTTCTAATATTTGAGGGGCTGCCACAAAGAGGAAGGGATCAACTCTTTTCCAAAGCACCTGTAGGCCACACAAGGAATAATGGATGGAAACAGACCAAGGAATAAACCTAGAAACAAGGAGAAATTTTCTGACAGTGAGAACCTTCCTTCAGAAATTGTGGGAACTTCATCTCTGGAGGCTTTCAAGAAGAGACTGGACTGCCATCTGTCAGAAATTGTATAGGGTCTCCTGCTTGGGCAGGTTGGACTAGATGACCTACAAGGTTCCTTCCAACTCTGTTAATCTGTTTAATCTGTTGCTTGATTTGGGATTCAATGCAGTACAGAATTTAACCCCAATTATGGAAATAACTTATCCATTACTTGTCCGTGTGAATGCTTATAAAATATTGCCCCTAATATCTTTTCTGCATGTTAACATGCTACTCAGCTCAGTTGAATATTTTATGTGTCTTAGAGTCCAAAGGTTGATGGTTTTAATTTGACAAGTAAAATAGACACACTTAGCATATAGGGAGGGATGGAAATTACAAGCAACAGTCTGTAGAATATCATCAGTTGAATCCCTGCATCCCCAAGCAGGGCTGAGAAAGCCTTTAGACATTTAGTCTGACAATCAGTATCAACAATTCTAGATAAATCTGATTCAGCAATAGGTTTGCCACATCATACTAAGCCATTGAATATCATAGGTCAGTCCTCATTTAGTGACCACAACTGGAACCAGCAACTTAATTATTAAGCACACTGAAACTTCAATTTTGCTTATCATCTTACTTCAACTTTCCTTTGCTTTATAGCAATAGCAATATACTGCTTCACAGTGCTTTACAGTCCTCTCTAAGTGGTTTACAGGGTCAGCATATTGCCCCTAACAATCTGGTTCTTCGACCTTGGAAGGATGGAAGGCTGAGTCAATGTTGAGCCGGTGAGACACGAACTGCTGAACTGCTGGCAGCTGGCAGGCAGCAGAAGCAGCTTGCAGTACTGCATTCTAACCACTGTGCCACCACAGCTCTTATAAACCTGCAAAAGTCATATTTTCCTTGCTTTGTTGGCTTCACTTTGCTTACCTAGCATGCACAGCAAACTCATCAATTTGTGATGTGAAAAGGGGTTTGTCTTCAGCCAGATTATTGGAGAACCTGCTTTGGGGTGAGAGAAAGTGATTGACTCGAAGACACCCTGTGGCTTCCATGGCTAAGGAAGAATTGTGGCCAAATTTCCTAACCCTCGGCCAGCATATGAACCATTATACCAGCTCTCATTTGTAGTGCTCTGCTCTCTCCCGGTCCCCACACACACATACATTATCTCTTGACTTTATCATTTTTCAGAATCTATATGAGCTCCTCCCTTACTGATCTTAAATATAATTCTTGTACATATTTTGCTTTGCAGAATAGTTCATTATAGCTAACAGATTTAACAGATACTCCAAATGTTGTGTTTAGTTTGAGCAGAAATTGCATCTGGATGACTTTTTGCAGGGTTCCAATAGCTTCTCTACATAATGAAGCATGGGCATGCATACATTTAGACTTGCAACATTTCTAGGAAGAGTATATTTTCCTCTGTTGATCGTAAGAATACACATTTTGTTTCACACAAGACATAACCCAGTTTGAAAATGCATGAAAGTCACTGGGAATCAAGTGGCATATGAACTTTTTTAATTTATTTATTGCACCATTGTTGATTTAGAGAATATATAAACTAAGTAGGCTTGAATTCTTGAGTATTTTATACTAAGGTCAATTTAAACGTATCACCAATGTATGATAGAAATAAACAATAAAAATGTTTAGTGAATGTGTCAACAGTGAGCAGGAATAAAGCAGGAATAAGACAAGGTTGTGTGATTTCCTCTTTGTTATTTATTATCATGAACATGAAATAAAAACAAGGAATTCTTAAGGTACAGTTATAGATGTGTTGCTTAGAGATGAGAGTGTATTGTATTTTTGTGGGCACGTATTGCCATGATGTTGCTTGAGGACTTGAATGATCTGCAGCAAAACGTTATACAGATTATATGATGTCACTATGAGTAGGATCCTGAAAATTATTTTATCAGATACCAAGATAGTCGTATTTAACAGAGAAAATGCAGTGAATGATTATATATAATGATAGATAAAGCAAGTAGATAAACCTTGCTTTACTGATTGTCTGGTATTGAGGAAATAGGAAAGTTTTTTTAAAAATTACAAATGCCAATAGAAAGATTGTGTACAGTATGTGGTCTGGGAAGGGAAAGATTGTTGGAAGAAGGTAAGATTTCTGTGTGTTGGAAGAAGAAAACAAAATGCTTGTATATAAGCTTTTCTCTCCACTTTGTTAAATATAAGTTGTTAAATGAGTTGGGTGTGTCAGAAAAAAGAAGCATAAGCATGTTAATGCATTGGGTTTGTGGGGATGCAATGGGAAGGAATCTTTGTAATAAAACAACAACCACACACATAAAAAAGGAAGGATCAAGAATGAATAGTATTAAATGACTGCAGATTGACTACCAATGTGCATGTACACAAAAAAATAGTACATTTAAGTGATTTTGTCATGTACAGAGAATGAATGCATACTGTATCTTAAACAAATAAATGAAGAAAGAGTGAATGGATAAAGGGAACATTGAGAAACTTGTGACTGGATGAAGTTGGTGAGATCCTGAAAAAGGGAAAAATGATATATTTATGAACAAAAGACCACAAAGGTACAAAAGACACTGCAAAAGTGGTGAATGGACATGGTAAAAATGAATGCTGTGGTGTGATGTGTTATATTGAGTACAGATATAATCAGTCCCTTGAAGAAAAATTAAGGATCCTGGTGGCGATCATGCAGAAAGATGTAGAAATTTTTGAACATTTCTAAGTAAGGTGCACTACTGGATTGCCTAGTGACACACACACTATTCAGAACTTAAAACTTTAAAGATTAAATGATTAAATGCTGAGACTTATCAGGAATCTAAAGTGTGCAGAGGGGGGACATTAACATTTAATCAAGCAGATATTCTATATCCAACTGAGACTCTAATGTCAGTTCCGACTGAAGGTGGATTCCAATAGTTCTGTGATTTGTACACAGAATTAAACATGCCTATTTAAACCAATGTGATTTAAAATTAATGTTAAGCCATCAAATTCAATTAGTTTGAACAGAACCTGCAAAGATACCTGCTTGAATCATTCCAGGTTACCAATAAATTCTCTGAGGGTAATAATGAAAGGATCTCTTGAGTGTTCTTCTTGAACAGAATGGCTGCATAGTTTGATAGCTAAGCTTGCCAAATTGGAACTAATACTAAAATCTTATGTCAAGGAAAATTTGCGGCTCATGTTTATCACTCCCCCCCAAAGGAAATACAATGATTTATTAATTTCTGTTTATTTCTAACTAGCTGATAACCTGGGTATTTATTTATCCCAATCCTATTAGACTGTAGTTGGGACTCACATGGTTGTACTATCTCTTGCACAGCATCACAAGTCTTCTATTCCTCTCCTCAGTAGTTTCTTGGTGTTGGTGTTTCATTTTTGTAGTATTTGATTGCACTTGGCCAATCGCCTGACGTTTCCTTGGAGGGCTGAGACGGAGCCCCCTTATGGAGTACTGTGAAGCCGCTCCATGGCAAGTCCATTGTGCTGTACAATAGAAGCCATTTTAAGGCACACAAACACACACCCCAAGTGGTGTTAGGGGTGTCTTACCCCCACAGTATTTGTTTCCAGAGGGTAAATCATCAGTGTACCAAGTTTGGTTGAAATTGCTCAAGGCGTTCCAGAGTTATGCTGAAACACACACACACACACACACACACACACATCTGTTTTTATAGAGAGAGATATCCAATGCTACAGTTGCAGTCCTCAGAATCTTTCTAAAAGCTCCAAATTATGTTTGGTGGAACTTAAAGTCCTTCATTTTTTCCCCATTTGTTATAGATAATTCTTCAGATCCTTCCTTACATTACTGTTATTCTGCCCCTGGTAATGGAATATATCAATAATCTTGGGGGAAAAGGGGAAGAAATGCTGGCTAAGAAACAGCCAGCAAGAGAGGTGGGGGTACTTCATCATCCAATGGTCAGAGAAAGAAACTTACATCATGGATCAAACAGTTAAAATGGAAAGGAAACTTTGTGCCTTGAGGCTTGTAAGACTGATGTCAACCCACTCAGGTAAACCAGACAGGAGATGTGACATGATTAACTAATTCTACCTTATTGCAAAGTCAGATTAACAGAATTTTGCAAGTTTCTTTTTCTGACTTTCAAGCAATGATGGACTTCTGCCTCTCATCTCTGATTGTTTCTTAGGCAGCATCTCTTCCCCTCTTTCCTCAAAGTTGCTTGTATTAGAGTCTCAGGACATAGACTATGTAACAGGAAAGTAGAACTAACACATAAAAGGTAATGAATAGTAAATGATACATATATAGAAGTTCTATCAGTAGCAATTAATAAAAAGTGTGTTTGTTATGTTTATCATAGATACATTTATAATTCATGGCATAAGAAAAGTTATGTCCTTTTAAGGATGGATAACTTGTTAAGGAAAGGAAAGCTGAAATCAATGAGCAATTGATTAATGGAGAGACCTGAAAAGTGGATATTTCCAAGGATCTATCTGCTGTTCTTTAATATCTTTGTAAATGACCTGGAACTATGATTGAAAAGCAAGGTGATGAAGTCTATCCTCAAATTATTTGTGGTAATAAATAGAAATCAATGAGCACCTCAAAAAAGATCTTGAAGGAATGAACATTTTTTATTTTTTATTAAACTTTATTACGGTCTTAGACCAGCAATAGACACCACTATTTACATATACATAAAAATACTGACATTATAATACATTACTAGTGGATAATAACATCCCTATTAAGAAAATACGTGTTCTCAAACAATTAGGGTCACTCCCTATAGAATGAACATTAAAATAGCATATGCATTTCAGATTACCTATCTAATCCACAATTCATTATGGGGAAAGATGATTTAACTCTGTCTATGCAGGTGGAATCAGAGTCGTCAGCATTACAGAACTTTGGGGTTTGTGGCATACCTGGATGAAGAGTAGGACTCACAGGAGTTCACTATTGTGAAGAAGGGAAATTTAACATTGGACTTCATTAGACAAAATGTTGGAAATGAAACTCCAAGTGCCATCTATACATCTATAGTGCAATCACTTTGAATAGTGATTGGGCTAACTTAAAGGTGAAAATAAGCATTTCCAATGAACAATTGGCCTATAAATAAAAGCATTTTGATTTTTTTAGCTTAGAAAAAGGTTAGGAAAGTGTGACAGTATTGGATAAAGTTACTGATAGATAAAGATAAAGCCTCATAATTCCTAGAACATCTGGTTATCTAATCAAGCTGAGTATGCCAGATTCAGAACAGATAAAGGATATATTTCACACGAGTGGTTGCCAACCAGTGGGCTGCAGCAAAATTTTGGTGGGCCACAGAAGAAATGGCCCCCAAAAGCAGTTAATCAGGGCTGCACAGGAAAACAAGGTTGCTCCGCCCACATGCCCCCCCACCTGCTGACCACCATCCTTCAGCAAATGCAAAACTCACTTTGACTGAGAAGCAGAGAGCCACGTGAGCTGCAACTTGAAGGTAAGACCAACGGTGGGGGAGAGGGGTGGCTTGCTGATGGTGGGAAAGAAAGGCAGATTAGGAACTAACCAAGTGGCTACACTGATACACAGGGGTATCAGTGCAGCTGTTCGGTTAGTTCATAATCCTAGGCATTAAAGACCTGGGAAAAAAAGCAGCAGCTGCTGCTCGTGCTTCTGCCGGATGGCCACAGCAACCATTGCCTCCAGGTGGGGGTGTGGAAGAAAGAGAGAAAGAGGAGGGAACAATCCAACCCTGCTGGGGAATTAAATCCACAGGGGAAATTTGCATGGATGTGTCTTTTCTTTCCAGCCTCAAGGTGCGGGGGTGAGGGGTGGGGTGGAAGGAAGAGAGAAAGAGGAGGGAATGATCCAAAGCTGTTGGAGAATTAAATCCATGGGGAAAATTTACTCTTAACAAAGACAAAACACCAGGACTTTGGATCCCCCCAAACCCAAAGGATGAGAAGAGGCCCTTCCTTTCCCTTCACTCTACCCCACAGTTTCTTATTTCAAACTTATTTCAAACAAGCAGGAACAAATATCACACTAAAAATGTGTAATATTTAAATGTTTCAATATTTTGTAATAATTGCACTAACTTTAATAATTTTGCTACAATAAATGTTTTGTTATGATTAAGCATTTATGATTTTGTAAATAAGCATTTTTATATTTATATATAATTTAATTTTAATATTAAATTTATGTTTAATATAAAAATTAAAAAAATATTAAATATATTATCTTTTTTTAAAAAATTAGTATTAGTGGGCCTCGGGATTTAAAAGTATGAGTTTGGTGGTCCCTGAGGTCCAAAAGGTTGGCAATCCCTGCTTCACACAGTATGCAGCTAAACTGTGAGATTCCCATGCTTTCAAAAAGTTGGTGGTCACTAGGTTAGATTATTTTAATATTATTTTTTTAATAGAAAATTTAACTTCATGCAGCATCAAATTTTTAATGGTTTCAAGCTTGATAACTTGGTTATACATTATCCTATTGATTCTGAATAAAAGTGGCTGGATAAATGCAAACAAGAAAATGTAATTACCATATAGATTTTTGATTGGCCTCTGTAGAAGAAAAATGCTGAGATGCAAGGTAAACAATGGCATTTGCTGTTGTCTCCTGCTGAGGGAGTAGTTTGTATCAATGGCATGAGCCATAATTTCCAAACTGGCTCTTGCAATATTGCAAGTGCCAGCTTGGGTGCAGTGCAATTCGCTGCTGAATTCCAATATTGTTCATTTATCTTTGAATTGTCAAAAAACTATCCTGAGAAGAAAAGAGCTCTCTTGTTTGATCTTTATCCAGCCACTATTGACCTTATTTCAGTCATTGCTGGTCATCTGATCTTCTTCCAGAATAAGGGTGACAAAGTCAACCCCATTTACTTTGAGGTTGGCCTTGGACAGTGTTGGAATAAGGGGGGAAATGATATATTTGTAAGGGTGCTAAATTCTATTTCATTCATTGACTGAGGATAAATGAAGGCAATGTCATGAGAACACTGCAACAACAACAACAAAATTGCCCGGTCATGTTAGACTGAAGTCAGATTAGAAGTGGTGAAAAGCTGACTGTAATGCATGTTCTCTACTTAGGTTAGATACTGGGTTATCCTGTAGTGAGAAGAAAATTAAATCACACCAGCAGTTTATAGTGACAAAATACCTTGTAAGCAGTGGTGGGATTTAAATAATTTAAAATCCAGTTGACCGAGGATCAGGTTGGCTGTCATGGGAGGTGTGGCCCATCCCCATCCTCTAGCTCTGCTGCACATGAGGGACAAGTCTCTCACAATGACCAAGCTAACCCTGGGTGGACCAGTTGTTAAATTTCCCCTCCCCCGGTTATCAAAGTGGGTTCTGCACTGCAATGGAGAAATGGGAAATGGAGTGGCCTGCACAAGGGAAGGAGGAGGAGCAGCGAAAAGAAAGAGGGAAGCAGCCTTCTCCTTCCCTGGTGCTGGCCACTCTGTCACCTGTTTCTCCATTACAGCACAGCGCAGTGCCCAGGATCCACTTTGATAGTGGGCAGGGATGGTGGTGTTTAACAACTGGTTCTCCTGAATCAGTGCAAACCGGCTGAATCCCACCATTGCTTGTAAGTATGGATGAATGGTGATAAATTTGTAAGCAGTGTCATTACTCATATTAATAAACAAAAACAATAAAACATTGAATATTTAAATTTCACCAACTATAATCTAAACATCAAACTGTGTACATTAATGTTCTTTTTCAAAATTTCCTTTTTATGTTTGTCTGAAATCCTTTACAACTTCAGTTTTACAGCCACGTCACTGCTAGCCACTTCAGTTCCTAAATTACAAATTATAGAGTTAACAAACAGCAACATAAAAATGACAAAACTCTACATTGAACAAATTGGAAAATAATGAGCTGTGCATTACCAGATGATGTTGAATTTCTTGGTTTTATTATGTGTCTCTAAAGCCCATGGAAAGCAATAGACAGCTGGATCTGTTTCAAGAAGTTTGCTGAGGTTTTTGAAGTATGTTATTTCATTTTTAGTTATTTCTCATAAGAAATGAAGTTGTCATAAAAATGAATGGGCTAATTTGATACATACATTTGAACATCCTCATTTAGAAATTATACTGAAGTTCCAAATAATTGCACTGTTCTGACAAACAGAAGAATATTACTTTCTTAGAGCATTTATGGATATTCACTATGTGAAAATTTATCCAATAGCAATAACACTTAGACTTGCATACCACTTCATAATGCTTTTACAGCCCTCTCTAAGAGGTTTACAGAGTCAGCATATTGCCCCCAACATTCTGGACCCTCATTTTACCCACCTCAGAAGGACGGAAGGCTGAGTCAACCTTGAGCCTTATATCTTTCAAAGATCCTGGAGCACCAGGAAACTGCCAGAGGACTGGAAAAGAACTAATATAGTCTCCATCTTCAAAAAAGGAAAAAAGTAGATCCAAGAAACTACAGACTATCAGCCTGATCTCAATACCAGGGAAGATTCTGGAAAAGATAATCAGGCAATGAATCAGTGAACACCTAGAAGCAAATAAAGTAATAACCAAAAGCCAAAATGGGTTTATCAAAAACAGATCATGCCAGACTAATCTTATTGCATTCTTTGACAGAGTGACAAAATTAGTGGACCAGAGGAATGCTGTTGACATAATTTACTTGAACTTGATAAAGTAGACCATAACCTACTATTTGATAAAATAGAAAAGTGTGGGTTAGACAGCCTTACCTCCAGATGGATTCATAATGGCTGACTAACCACACTCAATGTGTAGTCCTCAATGGAACTACATCTATATGGAGGGAAGCATGCAGTGGATACCCCAAGGCTCTGTTTTAGGCTCAGTTCTCTTCAACATATTCATCAATGATTTGGACAAGGGGATAGATGGGGAACTCATCAAATTTGCAGATGACACCAAGCTAGCAGGAATAGCCAACACTCCAGAAGATAGGCTTAAGATACAGAAAGGTCTTTACAGACTTGAACATTGGCTGCTATCTAACAAAATGAAATTCAATGGTGAAAAATGGAAGGTTCTACAAGAAAAACAAAATGTACAGGCACAGTATATGTGGTACCTTGCTCAATAGTAGTAAATTGGAGAGGGATTTTGGAGCCTTAGTGAGTTAAACATGAGGCAGCAATGCGCTGCAGCTGCCAAAAAAACCAATACAGTTCTAGCCTGCATAAACAGAGAGATAGAATCAAGATCACATGAAGTGTTAATACTAGTTTATAATGTCTTGGTTAGGCCACACTTGGAATACTGCATCCAGTTTTGGTCACCATGATGTAAAGAAGATGTTGAGACTCTAGAAAGAGTGCAGAGAAGAGCAACAAAGATGATTAGGGGACTGGAGACTAAAACATATGAAGAACAGTTGCAGGAACTGGGTATGTCTAGTCTAATGAAAAGTAGGACTAGGGGAAACATGATAGCAGTGTTCCAATATCTCAGGGGCTGCCACAACGAAGAGGGAGTCAAGCTATTCTCCAAAGCACCTGCAGGCAGGACAAGAAGCAATGGGTGGAAACTAATCAAAGAGAGAAGCAATTGAGAACTAAGGAGCAATTTCCTGACAGAACAATAAATCAGTGAAACAACTTGGCTCCAGAAGTTGTAAATGATCCAACACTGGAAGTTTTTAAGAAGAGATTGGATAATAATTTGTCTGAAGTGATGTAGGGTTTCCTGCCTAAGCAGGGGATTGGACTAGAAAATCTCCAAGGTCCCTTCCAACTCTGTTATTCTGAGATTCAATATGCCAAATTGCAGGCAACTGGCGGTCAGCAGAAGTAGCCTGCAGTACTGCATTCTAACCACTGTGCCACCACAGCTCTTTGCACTATACTCCAAGATAATTGTAATCTATAGTACTAGGCTACTTATTCCAACCATATCCCTAACCATTGTCAGAACTTTGAGGAACTATAGTCTTGGAAAATACAATATGAATTCCAAATTCTGATTTCTACCAACCAGAAATGGCCTCTGCTCTGAATTTAGAGTGACATCTATTTCAGCAATATTGAAGACCATGTTCTCTGAAGAATAAGATTAAGAAGTGTGTTATCAAGAGGCCCTTAAGAATAAGATTAAGATGTGCATGATCAACTTGGCAAGATACCTTAGCATCTTATGAGTACATCAGTGTTTTTCCTGAAACATCTGGAATATATTCTTTTTAAAGGTACTGTTACTTTCAGTCAAAAATAATTTGTTCTCCATTTATTTTAGAACAGTATGTCTCAAACTTGGCAGTTTTAAGGTGGCTGAACTTCAATTCCCAGATTCACTAGTCTGCATTCAATTTTTGGAAATTGAGTTGCCAGAATTGAAACACTGATCTAGAGGATAAAACAAAAGGAATATTCTGCTATCTATCCTGGCAATTGGATTTCAATAATTCTGACATTTTATCCTTTGCCATTGTTTCAGATTTTGAAACTGTTGAACTGATAGGGACTTCTTTACTCCATAAAGATGCTACATCTTACGATCAGAATTGTCTCCAAAATGACAGAAATAAGTAATGGAGCTAATAACAAAATTATACACAGATCCTGTTCCTATGAGTTTTTGGAGAGAGATAAAGAGAATGAAAGAGGCCTATGTTATGAAGAGTCCATTTTGACAAGTCTATGAGATTAGTTTTTAATCAGTTCATATCATGTGAATTTAAATAAAGCAAAATTTCAGCTACCAAAAAACATCAGTATGTTTGGGAAAAACCTGAAGCTAGCAGAGCATAAAGCAAATCAGGAAATATGTTCAATTGTGGTGAAGTGTTGACCATCAGTGACAGATAATGCCCTATTTAAGAATAAATTGAATGGAGTCATTCCATTTATACACAAAGACACATTTCAGTATCACATTACAAACCTTTCTTCTTATATTTGCTTCTTGGATTCAAAGCATGATAGTAGAGAGAGAAAAATTAAGGATTGCTTTTTATAAAAAAAATTAACCATATATATTTGACTAACCTCAGAGTCATTTGAAGTGTTATATATATTTAATGTTTCAAAAGTTTTGTGCTCTTCCAAATTTCTTCAATATATTTCACCAAATTAAATGCTTTGTACCACCTTGGGAAACTCAGTTGGCATTTATTAATGCAATATGAATTTATTCTTTTTTTTCATAGTTTCTTAAATATTTATTGAGCTGGAATGAGTAAGCCTTTTAATTCCCATAGTTATAAATAATATGTAACTGATTAAATACAACAACCATATAAAAATAGTTTCACTACATATTTTAGGTATTAAACTGGAGAATCACTTTTTAGGTATTTTATTCTATAGATATTAATGTGGAAAAATCCATCAAGAGCAATATATATTTTAAAGGATTTTATTTATCATTTTCACAGATCTCGCAAAAGTATTTTACTCATTACAAGGCCTTAATCCAGGGGTGGGATTCAAATTTCTTAACTACTGGTTCTGGGGCTATAGCCTAATTTGTGGGTGTGGCTTGGTTGTCACATGACTGGCTGGGTGTGGCTTGCTGGCTGGGCATGGCTTGTTGGTCATATGACTGGCTGGGCGTGGTTGTATGTAAATATTGTAAATATTTATGTAAATATTGAATTTTTTTTATAAAAATAGAGCAACTTTTACCCAAAATCAGGCAAAGGTAGGCAGATTGAGTTGCTCACAGAATCACAGATTCGCTCAGAATCTATCTTTCTGCAATTTGATGCCTGAGTCTGCACTGAAAAATAGAAAGTTCAGTCCTAAGGAAGGTTCGGCTCTGCTCTCAGGCCACTTCTCTCCGCCCCCCAAAACCCGCAAATACCACCCCTGACTGGGTCTCAGTGAAGCCTCCTGGGTGAAGGCAAAGCAGTACAACAGTGATTTAGATTAACTAGAAAGCAAGAAATCCAACGATTTCCTGCTTTCTAGCTAATCTAAATCTCCCGGCACAGCTGATAGTCAGAACAGCTGATCGTTGGGAAAAAAGGAAAAAAACAACTTACCAAAAATTAGGCAAAGGCACAACGCAGGCAAAATGGATGGCATGCATTCCAGGTAAGGAGTAACTAGGGGGGAGGGGGGATGGGCGGGACCAGCCAGTGGCATGATTTTCCAGTTCTCCAAACTGTGCAGAATCATAACAACTGGTTCTATAGAACTGGTCATTACGATTCTGTGCAGTTCAGAGAACCAGGTAGACTCCCACCCCTGCCTTAATCCAAATTATAGAATGAGACCTATAAAAGGGGACAACTTTCTGAAAGTTGATTATGTCAGTCAAAATAGCATAAAACAGTGAAGTGTAGCTGTGGCTGGATTGGCATGAGAAGCTTATTTTAGAATGACCAACATTTAATTTTGTTATTTAATTTTTCCTTCACCTTATTCCCTGGACTTTTCTGTCCCAAGTCCCAGGTGAGTAAAACTGGATTATATCCCATAGAGAGAGATTTAACATATGATATTCTTAACTGAATAATACCTGTGATAAAAAGTTAATCAGAAGTGGCATCACAGGAGAAGTCATTAACTAATTAACTGATTATCTAAATTATATAGCAGGGAATCAAATGCCTTCTTGTAGTCAATCTAAGCTATATTCAAGTTGTTATTCCTCTGCTTGCAGTTTTCCAAAATCATCTTGTCTATTAAGAGCTGATCTTCTTTTCCTTTACTGTTTGAGGGGTATTTCTACCGAAGTGGAAAAATTTGCTTTCACCTAATTGCTGTTGGACACCATAAGCTAAACCACCATTAGCAATTTCAAAAATTGTTAAGCAGGTAATTGGTCAGTAGTTGGTGGTGATGTTTTTGTTGGAACATTTATTACTAGGTAGGTTTTACCAGTTGTTAACCAATCTTCAATTTCACTTCCTTTCAGTGTACTGTAAACTGCTTGGTAATAAGTGGGTGTAGACCAATCAGAAGCTTCAATCAAAAAGCATGAAAATCATCTTCATCTAATGCTAGCCAATTCTTGATATCCCTTGCTATTTTCTCCACCATTTCTGCTGTTATTTCAAGTTGTTTCATTTCAGCTTCTTTCTTATTCTTATATACTTCCTTTATCCAAGATGCATTCTTATTGTGTTTCCTTGTATTATTGCATAGCTGTACTCAGAACTGCTTGCACTGTTGTGCACTGTTTCTTCTTCATCAAGTTTTGGCTGATTCACTGCAATCCCTTTGTTGTTGGATTGGTAGAAACATTTCAAATTTGACTGAAATTAGATATTGTTTTTAAACATTTTTCTTTCATCTATTCTAGCTCACTTGCATCTGATCTTATCATGCTAATCTTATTTTCCAACCCATTCTTTCATTTTGGTGATGTGCTCTTTGGCTTTGTTTGTTGATTTTGCATCCAGATCTTTAGTTATGACTGCAGCTGTACTGTGCTTTAGTTGGTATATTCCTGAAGTGAGCTAATGTTTATATTTGATATTGTAATATTGGTATCCTTTAACACTTATGCTTGTTGTTTCTTTGTAACAACATTCAATGCAGGAAGCCTTGTTCTGTTGTTTTGTGCTGCTCTGGGTACTCAATTATTCTTCAATTCAATTCCTCTTTTTTATTTAGAGGGTTTTGTTCTTTCTGAAGATAATGCAGAATAGAAGGTTCCTGGTTTGGGAATAGAAAATTAATCAGTAGCTATGTGCAGGGGTGGGATTCTACTGGTTCTGTCCACTTCTGTAGAACTGGTTGCTCTGAAGAGCAGCAAACAGAGAGCATACATAGAACCAGTTCTATGTTTGCTGCTGTTTTGGCCCACCCACCCACCTGGGTTCTTACCTGACCTTTATGTCCTGCGTTTTCAACCGCAGCTGCTTTGCACAACTTTTCCAATCACTTTTCCAACTGCTGCACACTTGCACGCAGCACTGCTCAGCTGTCTAGGGTGCTCAGCAGGTTGTAAATTGCACTCGCGCGACTCGCATGCGCACACATGCGTACGCAACGCAGAGCGACAGAACCAGTAGTTATACCAGTCGGATCCCATCCCTGGCTATGTGGCTATTATACTGCTGACTCCCCCTTGTTTGCTTCTAAAATTTGAGCTACTTTGATAAGATTTGGATTTCTTTGCCTAGGGTAGACTTTTGCAAATCATCTAATTCTACTTCTGTGAATACTTTATTTCATAGTATGAATCATTGATCTGCTAACCTCTGTTCTGTTCTTGTTGATTCTGGACACTCTTTCCAGAACTGGTGCATTCTTTTCAAATATTCTTGTTAGATTTGATTTGTAATAATACCTCATTAATTCTTTATTTTCAGTTGTCATATATTTGCAAAAGGTAAACAACTTCTCTTCTTGTAGTCCTGTAGCAATTGTCCTAGGCTGTTCAGCTAACAGTCCTGAATCTTGTAGCCCATTTCTCTCTTGATGTTTAGTAACTCCAATACCCAGTGTGACTACTGTGACAACTAATCCAGGATAGATTTTACCATATTGATCATAAGAGAGGCACTCTTCATTTGAGTTCACTGATGAGACCTTTCCAGGATGGCTGAACCTTTGGAACAGCTTTTATTTTCCTCAGAGCATACATACCCACACCCACTTCAAAGTAATGCCTCACTGAGTGATTATTATTTTTCTCTTAAATTGTATCACACTTCAGACACATTACATAAAGACTAAACTCTCTAAAAAAGGCTCTACTATTAAAGGTGAAAGTAAAGAGAAGAAGAGGATAACCAGCAGCAAGGTAGAAGGACTCAGTTACAGTAAAGAACAGGTTAGAGATACTTCATCATCATCATGGAAAATAATCAAGGAGACTAAAATGATTTGGTGGCACATAATCAATTATGGTGACTTACCTAAGACACACAAGCAAAAATACAGCATTGTGGTGATTCAGTCACCATATTTTTTCTCTTTCCCTTGTACCCATTTACCCCTGGATGCCTACCCATTCTTTACAATTACACTGTGTTTTCTTCTATTCTTTTGCCCCCTCAATATTTCCTTCTACTTTGCTAACCTGACCTAACATGAAAATATAGCATACAATTAACAAATAAAAATAAATAAAAATAACAAAAATAACTCTGTTTCAATTATCTTTATAATATGAAAAGATTGGTGCAGCCCTCAAACTTTTATCTGAATTTTAGGTGACCTTTGATTTTTACTGTTTTATTCATGTCCCAAAGAGTAGAGTTTTTAATTATAATTTCTCAGTGTAGCTACCTTGTTGGAATGTTTGCTTCTTTGATCTTCCATAAAAATAGATTGTTGAATCTCAGGGAGAAGGCCTATTTTCTATGCCCTATTGACTTCAAATCACTTGAGGCAGAATGGAAGCTAGGTTTACACTGCTCCTAATTCAATATCTTCCGTAAAGCTTTGCCTCTGGTAAATAGATTGGGAATTTTACCATGTGTAAAAAAGATGTTAAAACAAAATTAAACAAACTAATAATGGGTTTGCTTTTGTAAACCATCTTAGTGGAAAAAAATGTGCAAGGAAGTTGTTTGAAATTAGTGACTGATGGATTCAAAATTATATTTCTGATTTAGGCTTTTTTTTTACTCAATGCCCTTTTGTATTTGTTTAAAAATTTAGATATCAACATGTTTTTGTTTAGTTAGCATGACTGAATGAACATCCAGTTCATTCTCCTTAATGCAACTTGTCAGACTGTAATTCCTGGATCAACTAAAACAGCCTTCTTTCAGATCTACAGGATTTGGTTTGAAGAGGGTTGGGTAACCTTGTGTTTTCAGAAGATGCTTTACATTTCAAATGGTGCTATGTCTTAATATTAGTGTATGATTTTGAATCTGAGCCCATAATCCTTTATTTTTATTTCAATTAAAAAAGGAAGTCACATACATTTGTCCTATTCTTCAACACTAAAAATGTGCTCTGATTCAGCACAGCATGGAATTCAGGTTGATTTTAAATTCAGAGAGATATAGAAGAATCTACCTATTCCTGTCTTCAATGAAAGTATTCAGTGGAACTCTAACTCTATTATTTCGAGTGTTCTGTACACCTGAAAGAGTAAGGGATTGGGCTGCACACATCAAAAAGGTTGAAAAATAATTCAACAAATAAACATTACACACACACACACACACACACACATATGTATATGTAATACACAGAGAGCGAAAGACAGATTTTAAACAAATTATACTAGTGTCGGAAGCACCAAAGTGCTTCCAGGTTGAAAGGATGCCCAGTTGGGAGATCCTTTTATGTCACCAGCAAGAGCTGGAGCAAATGATAGAAGCTCATCCCATCCAACAGCAGCATTTGGGTCTCAAATGTGGATTTGCTGCTTGTCAGCCAAGGGTCCTAACCATGCTAGTCACCATGCTCCTCATTTAAAGAAAATAATAAAACAATAAATACTATTTTACTTCTACTTCTTATGTGGAAGAAGAAAAATGGGAATCAGAGATCAACTAAAATGTGAATTTATAAAGTTGGGAGAGAATGGGCACTGATTTGAAGGGACATTAGATTATTTTAGGTCAGTTATTGAATTTTTAAAAAAGAATCATTTTATATGTGAAAGAATATATGCCATTTGTCGGTTGCCACTCACTGGAAGTATTTACAACTAACACATTTATTGACTTTTTAATTTCAGACATAATAATTTTCAGTATTATTAGACATGATCAGCAAAACTTACAGAACCAAAGATTACAATTAGCCTTTACTAGTCTTTATAGTTATTGTAATTGATAAATGAATTTATTTTAAGGACATAATGGAACAAGGATTGGGAGTACCTCAGTTTGTCTAAATAATGGGAAACTATCTTGATGTCCATATAAAAAATATCAGTGTATCCTAGAACATGGCTTATTCACAAAATAAATAAATAGGAAATAACATTTTGACCTTGTAGCATTTGTGTAAAAAAGCAGTAAATAAACACCAACATAGTTGGATATGCAGTGACACTGAGTTTTAGAATGAATTGCTCATTATAATACAGGCCTTTCCATCTCAACATGCTGAGACAGATTAAATAGGCGGATTTAAGATCCTTACGTGCTCAATCTTCTGTGAAAACTGGAGAATGATTTGGCTACATTTGGGAAATGTGGTCATTTCTGAATAGCGACAATACAAACATTAAAGGTAGTCCTTGACTTACAACCACAATTGAGCCCAAAATTTATGTTGCCAAGAGAGACATTTGTTGAGTTTTGCCCCATTTTATGACCTTTCTTTTATGACGTTTCTTGTCAGAGTTGTTAAGTGAATCACTGCTATTACTAATAATTGTTAGTAACATGGTTGCTAAATTAATCTAGTTTTGGCATTAACTTTGCTTGTCAGAAGATCACAAAAAGTGATCACCTGACTCCAGGCACTGCAACTGTCACAAATATGAGTCAGTTACCAAGGGTCCTAATTTTGATCACATGACCATGGAGATGCTGCAACGGTCATAAGTGTGAAAAACGGTCATAAGTCTTTTTTCAGTTCCATTGTAACTTGAATGGTCACTAAATGAACTGTTGTAAGTCAAGGACTACCTATTAGCATTCTTGAAAGTGTATCAGACCGCACACACGCTCACCCCAATGTGCCTTTGCTAGACTTTCTCTAGGATTGACTTCATTGTTCCAAAGCACTTGAAGGCCAGACAAGGAATAATGGATGGAAACTGATCAAGGAGAGATTCAACCGAGAAATAAGTAAAAATTTTCTGACAGTGAGAACAATCAACCAATGGAACAGCTTGCCCTCGGAAATTGTGGGAGCTTCATCACTGGAGGCTTTCAAGAAGAGATTGGACTGCCATTTGTCAGAAATGGTGTAGGGTGGGGTTCCTGCTTGGGCGGGGGTTAGATGACCTACAAGATCCCTTCTAACTCTGTTCATCTGTTAATCTGTCTGGACATTCCAGCAGAAGACTAACTACTGCAGATCATTGACATTTCTATATGAGAAGATTCTTCTGTTCTGCAAAACATCTTTGGGAAGAAAACAGATGGAGCTGTGATAACCTTCCTAATCAGCAAGTAGAACTAAGTCAGTGAGGTAAAAGTTGCTCAAGCTAGATTTCTGTAATTTTCTCCCTGAAAATTAAGCTTTGTGAGAAAGCTAAACTGGCAGTTGATAGACTAATGAAATAGTCGCTGCTTCTTCTTTTTAGGTTGTATGTGTTTTTAGGTTGTGTTTGCACACAACTGCTACATTCCCTTTCCTGCATATTTTGATATTCATTTTCTTTCTTTCTTGTTATTTTAATGCAGAAGGGCTGCTTTATTTAGTGGAACTATGCATATTTTAGAAATGATTTGGAAGAAAGTGCTTGGCATCTCGCATTAGCACAATTCCACTCTGGTATTCATTAAAAGGGATCAATTGTCTTCAGGCCTCTGTTTAAGTTTCAAGAAAAAAAATACATTGATGCCTTAAGAATTCACTCATTTAAGTTAATGCAACTTTTAGAGCAGCAGCACTTGCTTTTCAGACACAAAGATTTGACTGCTTTAATAGATGGCACAGGGTTATACTCAGGTGAAGCATCTCTTCTAAAACATGTACCAAGCATGTTCAGATTCACATAAGAAGCAAATATAATTAAAGCATATCCATTTTAATCCCAGTGGGTGCCAGCATCTAGCCAATGTTGGCTGAACTTGAGAATGCTAAACTGGATCAGATCTCATTAAAACTTGGATGGAAGGCCATCAAAGTTTCCCACAGCTGTAGGCTACCCTGGGTAGCTAAAAAATATCCTGAAATTAGGAAGCATCGCTTTCATTTTGGTGCCAAGATAGCGTCCATATAGTCTCTAGGAGTGAAATTCAACTTAAGAAAAAACTTATTTTTGGCTTGAAGCACTCCAGCATCACAACGTCAGCCAAGGATTCCAGATGCTGCTACAGCAGACTGTCAGGACAAATATAGGCAGGAATAGCCCTTCCCACTTTTTTTAAAAAATAAAAAGTGTAAAGCTCTAACAATCAATCAGCTCTTGAGTATCTCTAAATTTTAATCTCTAAGCCTTCAGCAGATAGCAGATACTCTGCCTAATTTAACTCATCACTGCTTGCAAATCTTTGTATGCTCCAAAATGGTAGATTTTTGGATCTCTAAATGTTCTATCCTCAGATGCTTGCAAATACATGTATAAATTTTATTTATTAATTTAATATATTTATATGGTCATGCAACTCACACATAGAAAATTGATATGTAACTCTCCATCCAGAGTAAGAAGTTTCTACAGCAAGATCTCTAACATATGGCCTCAAGGGAGATGAGACGTTATAGAGGTTCAATTAATGTGAGATATAATAAAAAAGAATAATCTATTTTTTTAATTTATATTTTCCTTAAATGGATTATTTGATCCTTTCTGGATATATGTCCTAAAAATAAAGTATTTATACATTGATGTATGTTAGATGAGAGAGGGAAAACTGTTAGTGGAAATTATCCATTTTCTCTTAATTCTCAGATGCATTACACATGAAAACACTGATGGTTTTAATAAAATAATGTTGCTGTAATTATTAAAGATACACTACTATATATATTGGTCCATTCACAGAAGTCTAAATTATTATTCTTCATTTATCATAGCATGTAGAACAGAGCTAACTTGCCATGACCAATTGTGACAAACTATTGTGCAGTAGAGCAATGATCTGGGATGAACTAAAAAAAAGTTTGTTGTTTTCTAATATGTACCTTAATCATGGACATGTGTATTCTGCCTAGGAGTAAGAGCAGAAAGTGTTGCAGAGTAATGCAGATCCCATATTTATCATACAGAATAACACAAATTTGGGCATCATAATTTGGAAAGTTCACAAGACTAACAAATACATTAAAGGCAGCTAAATAAATCTTGAGATTAGGGATAAAATACAGCTTCACAGTAGAAGTCTATCAAATCAATAGGCTTAGTTTTATGACAAGAAGTAAATACAGTAGAATCTATGCATGCAAGTGCAGTGAAATCAGTTTTCTAATTTAAAAAAAAAGGAAAAAAGGAATTTTACAAAATGAGCTTCAAATGCAATCCCTATAACATGGCATATAAATCTAGTGATGAACATCAAAGATAAATATGTATGGAAAAATAATGAAAGGCAATTGTAAGACATGAAAGAAGAGGCCAGTATCCTATCAACAGCTGCCAATTTTGTCTCCTTACTATTTGTCTGAGTATCTTTCTCATTATTTCTGATAACTGTTCCAAAGTTCTCTTTTAGAATATTTATATCCCTGGAAAATATTCCATTGATCAAGAATTTAAAATAAGACAGCCAGTGACTTTGAACCAATAATTCTCTCTCAGCCCAAACCACCTCACAGTTATTGTGGGGAAAATAGGAGGAGGAAGGAATATTATGTGCATTCACTATTTTATAAAGTAATAAATGCAGGATAAAAATCAAACAAAAAAACTCTATACATAAAAATTAATATTATTGAAACACACACACATTGGAAGGCTATGTTTATCTTTTCTTTCCCTATATCACTATTCCCCCTGAGAGGGGGGGGGAGGAGGGGGGAGGGAGGGAGAGAAAGAGATACAGTTTATTAAAAAGATCCAATTAAAACCAGTGTGAATTTTTACTAAGCTCATTGGTCTGCATGATGAAGATGTCTGGAGTACTTAGAAAAAACATCAGATTTCCCAGATTTACTGAGATTTCCAGTAACAGTGTGTTCTCCTGCTTACATCAGTAATTTACTAAAATAAAACCTGGTTATAGTAACACATACTTTCTTTCAGGGTGGGATTCAAAAAAAAATTATTACCAGTTCTTTGGGCAGGGCTTGGTGAGCGGGGCTTGGCTTGGTGGGTGGGGCTTGGTAGGCATGGAAGGCGAAGGATACTGCAAAATCTCCATTCCCTCCCCACCCCACTAACCTGCTTTCCAGCTCTGTTCTCCTGTGCAGGGCAACAAAAGAAGACTCAGCCAATCAGCTGGGGCTCAGGAGGCAGAGAAACAGATGGAGGTGGGACCAGTCAGAGGTAGTATTTGCCAGTTCTCTGAACTACTCCAAATTTCTGCTACCGGTTCTCCAGAACTGGTCAGAACCTGCTGATTACCACCCCCGCATACTTTGTGTTATCTGAAGTGCATGTCTTGACCTTTAGCTTTCTAATTAGGCAAAGGATTCAAAGTTATCTTGACTAATTGAAACTGAATGAATAACTAAAAAAAGAGAAAAAGTAAATGGTATCAAACAGCAACTAGAAAAATCAAAATAACAAACTGTGTCAAGCTTGGAAAATGGTGCAGAAATATGGTAAGATTAGCAGATTCAGTTATATTGGCATTAAACAAATTGAAATGGCAGGATATGCTGAATAGTTCTAATATTAACACATTAAATTGTTAGGAGGATTTGAAAGAAAATGCTGTATTCCAATTCTTATTCATTTTAATCTGCTTTGGATTTTCTTTTGTTTCTCAAATTGTTAAACTACCTTCTATAAAATGTAATTTGGTAAACAATGTAAACCAGAAATAACTGTCTTTGTAAATGCTTCCCAGTCTAATTTGTATTCATTTGCTCTTCCTTCCCTCACTGACCCAACTTTTAACTAATTACATACATGAAATCACAACCTATTACACACATGAGAACACTGTGGGCATGTTTATCATCCCCCAAGACCAGGCCATTCTATTAAAGTAACTGGCCAAAGTTCAAACATTAAACCTTCTCATTCTGGAATAGAACAGCTTGCCAATTTGATATGGATCTTTAATTCTTGGTTGGTCTAAACATGTCACTGAGACTTTTGTGAGTTTACGTTCCAGCTATTCTACACCCACTATATACAATGTGATCTAAAAGAGATATTAATTTACACATGAATAATCAAGTATGGGTTATATCTAGCACTTTCTTGGCTCTGAATATCATATTCCTTTCAAACTATCAAATTTTCTGCAATTCTCCCCATTTCAGAAACAATTTGTGAAACACATTCGAAACAGGGCTTGGACCCACAATAGCACTTCTAATGTCAGTAGGATAGAAATACCATTTTCAACAGTTCATATTTCAGTTCTTAATACTATCCATTGTGTTAATGTTTGAAAAGGCTTCTTCATAATGAACACGTTTTTAATCATTTCAGATATATTGTCTTCCTTATTGTGCTTTTACACTGTGTGTGAAATTATTTCCACATCAAACCAAATGAATGCGTGACTGCCAAGTAATAGATTTCTTTACCTATCAGTTTGGAATAGAGAACAGATTTTTTTTTCTTTTATCCACATCTCCCACCTTAAACTTAATGAATGAAAGAAATCTCCAGCCTTCTCAAACAGGCTGATGCCATTTATATTGCTATTGCTTCCTTCATGGATAGCAGGTAAACTCTAATCAAATATTCATGTTAAGATATCCATATTTAAGCTACAAATAGCCAGATAATCACTGGATGACACCAAAGAGTTAGAATTCTTTCTGAATCTTTTTACTGACATATAGTATTCAATCAAATTTGCATCCCAGCCACTCAAATATTCATGCAAACACAATTAGCGAGAAACACCAAAATTATTTTTCACTCTCTAGCTGATGTGACCATCCTGCTATTCATACTACTGCTGTTAGTCAACCTGTTGGATGTACTCATAGAAATTGGAGGACTTTTTCTTACTGAATGCTTCTCCCCAAACCCAGGATGTCTGTTCACCCTATATATACAAACTTAACACAAAATACAATGTAACTTAGCCAATGTCACTAGGGTTCCTTTAAGGAAAACATTTATAGTTTTTATTGTAATTGTTTTAATGATGCCATCAGACTATCTTGAAGCCAAGTTTGTAAACCCTCTAGTGCAGCATTTCTGTCCTTATGGTCAGGGACAAAAATGGATCTTCAACATTATGTCTTATGCTTCCCTGTCTATGAAACAATAAAATTAAATGAAAAAAATTGGTGAAACAATTAAAAAATTCAAGGGTTCAAAAGCAAAATTGTTTCCTAAGTGCCTTCAGTTCTTATATTAACAGATCAAATATTATTTTATTACTCAGAACAATGTAAAATCAACCACTGTTTTGTAGATAACTTTCAGCCCAGTTGTGCATGATAATATTGAATAATATGATTTGGAGGCTGGGCTTTGTTTTGTCCAGAAACTCCCAAAAAACTATATTGTATTATTATCTCTTATATTCATTAAACATGAAACTCAGTCAACTGAACATTTAAAAATGTATCACAAATATCATTGACTGGCACTTATGGTTGATACGGGTTGCTGCCAGCACCCTAGATGTCAACCCATCTTCTTAAAATGTACAATGTTCTAAGTAGCACAGTTTTTTGCAGTTCTGCTGGAACTGCAGGAAGCTGCAATTTCTTCATGTATTTCGTAAAATTCTTAGACATAGTACCAAGTGCCCCAATGACAATGGGTATCACTGTTACATATTTCATCCATAATCATGTAGTTTTGATTACCAGATCATGATATTCTGTGATTTTTCCAGTTCTTTTTCTTTGACTCGGGTATCTCCTGGTACAGCGATATCAATAAATTGTATGCTTTGGTTTTCGACAACTGTGATATCTGGCGTGTTGTATTCCAAATGATGATCCATATTATTATTATTGTTGCTGTTGTTGTTATTCACAAAAAATGACAGTATACACAGCAAACGAGATAACTATGCTGGGTTTCGTATCACAAATCACTAGTCGAACACTTCCCAAGCGTTTAGGACTGTGTGATGTATCGGCAGATCATGCGAGCAGATCCCAGTAAGGTGGCCTTCTGCAGCTGACCAATGGTGATTTTGTCACGCCAATTGTTTTTAAGTGCTTGCCTAGAACTTTAGGCACAGCACCCAGTGTGCCGAGTACCACTGGAACCACCTGCACTGGTTTATGCCAGAGTCTCTGCAGTTCGATTCTCAAGTCCTGATATCTGGTGATTTTTTTCAAGTTGTTTCTCATTGATTCTGCTGTCACCAGGTATGGCAATGTCGATGATCCACACTTTTTTCTTCTCCACAATCATGATATCTGGGGTATTGTGTTCCAAAACTTTGTCAGTCTGTATTTGGAAGTCCCACAATACTTTTGCATGCTCATTTTCGACCACTTTTTCAGGCTTATGATCCCACCAGTTCTTTGCTACACAGGTGATAGTTGTGACACAAGTTCCAGTGGACCATCTGTGTTGTGATATTGTTTGTGGTCAGTCTGAGCGATTGTCTTGCAACAGCTCAGTGTGTGATCGATGGTTTCGTCCGCTTTTTTGCAGAGTCTGCATTTGGGGTCATCAACAGATTTTTCTCTTCTGGCTTTGATTGCATTTGTTCTGATGGCTTGTTCTTGGGCTGCAAGAATCAGGCCTTCTGTCTCTTTCTTCAGTGTTCCGTTGGTCAGCCATAACCAGGTCTTTTCCTTATCTACTTTTCCTTGGATCTTTTCCATGCAGTGCATTGTTACACCAGCTGTCAGCCCGAGTTTGCATCACTGTTTTCCTGTATTGATTCTTGGTTTGCTGCACTTGGAGCAGCTTCCTAATATTAACCTCCATCAAAGCTGGTTCAACATTGTCTTTCACATAATCTGCCAGAGGAGCATCATCATCATCATCATCATCATCATCATCATCATCATCATATTATTTTCTGCAGAAATAATAGGCAAAACTATGTCAGTGAAATAATTTAGATTAGGTAATCCAGCGGAGCTCTCCATCTAGTGTGCAACTCTTTGAATAGGAAGTGCACCAACATTTAAATCATTTATTTCTTTTTTTAAGTTTTTATCATCAACAGGAGAACATTCAACATTCTTTCACAGGTGACAAATGGATGAACACCCAGTGTGATCCATATCCCATCCGAGAAACCACCTAAAATGGTGCTACAGCAGTCACTCTTTGGGAATATTTGGTGAGACAGTGACTTCCAGTTCCTATGTCATATCTCCCATTCCATAAACAGTTATTGGAACCCATCACTGTTAGTGGCTTGCACAGATTTTAGTGGCAAACTCAGCTAGAAGTGTGTTCTCACCCACACTGTTATTTCCATCTCTTCCTCACCACTACAGCCTGTTCTTCAATACATCTGTTCTCTCAAATCCTAACATCATTAAAAAGTCTTTAACCCACTTAACCTACTTTAAGCCACTTAACCTACATAACAAACAATTCTACCATCATTTGTCTTACTTAGGTTACCATTCTCTAATTACCAGCTCCTTGGCCTACCTTAAAAAGTAATAGTGAGAATCCCATTCTGATATCCTATTTCAAAACCTTGTTGCCCTTGAAATTTTTTGTTAAGGTGGCAATATTTAAGATGTTAAGAATTAGTCTATCTACTTATACTGTTTGGGTACTCCAATCTTCTTACTGTGTCTCTAGATATATCTGGAAGAACATGCTTCCTCAAACACAGACACTAATACATTGTTCTTACATTCAGAGCTCTAACATTAGGGACATTTAACCTTAAAATATTTCTAAAGAACTTAACAGGAGATAATTTCATTTTAAAAGAAAGCTGAGGAACAGTAAATACAGTTTAAACCTTGCAGCGTAATCTAAGAGATGCAATTTAAAGGTTTTCTAATGGGAAAAGAATATACTAACACAATTAAAGCAGATGTGTATTTGGTATTGGGAGATGATGATGCCTGGAAACATTCTAAACACAAATTACTTTTTTAAAAAGATTTATTCCATAAAAATGGTCAATACTTATTTTCATTGAAATCTATAGAAGTAATTATTATTTAATGCAAAGATGTACAGCAAATTTGCTGGAACCAGCTCTGGGGGTCTTGTTATTCTCCCACTTAAGTGTTATGTTCCTCATTCAGATGAGATTAAATAAACCTACACTATACCACCAAAGACACTCTCTATGGATTTCTCTAAATAGTTTAAGACTGTATGCTGTTGTATCAAAGCAGAGCCCAGATTCAATTCAGATTTTTATATATATAACCATTTTGTTATTCTCTGATTAGTTAATATAGAAGATGATTTTATTGAACTGTGTACTCTTAGCAATGATCAGAAAATTATATGGTGCTCAGTCTTTGATAGCATATTTAAGCTTGCCATCTGGTATCTAATCTTGTAAGCAGGTGATAAAGATGCACATCTAAATCAGTATATAGGATGTACCATAAATTACCATTCCAGAAGGACAGTTCTTGCACAATTTCTTTTTCTAGTATAAGTCATGTTTTGACTACAAACATGCACACAATCCAATGTATATGAGAATCAGAATTTTAGATATATATTTATCAATATATTTTCAAATTTGACTATTGTGGAACAAAATAAATCTACTTTGTTCCAGATACATGGGAATAACCCCTTTAGGGAAACATGTTTAGGTTAGGAATGTCTAGGTCAATCTAAATCAATTTATGAATTAAATTCATTTGTGTGTTTGAATCACATACTAGTGATACAAGAGATACTAGCTACTATTGGAAAGATTAGTAGCAGGACTTCCTGATTTTTATGCCCCAAAATACATATGTATAACCAAGATTTGCAGACGCGAGGAGTTCCAGCAAAGGCTTTATTAGTGACTACAGCTCGAATGGACCCATCCAGGCTTGCTCGGCTGCTTCTTATAGCCTGCAGCCGTAGCTGCCAGCCAATGGGAGTGCAGGGTTTCTCCCCGCACTATTTAAACCAATACCATTTGACATTTTACAAGAACAGTTCAAATAAACCAATAACATTCAAACCTACATACATAACACCCCTCCCACTAGGTTCAGTCCATACCAAACCCCAACCTATCTAATGTATTCCTTTAAATAGGTGGGGCTCTTACGTGTACGTTGAGACCTTCGTGGTTCAGAAGCTTTAACGTTCTCACCCAGTGAGAGGGGAAATGTGTCTGCTGACATTTCCCTGTTGGGACTTCCTGTGAAAGGAGACCCTGTTAGACTGTTAGAATCTGGTCTCTCCTCCCAACCCATCTCCATTCCAATGTCAGCACCCAAGTCAGGTAGTGATGTGCAATCTTCCACTTCAGGTGGATCTTGGCATTGTGACAGGGTTCGGGATGGTTCCTGTCGCAATGGCTCGTTACACATGGGGTTGATTCCTGTTTGCTGATTTTCCTCCTGTTCCCCCCTTCCCCCTAGAAGAAACATCAGGTGAGGGACCTAGAGGGAGACAGGGCGATGTTCCTGAGGGAACCTGGATCTAAGTTGGTCAATGTGCCTGCTCCAGAGGAGGCCATCCTCTGTTTGTACCCTGTAAGAACGAGGGCCCGTGATGTGAGTTATTTCAGCAGGAATCCACAAAGGTTCACCTATAAGGTTCCTAGCATAGACAGAATCTCCCACACTAAAAGAGCGAACTTTGGAAGTGGAATCCAGTGGTGCGTTGGGTGCGTAAGTGGGATGAAGGCGGTCAAGGGAAGACCTAAGTTTCCTGCCCATCAACAACTCTGCTGGGGACAAGTTAGTTGATGGGCTAGGAGTGATGTGTTGAACACTAAGAAGCTTTTCAAGCTTCTCAGTGATGTCCCCAGGACCCAGCTGCTGAAGCTTCTCTTTGGTAAAGCGTACCATGCGTTCAGCCGGCCGTTGGCGAAGGGTGCCAAGGGGCAGTGAGGGCATGTCTGATGCCCTGTTGAGCTAGAAAGGATTCAAAAATGTTAGATGTGAATTGAGGGCCATTGTCAGAGACAAGGACATCTGGTAACCCATGGGTTACAAACAATTTTCTGAGCTGCTTGATAACAGCCTCAGTAGTAGTGGATGTCATGGGAATTACCTCTAGCCATTTGGAGTATGCATCTACTATAACTAGAAAAGTGTGCCCTCTTGTAGGGCCTGCAAAATCAATGTGGATTCTAGACCATGGGCCCCTAGGACATTCCCATTCCTGTGTGGGGCGTGAGGTGGGGCAGGTCTGACTACCTGGCAATTGGGACAAGAGGCTACCCAGTTTTCAACCATTTTGTCAATACCTGGCCACCATACATAACTCCTGGCCAAACCTTTCATCCTTACAATCCCAGGATGACCCTCATGTAACATTTCCAAAACCTCCTTTGCAGTTTTGCAGGAATAACCACCCTGTTACCCCACAAAATACATCCTCTTAATACAGATAATTCAGTTTGCCTGGACTTAAAGGTTGGGCAAGGTGAGGTAGATCTTGAAGAGGCCAACCTTTCTTAATCCAGCCCATAACAGGTGCCAACACAGCATCTTTGGCAGTTTCTTTGGCAATCTCAGCAGCATGGACTGGAAGCTTAGCACGGTCTCCAGGAAAAGGTGTGAGTTTCAAGTTCAAAGTCCTCCTTGTGGCAAGGTAGTGGGCAACGACTCAGTGCATCAGCATGTCCAATGTCCTTGCCAGGCCTGTGAATCAGTTTGTAGGAATAGGCTGCAAGAAATTCAGTCCACCTCAGCATTCTTGGTGACAGGATATTAGGTGTAGGTTTGTCTCCTGCCACAATGCCTAGTAAAGGTTTGTGATCTGTAACAATGGTGAATGACCTGCCATACAGATATTCATGAAATTTCTTAACAGCTGCAACAACTGCTAAAGCCTCCTTGTCCAATTGGCTATAATCCTCTCTGCTTTGGACAGCGTGCGAGAGTAAATGCAATTGGGGCTTCCCGTCCATTGGGAAGCCTGTGACTCAAACCCCCCCCCCCCACTCCAAAGGGGATGCATCACAAGTCAGAACAACAGGTAAATTCTCAGAGAATTGTATCAACACAGCATCAGACGTGATTAGTCTCTTAATACTGTTAAATGCTGACTGTTCCTTCCGCCCCCAGATCCAAACAGCATTCTTATCAAGTAGGCGATGTAAGGGCTCAGCAATAGATGCTTTGTGAGGTAGAAACATGTGGTAAAAGTTAATAAGTCCAAGGAAGGCTTGCAAATCTGCCTTGCATCGAGGTTTAGGGGCTTCATTGATTGCTTTAACCTTGGCATCAGTAGGATGGATGCCATGCTTGTCAATCATATACCCCAGGAACTCAACTCTGTCTGTTTTGAGTGTACATTTGTCTTCCTTGACTTTAAACCCGCTTTTCTGAATCTGGTAAGGACTTCTCTGAGTCTTTCTTGAAGCTGAGTGTCATTTTCAGCAGAGATTAATACATCATCAAAATAAGGCACTACCCCTGCAGTCCTTGCAACATTCTTTCCATAAGGCTCTGAAAAATGCCAGGTGCCACGCTTACTCCAAATTGTAGTCTTTTACATTTGAAGGCACCTCTATGGGTCACAATTGTTTGTGCCTCTGCAGTGGCATCATCAACTGTTAATTGTTGATATGCCTGAGCCAAATCCAGTTTAGCAAATACTGTACCCCTGCCAAGGGAATGGAGCAGATGATGCACAACTGGTACAGGATATGCCTCTGTTGCAGCGCATGGTTAAGTGTCCCCTTGTAGTCACCACAGATTCTCACTGACCCATCAGCCTTGACTGGTGTGACTATGGGTGTTTCCCATCTGGAGTAGTCAGTAGGCTCTAAAACCCCTTGAGCAATGAGCTTATCTAATTGTGCATCAATTTTTTCCTTTAAAGCAAATGGGACCCTCCTGGGCTTTAAACGAATTGGGGGCACCTTGGGGTCTAGGCTGAAAGCAATAGGGGTCCCCATATACTTGCCCAGTCCTTCGCTGAAGACCTCTGGAAACTCAGACTTCAAGGATTCTTCCCAGTCAGAACTGCTCACGTGATGGATGCCAGTCACCTCGATGCCAAGCGGCTTGAACCACTCAAGTCCCAGCAAACTTGGGCGATCCTTGTCCACGATGGTCAGGGGCAAACGTTTGGTGTGGCCTTTAAACTGCACGTTGAAATCTCTCGCTCCAACTACTGGAATCTTGTTCCCTTGGTAGTCTTTGAGAGTCAGTGCTTGCTTCTGGAAATGCTTTTTCTGAATTTTGGGAAAAAGTCTGTGGATAGTGTCCCATGACACCATAGATAAATAAGAGCCTGAGTCCACTTCCATTTGGCAAGGTCTTCCTTCAATAAACACCCTCACATGTACTTTTCTGCTTTTTAAGGTGAAGAATGACCAATAGTGATTGTTTGGTGAGTGTCATTCTTGCCATTTGCTTCTAAATTTCGCCCCATTTTTTCAAGGAAATTGTTGGGCTTAAACTCTATCAGGAAATTTCTTCCTAGCTGGTGGAGTTCTGGATGATTTGCAGACTCTGGCTATGTGACCCCGTTTCTCACACGTAGGCAAATGGAGTCAAAGAACTTGCAATCAGTGCGGGGTGCCCCCCCCCACAGCCTCTGCAATAGAACCCTTGCCTGTTCTTCCCAGAGTCTTTTCTTTTCTTCTCCATTCTGAGTTTAAAAATCCCCTCCTCTGCCTCACTGCCATCAGAATCAGAGTCTATTTGTTCGCAATGAGCAGATGTGGATTTTTCCCCATCAGAATGGTTTGAGGCTGGCTTGAGGCCTTGTTAATTTTTTCATGGCCGCTGCTGAGGACTTGGTGGCTTCCGCTGAAACAGCTTCTTCAATGGCCTCCTTAAACGTGATCTTAGGTCTCATTAATAGTTTGCTTTGTAAGACCTTATCTTTAAGGCCTAAAACAAACCGATCACGCATGGCCTCTTCTAAGTTGGTAAAGTCACAAGCACCCCCAATGTCCCTTAAACTTGCCACGAAGTCATTAACATTCTCACTATCCCTTGATCCCGACGGTAAAATTCGTGTCTCTTAATGAGGCACGATACTTGTGGGCGTAATGGTGCTCTTAAAAGTTTCTCTAAATCGGGCCATTCCATTACCTTCAGCTCTGCTGCTCCCGCCAACGCCTTCGCCATTTGAAGACTGCCGGACCGCAGTGCGTGAGAAAGACCGCCCTCTTCCGTCTCTCGGGATGCCGCGAGATCGTCCCCTCCAGGAACATGTGGAAACGATCTGCATACGATTCCCAGTCTTCCGTCGCCGGATCGAACGGTGCTGGGGGGGTGTTCAGCGCAGCCATCTCGCTCAGTTGCTTGTTCGTCGCGTCGTCTTCTTCTCTTCAGGAAATCCCATCCTCGTCGCCAGTGTTAAGTTTGCATGAAGAGTCAGACGCGAGGAGTTCCAGCAAAGGCTTTATTAGTGACTACAGCTCGAATGGACCCGTCCAGGCTTGGCTACGGCTGCTTCTTATAGCCTGCAGCCGTAGCTGCCAGCCAATGGGAGTGCAGGGTTTCTCCCCGCACTATTTAAACCAATACCATTTGACATTTTACAAGAACAGTTCAAATAAACCAATAACATTCAAACCTACATACATAACAATAAGGGTTGTGAATTATGGAAGGGTGGTAACATTTCCTTCAGATGAAGTCAGAAGTATAAATAGTCCCAAAAATAGTTTACAAAATAAATTAGGGCTTAGTAAAATCAATCAATATTTTCCTAACATAGGAGTTATATAATTAAATTATATAGATCATTGTCATCATCATCATCATCATCATCATCATCATCATCATCATCATCATCATTTTAGCCATTGTCTATCCACTGCAGATGAAGACCTCTTCCAAATGTTTCCAACCTATATGGTCCTGAGCTTTCTTTCGCCAGTTGGACCCACAATACTTGCTGATGTTGTCGATCCATCTTGCTTTAGATCTGTTTTGTGGACACTTTATATCAAGTGGGATCTATTTTATGATTGCTTTAGTCCATTTGCCATCAGTTTTTCTTGCTATGTGACCAGTCCATTTACATTTCAATTCTTTTACTCTCTTGATGATATGATATACTTTTGTTTGTTCTCTAATTCGTGTGAAGGTTTTCTAGCATGCATCTTTCCATGGCTCTTGGCACCAATCACAGCTTTTGCATCAATTGTGAGGTTAGTTTCCATGTTTAACTGGTATCTGTTAGAGCAGTTAGCACACACTGATCAAAAACTTTTCTCTTCAGGCATAGGGGAAGGTTGTTCTTGAAAATTATGCTTAGCTTGCCAAATGCCTACCAACTACATGTAACATGCTGTTGAATTTCCTTTATTGTATCAGTTTCCTTTGAGATCCATTGGCCAAGGTATATGTAGTTGTCTATTATGTCTAGTTCTTCTCCAGATATATATTTTTTCTTTCTTTGCTGAATGTATTAAGCATAACCTGACTCTTTTTCAGGTTTGTTTTTAAGCCGAATGGTTCTCCTGCTTTGTGTCTTTGTAGCTCTTCTGGGTTTTGTGAGAAAAGAACATCATCTGCAAATCTTAATAGCAGTAGCAATAGCACTTAGCCTTATATACACATCACAGTGCTTTCAGCCTTCTCTAAGCAGTTTACAGAGTCAACATATTATTGCCCCCAACAATTTGGGTCCTCATTTTGCTCACCTTGGAAGGATGGAAGCTGAGTCAACCTTGAGCCTGGTGAGATTTGACATGCCAAATTGCAGGCAGCCAGCAGTCAGCAGAAGTAGCCTGCAGTACCACATTCTAATCACTGCACCACCAGGGCTAAGTGATTTAAATAGGTGCCAATAATTTTTATTCCATTTTTTGCCCAGTCTAGTTTGTGAAATACTTCATCAAGGTAGGATGAGAAAAGGGTAGATAATATTGTATCATTTTATTGTACACCTCATTCTATGTTGACTTTCACTTTATGATCATTAAGGCAAGTTGTTGCCATTGTTTTTTCATATATTGATAGTAATAAGTAGTGTCTGCACCTTGGATGAGCAATGCCTTCATTATTGCTTGCTGTAATACTGAGAAATACCTTTTTGTAGTCAATTAAAGCCATGCGGAGGCATGATTGTGCCTTTCAATGACTTGCTGAACAACCTGGATGTGATCCATTGTGTGGTGGTAATTATGAACCCTGCCTACTGTGCATCATTTAATGTTGTCAATATTCTTTTTGCTATCATCTTGATGAAAATCTTGTAGATGACTGAATGAAGGCTTATTGGTGATAGTTCTTTAAATCATGTTGGGTCCCTTTTGTTGTGTATAAGAATCACTTCAGCATTTTTCCATGCATCAGGTATTTTTTTCTCTTGTGTGTAAGAATAACTTCAGCATTTTTCCATGCATCAGGCTTTTTTTCCCTTTTCTGAGACATCTATAGTATCTTTGCTAGTATCTTGTGTAAACTGTGATTACCAGTTTTCAGCATTTCAACCATAACAGTCATTTCTTGAAGCTTTGCCATTTTTCACTGATTTTATGGCACTTGATACTTCCTCCACTAGGACATCTGGCATTTTGTCTTTCATGTGTGTTGTTACTTTTGAGTGATCTTGATATACCTTTCCAACAATATAGTCCACAATTTCATTTACCCACACAAACCTCTTGGCCTTGTCAAGGCCCCAATAATAGAAGGAGATATGATATAGAATGTGATAAAAATGGCTATTATTATTATTATTATTATTATTATTATTATTATTATTATTAATTTGACTTGTATGCCGCCCCCTCTCCAAAAGGACTCGGGGCGGCTCACAACTAAAAACACAACAATAAATAATTACCTAAAAACCAATTAAACAAGGTACAAGTCAAATAAAGATTTTAAAACCCCAAAAGTTAAAAGTTAAAAAGTTAAAAGACAATCACCCCCCCCCCCACAGGAGGTCAGCACAGCCCGGACTGCACAAATAGCCAGGTCTTTAAATCGTGGCTGAAGGTGTGGAGATCGGGGGCCAGCCGGAGCTCCGTCAGAAGCTGATTCCCTAAAGTGGGAGCCGCCACAGAATAGGCCCTCCCCCGGGTCGCCGCCAAACAACATTGTGTTGCCGACGGCACCCTGAGGAGCCCCCATCTGTGCGCTTGTACAGGGCAGCTGGTATTTGATGCTGGCAGGAGCCGTTCTCACAAATACCCCAGACCCATGCCATGTAGGACTTTGAATGTATATTAGTAGACATAATCACATAATGAATCCTTGCTGGAAATAATGTTGCTAGTATATATTACTCACTAGGCTGTTTTTTCATCTGTTTCTGTCATTCATTAAGGTGCTCAGAGACAGATAATTCACATTATATGGTCAAAAGAGGTAAAATGACCATAACACCAACATTAAAAAGGTCCTATTGAGTGTGGGTGGATGCTATATTTACATATGAAAGGAGTGGGGCTTCTATTGCAATGTTACAACTACCCACCACCTTATCTCTTTTGTGCACACACAGTTCTATTCTGTTCCATCCATGATGGCTGCTGCTGTTACCATGAATTATTTAAAGCTTGCTTCCTTTGCAGTCTTACCAAGCGTGATCTGTTTTGCCTTGCCTTCCTCTATTGTATTACTCACTTACTAGAATGTCCATTAGTAAGGCTCAGAAATGAATATTAAAAAGAGGAACAGAAATAAATGAATGCATAGATAGATGATAGATAGATAGATAGATAGATAGATAGATAGATAGATAGATAGATAGATGGATGGATACAGTGAACCATCATAATGTAATTTGACCAAAGATGAACATTTTATTTTTGAGCAGAGAGAGTATCTTACTTCTGAACAGTAAATCCAATTGGTATTTGTCAAGCTGATTAGTCTCCACTTACATTATCTTATTGTCTCAGGCTTGGGGAGGGGTGTGGGATAATTTTAATGGGAAAAATAACATATATAAGTGAATTGGATGACAAAAATTCATCTTATAAATGTTTCTTTAGGCATATAGCTTTATCTGCTCCATCACAGGATCATCCTCTTACCCTGTCAAATATCTAGGGCTAACTCAAGTTTTTCTTGCTGGAAATAACGTTGCTGGTATACATTACTCACTAGTGACTAACCATTTTATTCCACAGAAATTGGAGTAAATTGTGTAAGGACTGATTGGTAAGAACCAAATTTAGAATGTGGGTTCTGATGAAAACATAATGCTAAATTTGCACTTCCTGAATATGATTTGTAAAGTAAAGTGGATGTTTTATTTTACTTTACTATTTTATTTTTCCATAGGCCTGAAATTCACAACTGACGGAATTTCAAAAGGAAAAAATGCTCAGGAAGTTTGATAAACAAGACTATATGTACATAATAGTAGAGAACAGTTTGAAACAATTTTATTTTTCAGAAAGAAGTGTATTATCTTTTTAAAAGTTCATATTTTCCTCCATAAATTGTAATACTGGGGTAGTGGTGGGGAAATCTGGCTAAAACACCACCACCAAGTATATCCATTTTTTAAGATATTTCATAATATGTCAAACTTCACAATGAATCAAAGCTGATTCAATTAGAATTTGAACAATGTGGAACTGGCAATATGATCCTATTTGAACCATATTTGAAGATGGAACTGTCTGGACACAATGGGGTTCCTCCCAATCTATGCTGTTCTGAAATAAATCCTTTTAGCACTCATTCTGCCAAGGGCAGTTACGGTTCCGAAAATGACATGACCAGTAACATGGATTAGCAGTCCAAAGCTCTGCATGTTTGGGGAACATTCCGTCCGGTCTCCAACCTTCGCTTTTTAGCGAAGGTTGTTGAGAGCGTGGTGGCACACAACTTCCAGCTTTCCTGGAAGAATCCGAGTACCTAGATCCGTTTCAATCGGACTTCAGGCCTGGTTATAGCACGGAGACAGCATTGGTTGCACTGATTGATGATCTCTGGAGGGCTCGGGACAGGGGATATTCCTCTGTCCTAGTCCTATTAGACCTCTCAGTGGCTTTCGATACCATCGACCATGGTATCTTATTGCGGCGTCTTCGGGAGTTGGGAGTGGGAGGCACCGTCTTACGGTGGTTCTCTTCCTTCCTCTCAGGACGCACGCAGTCGGTGTTGATGGGGGCAGAGATCGACCCCAAGGACCCTCACTTGTGGGGTTCCTCAGGGGTCAGTGCTTTCTCCCCTCCTGTTCAACATCTACATCAAGCCGCTGGGTGAGATCATCCATGATTTCAGGGTGAGGTATCATCAATATGCTGATGATACCCAGCTTTACATCTCCACCCCGGACCACCTCAGTGATGCCCTCCCCATGCTCTCCCAGTGCCTGGAGGCGGTGCGGATCTGGATGGGGAGGAACAGGCTCCAGCTCAACCCAGACAAGACTGAGTGGCTGTGCATACCGGTATCTCGGATTCAAGATCTCAAGACTTGGCTGTTTGCACAGGCCGCCCTGGACTGAGCAGGGTTGGGAATTTTAATTTAAGGGTATTTTAATTAGATCTTATTATAATTGGATTAGATAATTTGATAAATGTTGTATTTATTGTTTATATATATTTGTGTAAGCTGCCCCAAGTCCCCCCGGAGATGGGGCAGCATATAAATCCAATTAAATAAATAAATAAAATAAACATTCCACCATTTCTAAGATCTGAAGGACATTTTCTTGCATCCACAAAACTTGCACATATCTGATCTACCTTACTAGAAAGTTGATGCCCTGTGGCTGTGATAGAGCATTTTATTCAGGCACTGGACTAATTACATTTTTTTTCTTTCAACAATAATGTAATCCCTTGGATCAGGTTGGAGTCAGGGTGACTGAATGGAGGTTGAGAATCTCCTGGCTGGATGCCCTTCCTGATGCCTACCTGTAGTTTGTAGTTTACTCATTGCGCCCGAAGAGAGAAATATCTGCCACTACCTAGGCTTGAACTCACAACCTCCTTATTGTGCGCTGCTCTCATTGGATTAATTATATATATACATATACATGCACACACACACACACACACACACAAAATTAAAATAAGTTTTCTAATACCCTTTTTATTGTTGCTAAGCTCATTGCTTTCTCCTTTGGAAAAAAACATTTTAGAATGCTTCAGGAGCCACTGTATTTGGTCCGATCAAATAATAATTGAACTACTGGTAGGAAATGTCTGACATAGATAAAATTGTTTTGAGGTGAATTGGAGCTGCCTCTGCTGCGTGCACAGTGTGCACATATTTAATAGGCATTATTTCATATAAGACTACAATACACATATTTCTGATTTAGCACAAATTGGTTTTTCGGAAACTGGAAAGGTAATGAATTGTTTTTAAAATAAAGAGTTACAAGCGCAAATGCAGACTATTCTGAAGTGAGGCAGGAGGGAAAATCTGAAGTTTTATGAAGACTGAACTCAGGGACAGAATTATGACAAGGGAAAAACATTCAGAATCCTTGGGGGAAGGTAACAGAATGGAATGGGATAAAGCTTATGCTTGCTGCCACTGGCACATAAAAAGAGAGTCCTATATGGCAGCATTTATGTTATTTCTTATATAATTTGAAAATAAGGACAACTGATTTTGATACCCTATGGAATTTAGAATCATGTTGTTTATTGGATGGCAGTGGTAGATAATTGGACATTTAGGGCAGTCTAGAGTCAATGTATCATTTTTTAAAAAGACATTGATGTTTCATGACTGGCACACTGGTGGGCAATTGACCCCAGCTTGGTAGCTTATTATTTCCCTCTCTTTCCCCCATTTTTATTTCTCCCAAATACCAGACAGCTAAAGAGATCTGCAATTTTTATCTGGGTTCAGTGAGATCAAATTTCTCTGTATCCTATTGAGGACAACTATGACTATTCCAACAAATGACATCTCTGAGAATATGCCAGATTCTGATTGGCATGCCTGTAGCTGGAAAAACAGCAACCCAATTCCCCTGATAGGCTAAATTGACCCACTTGAGCTGAAGAAATTGGAAATAAATTTTTGACAATCAAAGCCAAGGTGCAGTGGAAAAGAATGGAAGAAGAACAAGATAACGATTTCAAAGATTGTGGATATAGAAAGAAGAGAAGGAGAGCACTCATCGTTTTGAAATAGAGAAGCTGACAAAAAGAGTGTCATATACTGCAAGCTAACAGAAATTCTAACATCAGTGAACTATCCTTACCACATGGCTATAGTAAATTGAATTTCAAATTGGTGATATCTGTGGAATATACCCTGTGTTGGGCTGATTTAGCTCAGATGTTAGACTGAACAGGTTGTCCCAAAGGTGCTTTTTCAAGAGGCAACTGGACTTTCTGGTTTTTCTTTGAAGACATTTCACTCTCATCCAAGAAGCTTCTTCAGCTCTGACTGGATGGTGGGCAATGGAAGAATTTATGCTCCTTGCAGACAGCTGCACATTTGCATTCTTGAAAAACACCTTTGGGAAAACCATGACCTGGATGACTGAGAATCTCCATAAATGACTGAACAGGTTCAAATTCTGATGCAGAATATGTACAGTCATCAACCTACGTCTACAACAAAGCCCAAAATTTCCACTGCTAAGGAAGACAATTGTGAAGTGAATTTTGCTCCAATCCATGATCTTTCTTGCCACAATTGTTAAGTGAATCACTCAGTTGTTAAGTTAGTAACAGGTTGTTAAGTGAATCTGACTTTACCACTGACTTTTTTCATTAAAGGTTCCCCTCACATATACATGCTAATCGTTTCCAGCTCTAGGGGGCAGTGCTCATCTCTGTTACAAAGCCGAAGAGCCAGCACTATCCGAAGATGTCTTCGTGGTCATGTGGCTGGCATGACTAAATGCCAAAGGCACACAGAATGCTGTTACTTTCCTACCAAAGTGGTCCCTATTTTTCTACTTGCATTTTTACATGCTTTGAACTGCTAGGTCGGCAGAAGCTGGGACAAGTAACAGGAGCTCACTACATTACACGATGCTAGGGATTCGAACTGCTGAACTGCCAACCTTTCTGATCAATAAGCTCAGTGTCTTAGCCACTGAACCACCACATACCCTATTTCTTCATTAGAAGGTCACAAAAGGTAATCACATGGCCCCAGGACACTGAAACTATATAAATACCTGTCAGCTGCCAACCATCTGAATTTTGATCATATCACCATTGGGATGATGCAATGTCCATGTGAAAAATAGTCATAAGTCTCTTTTTTCAGTGTCATTGTAAATAAATGATTCATTGTAAGTTGAGGAGTACGTGTTCTGATAAAAAGTGTTAGGGGGAATTCTCTTATTTAATGAAATAAAAAGGCTAATTATTTGTTGTTTCTTAAAAATTCTTTTGGAGCATTTTTAAAAATTATAACAGTTATATTATTTACAAGATACTTATGAGTAATTCGTTGACTGTGCTTCAAGAAAATATATTTGTTTTTATTATATTTAACCATCTTGTTGGGTATACACAAACATGTGCTCTTACTATCATTATTTCATATTTACCCAAAACAAGTCTTAATTTCACTCCTTCATCCAATTTTAAAGTGAGCTGTAGCACAGATCAAAAGATATTTTCAAGGGTCAAACATCAAATATGTCATGCGGTAGATTAACAGAATAGAAGTATTGTCATAAGAGAAATGGGAATTGGCAAAGCAAGACCAAACATTATTTGACCTTTTCTATATTTCTGTGATAGTTGGCATCTTTTCTTTCATGAAAAATTTGGACACCTTCCTAAAGGCATGTAAGGAAGCCTTTGTAGAAAATAAGCTGTACTCAAAATATGTGCAAATTCATTAATTAGCATATTTGAGGATATTTAATCTTTTGTGAAGCCAAACATTCATATTTAAAGGTCTCAGTTGGCCACAGAATTCATAGTTGGATTTGGGGATCTTCTCCAAGTTTCTTGCCTCAGTTTAATATTCATGACAAGCTGACATTCTGTGACACTAATATTGAAAGGACTACTACATTGGTTTCACAACTATCTAAGGAATTCATGTCTACTGTTTTATGGCTTATCTAGCAGGAATATTTTCTGGACTTGGAGAAATAACAACATTCTGTTGAAGCTATTTAATTCACCTAGCCAGGGTCAACATCTAATAATGCAGTCATCTAGTAATGAATATGCACACATAGGATAGCCTTTAAATAACTTGAATACTTGGAAAAAATATTCACAAACTGTAATTGTCATTATTCACCAGACAATATGAATTGTAACATGTACCTCAAAAAGTATGTTAGAGATCTACCAAGGGTTTGACAAGTCATATGGTTTTGTTCCCATTTGGAATAACAAAATAAGACATTTTTGACCAATTAGTAGAACATAAGCATTCAGCTTGAATGATACTTTCCTGAATAGCAAATGCAAATACATAAACCTTAAATTTGTAGAATTAGATCTTTAAGTAATAGATGTTTTAGATACACATAGTCCATGACTTACAACAATTCATTTAGTGACCATTCAAAATTACAACGGCACTGAAAAAAAGTGACTTATGACAATTTGGAATCAACTACCCCTGGGACTCCGCCTGGCCCCTGACCTTCGCACCTTCCATCACAACCTGAAAACTTGGCTATTCGAACAGGCTGTGCTGTGCTGACCTCCTGGGGGGTGGGTTAAATTTTATAATGCACATTGGGTTTTTTAATATAATTGGACTTGTGACTGTTTAATATTCTTTTAAATAATTTATTGTTGTGGTTGGTTTTAGTTGTGAGCCGCCCTGAGGCTTCGGAGATGGGGCGGCATACAAGTCTAAATAATAATAATTTTTTTACATTTATGACTTTTGCAGCATCTCCATGGTCACCTGATTTACATTCAGATGCTTGACAACATATTTATGATGGTTGCAGTGTCCTGTGGTCATGTGACCTGGCAAGCGAAACCAATCGGGGAGCCAGATTCACTTAGAAACTATATTACTAATTTAACAACTACAGTGATTCATTTAACAAATGTGGCAAGAAAAGTCATAAAATGGGACAAAACTCACTTAACTTCCTCACTTAGCAACATAAATTCTGGGCTCAATTTTGGTTGTAAGTCGAGGATTACCTGTATATAAAGCAAAGACGGTGGGATATGAAAAATCTTGCAGGATAAGGCAAGTTACACATGTAGCTGTATTTATTAGATTTTTCTTTATCCCACCTTTATTACTTTATAGGTAACTCAAGGTGGCAAATATACATAATATTCTTTCCTCTTTCTATGTTCTCCACAACAACCCTGTGAGGGTTTGGGTTGAAAAAGAGAGTGCCTGGCACAAAGTCACATAGCTGTTTTTCATGGCTAAGGGGGCCTGGAACTCACAGTCTCCTGGTTTCTAGCCTGCTGCCTTAACCACTTGACCAAACTAGATGAAACATAATTCAGAACCATTGTTGTTTCAGGTCATTCTTCCTGAATCCAGTGGTTTCCAGATGTATTGGACATCACCTGTCATAATTTGCAACTATGCAATCAAGTGCTTCTGCAGGAATTGAAATCCAATATCAATGGAATACACAGGTGACTCTTGACCAAACTAGAAATAGTTTTATGAGTTTTGTCAGCTGAAATGGGTGTGGGGGGGAAGGCAACTCACTGCTTTCTCCATAATTATAAGAAAATCACTTTATACATGAAGATGTTCAAAGTCCAAATATCTTAGTTGATTGATTATTGAAAGTACAGAAACTGTTAATTTAATGGACTTTGATATAGCAGATTTTGGATTTAATGTACAAAATCAATTGATGATTGGCACCAATCAGTTAACCTATTGCTTTCAATCTCTTTGGCATTTGTGGAAGCTGCTCTGATTTTTGGACTAGTCCAGACTCATATCCACATCTTTGTATGATCTCTTGGTTGCACCTTATTTTTAGTGCACTGATCTATTGCACTTGTGGTTGCAGCAGAGTTATCTTTCACTGCCTTTCTCAGTGAAAGGTAACTCTGCTGCAACCTTGTTCTCAGTTCATCCACTATTTTATGGACATTTGCATTAATGAACAGCCTTTCCATTAAATCAAGGGTTATTATACAAAAAGGTGCAGATTGTCCTTTTTATCCCATATTACCACTATGAGTAATCATACTTTTGTTTATTTCTATCTTATATGTCTCTGCTTTTTAATAAGCACGTCTGTATTTTACTCTCTCTTCAGAAGATTTATGCAGTGAATTTTCTTCTTTGCAAATACCGGTTGACTGTTTATCTTGGGTTCTGCTCTAGCTATCAAGTTGAACACTACAGTCTATCAGCAATATATTCCAGGGCTTGACAATGTCCTTGTTTTAGCAGTTTTAAATAGCTGGTAAATTTGAAAATGTGCACTATATATATTAATTGGTGAGATGTATTCTTTGTACTGGTTCAAAAATTCCTTCAAACTGGCATATGACATATAGCAATATAATCTGAATGTCTTCTTTCCATTCTTCTCCCATGCAGTGGCCTCAGAAGATTATCAATATGGAACTAAAGGCAACTTCTTAGATATAGACTGTTTGCCCACAGTATACAGAATCTAATTTTCATAGAAAATGAGTGCAATTAAGTGTTACTTCATAAGCTTTCAATGGATGTTATTGCTACTGTTATTGTTCCTTTCTGCTTTGAAGTTCTTTTTTTCTAATTTCTTTGCAGGAGTATTCAGCCCTTTTCTTGTATTCATCCTGCTTTTTATGGAGGTGAACAGTGTCTCACATAGCTTAATTTGAAGCAACAATATCTCTGATTTTTAGGAAGATATTCAGTGTTTTCTTTGTTCTCTTATCTGCTCTGTGTTTCAAATAGGGAGTCTTTATTGATTCCTAGTGCAAGCAGTTCCACTCACAGAATGACCCATACTGATTCATGGAAAATGTCTCTTGATTCTCAATTATGTCATAATTACATCAGTCTTACTGATCAACTATGTTCCTTGGCCTGGCAAAGACTTGATACACACCCACATTCATTGATAGACATCTATCCCCTAGAAGCTAACTTTTCTAAACATTGTGGTAAACAAGTTCAGTGCATGTTGCTGGCTCAGTACACAAATAGGATAGAGTTTAATCTGCCCTATTTCAGCAGGAGGAAATAATTAGATATCAACACAGAAGTAGTGAACTGTAGCTGTGTTGCTGAACAGAAATGTCATTAATTCCCCTTTCTTCTTATGCTTAATACAATTTTAGATTCAAGTAATTATACTTCGACAAGGTTCTTTGGTTAAAAGTAGATCTGATTATTGGAAACTTAAACTCCTAGGCACTTTAAAGCAATAACTGATTACAGACCATCACCTTGTGTACTATGCTCTTTTCTGACAAAAGGCCACAATGGCCCAGCTTTAATTAAACAAACTCCATCATCTTAATGAAGAATCCATATACTATTCATCAAAAAGCCCCCTGATAGCAGAGCTTTTAAGGAGCTTTTGTACTGTTACTTTCATCCTTACTGAAAATGCAACATCATAAAATGCAACGTAATATAAAATCCAAGGATAAACACCAAGCTGATGCTGTAAAGGAGACACATTGATACTGCTGTGTGATAAGACGTTTTGCTGATGGGATATCGAACATATACACAGTATATATAGTACATAATGTATTATTTTGTGTGTCTATATTCACACTATACTATGTAATATGTATGTACACATATGGCATATATACATAGGATTAAATAGTGTATTTTGGATGTTCAGTAGTAGTAATTAAATAGAGAGGGAAATTGTATCTCTGAGGAGAGGCCAGGCAAGGCACCCCTTGATGTCAAATTGGCCACGGCCACCGAATCACATGACCACCCAGCATGCCCACCCAGTCACATGACCACCAAGCCATGCCCATCAAATAAGCCACGCCCACAGAACCAGTACTAAAAAAATTTGAATCCCACCACTGGTTCTGATGCTGACTTTTAATGTGCAAAATGGTCCTTTTGTCATTATAGTTCAGGGATGCTTCAAAAACTTGCCTGAAACTCAAGAGGAAAGTAAGAAATGACTCCAAGTCACCTTGTAATAGACATGTTCCAAAATTTCTGATTGCATCTGAACATTCCAGGTGGGAATGCTTATCAGAAATTAAGAAAAAAAAATGTAAGAGAAAACAAACTACTTTAGTTTACTCTCATCCATTAGGTACTAATTAAGGAAACTGGATAGGATTCACAAGCACTTAAGTCTAGCTGGGGTATGAATGGAGAAAGCTGTTCACAGTTACTATCAGTAAGATTAGGGCAGGTGTTAAGTATTACCATATATGGCCAAGAAGTGGAGTCGGCTGTCAGACTCCACTCATTGGCCCAGCTACTAGTGGGAGAAATAAAGTCCCATCAGTGGTTGAAGCTTTGGACAGCACCGGCTACAAAAGCCGGCACCAGCCGTGGCCAAGTGGCTTTTGCTTAAATCAAATAAAAAAGTTTTACCTGCTCCAGCCGTGTCCTGCCTCTTTATTCCGTGGACCCACTTAACACCAGATATACCATGTGTGGTCCACAATCTGAGCCCAAAGATCAGTAAAGATTAGTACAGAATCTATTGCTTTGAGATGTTACATTCTTAGTTCACGCAATTGCTTAATAAAAATCTAACCTAACAGAATTTTTAGTTATTATTATTATTATTTTTATTCATATTTATATGCTGTCCTTCTCCGGAGACTCAGGGTGGCTTACAATCTTTTGGAGCACAACCCAATGTGCTCAGCAATAGCCTTCATTCTATTGTATATGCCTGCTTATTACTAGGGCTTTTTTGCCCCCCACCCCACCCAGCGGCATTTTTACAAAGTCAGCTTATTGCCCCCAGCAATCTTGGGTCCTCAATTTACCTACCCCGGGAGGATGGAAGGCTGAGTCAACCTTGAGTCTGGTGGGATTCGAGCCTGCACTAATTGCAGGCAGCTGGAGCTAAGTGCTAGGTGTTTAACAGCCTGCACCACCAAGGCTCTCTTTCATATTAGGAAACCCCACTGAATATTCTATGCTTTATAGCTATAGAGGGCATAGATATTAATCCAGTGTGAAACTGAATGGGAACTCTCCCAATTCATATTTCTTGAAAATTTATGCAAAGTGATTAGAGTGTTTATCTGTACTTTTCAAAATTGGAAATCTGATTGCAAAATGCAAATAATGTGCACATGGAGGGGGCGGATTCATCCAGAAATAAGGTCAATTATCGTGCAGATTTTTAAAAGAAAATTATGCAACTGAGGAAGGGTGGGAGAGAAAGAAAGGGGACAAAGAGTAATAGACAGATTTGCTTATTAGAACTGATGAATCTCAAATCTTGGAGCCAGCAGCAATAGTCATTCCAGGAAAAAATAAAGAAAACCTCTGAGCTGGTGGATTAATTGTGTGGGATACCTTCCTATTCTATAAAACAACACATAATCATTGTTAATATAATCTGGCCATACTCAATTATATCTATTCCATGTCAGGTTTACATATGTTTAATGATGCCTGAATTCAGTATTAATCACCATTTGAAATAAATAAAATTGTCATTCTTCATATTTTTTCACAAGCACTCGTATGTATGAAACATATATTCTAGGGTACTTATTTGTACTTATTTAATATTATAACACATAATTATTGTATGCATATTATTGTCTTTTGAGAGTCTGGATGAGTCAAGGGCCATATTACTGAACTAAACCCAAAGAATCAACTTGCATTCTTAATGCAAAGAGCGGTGAATCAGTTTACACATAAAGGCAGACAGAATAACCTCTCAAACACCTTTAGTTAATGCTAATGCTGAGCCAAAATATTTTTCCCATTCAGATTGTCCTGACAACTCTCAAAAGTCTTCTCTTACACCCACAGACACTGTAGATTTATTTCTTAAAAGGCTGTTGTTGTATGTTGCATTATGAAAATAATTGCCAGCACAGCATTGGTTGATGAAAGAGTGCAAACACTTCCCTATTGCTGAGGTAGCAACTCACTCTCTTTCTTCCTTTTGAAAAAGAAATATAGCAACTCATTATTTTCCAGACAATGAAGAGATGTGTTTTCTTCTATGTTCCCCTGCCTAATAGAGGCAAAATTTCTTTTTTTAAAAAAAGATTCCTTTGAAATAATACAAGTTAATGAACCAGCTTTGCAGCCTTAATACATATCTCTAGTGAATTATCAGCAGTGGTATGCTGATAAATGTATAACAACTAGATCTGCTGGCTCCATTGCCACTGCTGCCCTGAGAGCCACTGAACAGTTGACAAGCACTGTATTTATTTTATTTATTTATTTTATTTGTCAATTGCTTACAAGATAATAGATATACGTATAAACATGAGTAAGAATACAGGAAATAGGTATGAATAAATGGGGACAATAGGACAGGGACGGTAGGCATGATGGTGCACTTATGCACGCCCCTTACAGACCTCTTAGGAATGGGGTGAGGTCAATAGTGGTTAGTTTGAGATTAAAGGAGTGGGGGTTAGAGGATGTAACAACAGAGTCAGGTAGTGCATTTCAGGCATTGACCACTCTGTTGCTGAAGTCGTACTTTCTGCAATCAAGTTTGAAGCGGTTTACATTGAGTTTGAATCTGTTGTGTGCTCTTGTATTGTTGTGGTTGAAGCTGAAGTAGTCATTGACTGGTAGGACATTTGCAGCAGATAATTTTGTTTGCTACACTTGAGTCTAACCATAGGTGGCATAGTTCAAGGTTGTCCAAGCCCAAAATATCAAGCCTGGTGATATAGGGAATTCTGTTGCAAGCAGAGGAGTGTAGTACTCTTCTCGTGAAATACTTCTGGACTCGCTCGATTGTATTAATGTCTGATATGCAGTGTGGATTCCAGACTGATGAGCTGTATTTGAGTATTGGTCTGGCAAAAGTTTTGAATACTCTAGTTAGCAATTCGATATTTCCGGAGGAAAAGCTTCGTAAGATTAGATTTACAACTTTTAATGCCTTTTTGGCAATGCTGTTACAGTGAGCTATGGCGCTTAGGTCATTTGATATGAGAACTCCAAGGTCCTTGACAGAGTGAGGATCATCAACGAGGTCATATCCACCTAGTTTGTATTTGGTGTACTGATTTTTTTTACCAATGTGTACGACAGAGCATTTGTTGGTCGAGATTTGGAGTTGCCAGATGTTTGACCATTCAGACATATAATCAAGGTCGCTTTGAAGGATAGTAGCATTGTCAGTGGTGTTGAATAGTTTTACGTCATCCGCAAAGAGAATGCAGTTGCTTATAAGGTGATCGCAAAGGTCATTTATATAGAGTATAAAGAGTGTGGGTCTTAGAATGCTACCTTGGGGGACACCGCTATTAAATCTAGGAGCGTTTGATATAGCACTCCCTATTTTTACTATTTGTTGCCTGTTTGACAGGAATGCAGTAATCCACTTATGGAGGGATCCAGAAATGCCGTAAGCATTTAGTTTTAACAGTAGTGTGTCGTGTACCACTGAATCAAAGGCTTTGTAGAAGTCTATGTAAATTGCGTCTATAGCTTTACCCTGGTCAAGTAGAGTAGTCCATATGTTTTTTCAATGTAGCAGTTGTAGATTGCAGGACATTTTTTTCCTAAAACCAAATTGTTTTTTGGAGAGTAGGTTGTTTGACTCTAAGTGGAGAGTGATGAGTTGGTTAATGATTGATTCCATGACTTTGCACATGACACAACACAGTGAGATTGGTCTGTAGTTTTCAACCAGGCTGGGGTCATCTTTTTTGAAGATAGAGAGGACCGTAGCTAAGGACCATAGGTTTGGTAAGGAGCTGGTTCTGAATGATATCTCATATATAATGCTTAGGGGTTCCGCTATGGCAGAGGAGAGCTTTTTTAAGGAGTATGCACATAATCCATTGGGGCCAATAGATAGGGATGGTTTTAGGTTTTGTAGTGCCTTTTCTACGTTATTTTCTGTAAAGTCAATATGTAGTAGGTCATTACAGTTAGTTGTGGTATGACTAGGAAATGTGAGGCATGAATCATTGCTGTTTACAAAGACTGAACTGAAAAATGTGTTGAAGAGATTGGCCTTAACAGCTTCATCATTGCAGTCTTTCCCATTTGGTCCTTTTAGGGGTGGGATGGTTCTTGATTCTTTAAGTTTGGTGTTAACAAAATTGTAGAAGGTGTGGGTGGATTTTGTACATAGGAGGTTTTCCTCTTGCTTGCAGTGGTAAACCTAAGGCTCAGTTCTGCTTTCAATATTTGTTTGGATTCTTGTTTAATACCTTTTAATACCTTTTAGTAATTTTAAATTTTGTATTCTGTGTTTTTATCGTTGTGAGCTGCCCTGAGTCCTTTGGGAGATAGGGCGGCATACAAATCCAAACAAACAAACAAATAAATAAATAAACCAGCTTGCAAAATTCCAGAAAATTCAATGATCAGGTCTCAGGAGCTGATATAAGCTACCTCTAATATACTATTGACCCCACAAACATTTTTCTCACTTAAAAAAGCCAAAGAAAGCAAAACACAACAGAACAAAGTAAAATAAAACAAAGAAGTTGATTTGAGTTGAGTTTTGGCTTGCAATTCAACCTTGAATATATTCAAGGTCAGGTCTTTAGACTTGCAGAATCTTCTTTCTCTATGTCCTCTCCAATTTCTCCTATACTCAAAGCCTCTTATACATACTTTGAATTCCAAATTTAAATAAAAATGAATTAAGGCATAAATCATAATAATAATGGTATGCCATCAAGTCAACTCTCAATTTTTAATGACTTTCTTTGGAATTATGTGTCCCCAACCTGGCTATTTAGACCTTCCACCAATGTACTGGTTTCCAGTATCATCTTTTATTTACATATTTTCTTTCAATCTTTCCTTTTCCCCTCTCAAGGGACGTAGAACTTTGAAAATATATGTCTGAAATATGACAATCTGAGCTTTGTCATTTGTGCCTTGAATGAGAATTCTGGGTTGATTTATTCTTATTACCTATTTATTCTTTCCTATTTGTGGCATTTTCAGAAACTTTGTCCAACACCAAAGTTGAAAAACATCAATATTCTTTCTATTCTACTTCTATAAAATCTAACATTTGCTTCTATAGTGTGTCACAGGGAAAATCATTGTCCACACAATTCCGATTATCTCAGAATAAACATGTCATAGCATTTGAATATTTTGTTAAGGCTATCATTCCTACCCTATAAGAAGAGTGCTAACAGAGAAATTCATCCAAAATTATATATCTGTGTCTTACTTATGTCCTCCAGAGAAACAGCTAATTATATCATATTTTGAAGTCAATAGATTTTTAAGGAAAATTAGATGCTTTGTGACAGGAGAATCATAAATTAGACTTGGTATGCTTGTTATAATAATGGCAATAGTATAGACATATGGACTATTGTGCTGGCAATATGCAATTTGTTTTATGCATAGCATAATGAGCAGCAGACACCATTTATTTTCTAATGGGCATTATAACTTCCAGCTATAATTTTACATTGTGAAGAAGAATAAGATTTTTTCTGATGAGTAACATGAATAGGTCTCCTGCAACTGTCATGGTAGGTTGTCTTTTCCAGTGCAGTGAAATTTCTCTGATGGGAAGTTAATCGAGCAGTGAGATACTTTAATTAGAAAAAGTAAACCAGACAAAGCACATGAGAGCATCTCCTGATAAATGCATACAGAAAGTTGGGTGGACTGAAGCCTAATTTCAGTAACGAGTTGAAGAAAAGTCTCTGAAGGTTTGTATTCAGATTTTTTTTGACTGATCAAAATAAGTATTTTGAAAGTTCCTGCTATGTTTGAAAAAAAGAATTAAAAACAGATTGGGAGAATTTGGTTGAATATTCTCAAGACATAGAGGAGCTGAAATTCTCTAATAGTTAATGAGCAATTTACAGACATTTTAGAAATGATATGTCAGTCCTTTGAGCAGGCAAGGTTAAAAAGAAAAGCAGCAGGGATTTCAAACTGTTATTTATACTTGTGGAGTAGAATAACAGAATCTTGAAAACCCATCAGGATTTCTCTCTTCTGCTTCTTACACCAAATAAAATCATTCTAAATTTTGTTTCCACACTTTTCCAAGATTTGAGTAATCTGTTCTCCTTCCTTTATAGACCACTGCTCCCTTACCCCATCCCAAGATTAGGTCTACATTCTGCGACACGGAGGGGATTGTTAAATTTCAACTGAGCTCTAGAGTTCTTGCTGATTATATCAGTATAATATATTTAGTATTATATACTTGGTTTATTCCCACTCCTTATAAAAAAAATGCTCAGAAAATAACATAACAATATCAGTAGAAATGGTCACATTTCTGCATCTAAGGTACAGTTTAGAGTGTGACCTACATGGGAGATAAGAGGGGAAGAGGAAAATAAGAAAGTTGTTTAAATTCTAGTTCTTATCACAGTTGGATGGCATGAAAATAGACACACTAGTGGACGGAATGGCCACCAGGTACAGTAGATGACTAAGAAAAAATCAAAGTAGTACAGTCACTGGAGAGTTGAAAGAATATTTCTTCTCATCTCTCTCTCTTCATAAATGTCACCTACTGTATTAGAATGATTTCTACTAATAATCATATGGTTTTATTAGTCCTTGTCATGCTGGGATCTCTTGGATTATATTTATTTATCTGGACATCTTCATATGTAAATACCAACATCATAACTCTATATCAGAAACATAGAGGTTATTACAGTCAAAAGGATGACTACAGAGAATGATGAAAGAAATTGGCCCAAAGAAGAACAGATTCCTAACAACTAAAACAGAATGGTAGAGACAAATACTGAAATATGGCTTAATTGTTTTAGAGCAAGCCTACAGAGCTTGTCTAGATAAATGGTCAGTTTTGCCAATTGCTACTACACAAAAGTTTATGCAACTATCACTGGTAACTATTTGTCCAGCTTTTTCACGATGTTTAGAAGAATGCAACAATATAATAGACAATTCCCCAAATATAAGGAAGTGCTTGCTAGAATCCCTAATTATCATTATTAGCAATGACCATATGATTGCCTGTTTGCAAATCACTTAATGCTTGTACAGGTAGTCCTTGACTTATAACCATTTATTTAGTGAATGGCCAATTCATTAACAAGAGCTGAGGACTTGACTGTATTTGCAACATAATGATCGGTTCTGCAGATCTGCTCTTCTAAGTTATAGGATAAAGAGTTGGGAAGCAGATCACCTCATTATCATTCTAAGCAATTTGATAAACAATCAATTGCTCCGTTCCTTTAGGAATACGCTGGAGCAATAATAGTATTGGAAAATGATGTAGAATACTGCTCCATCTAGGGCACTGGCTTATTAACTCATGGCTCATTGCTGAACTTATTATAAATGCAAACTAAATTATTTTGGATCATTTTACATTCATCTTCAATAAAATGGTCACTCTACCTGTTCAGCACCATGTATTTCATTTTGTTATGCCAATTGTGGTCATAGCATACATTATACATATAAAAGAAAAGTTGCCTTTTTTGGTAAATTATGATTGAAAGCTACTTGCCAGCAGTGTCAGACACTTGGGATATGCAAAATATTTTCAACCTGCAAATAACTTTTGCAGATATTCTGAAATTTTATATATGTATGTGTGTGTGTGTGTGTGTGTGTGTGTATGTTTTGTGCTGAGAGTCAAATTCTCAAGCAGTTTCACATTTCATTCAGAAAGATGGAACACAACTAATTGATTCAATGGAACATTTCTAGCAGGACTGTTTTTAAACATTTTAAGGACATGACATGATTCTGGTTTAATGCATACCTTTCTTGGTCAGTTCTAGACTAATCCTTCTTTAAATCTGACGACAATACTACTTTTTAAAAGCAATATAGGAATTTGGAGCAAAATTTTCTTAAATAATTTCTAGTTTACTTAATTAAGGCTTTTAGAAACTGATTTGTGATTTTTTTAATGGAGTTGATTTATAATTAGCACTGTAACAAACATTATAATAATTTTTAGCATATTTAACACGTTTTTAAACTAAAAAACAGCACTAACTCTTCTTTGATTTTATCTAGGAATACCGTATATACTTTCTTCAACCTAGCACTGCATTTTCTATTTGAGTGTGTCTCAATGAAATGAAGGAAGTAACATGATAGTGCCACAAGAATAAGTAGGGTCTACAAGATCAAATGAGAATGGAGATATGTTAGCCTCAGATTTTTTTAAAAAAAGATTTCCAAACCTGAGGAATGGGGAAAAGCACATTTACAACACTGAATGGACAACCCAGAAAGTTCATTCTGAACAAAAGTCAAACAAAGAGAGGCAGAAATATAAGCCATACTCTTTATTAGAAAAGTTGTTTAGGATAGGATAAATAAAGGTTGTCCAGGATTCATCTAGAGAAAGCAGTAAAAGAACACATGCCTATCTTCACAAACACATGATGCATTGGAGAAGAGGAATACATCTGTAATGCTCCCAAGACAGCAGAAAACAGTGCATCCAACTAGGCCAAAATAAAAGATCCAGTGATATTTTAGGACAGTGACAGTTGAACGATAGACAGCTAACACACAGTCATTTGAATACTCCTCCTCCCTAGGCTTCAATGTTGGGAATCAGTTTTGAATTCATTTGAAAATCAATGTCCCAAACATGCCATTAAGGAGTACTTCTACTATAATTAAACTACTGGGCAAAGCCTCTCCCACAAATGTCTTAAGGAATGAAACTTACTAATTACTTTTTAAAAAGAAAAATCCAAGATAACTTAAAACAATCTCCAAGAATAAAAGGGGACAAACCTTTGGGTGGGGAGAATAACTAAAAGTTCACAACATGATACCAAAGAGCCTCCAAAGAGACTAAACCTGACTTTAAGCTAAATGAAGCATTTTAAATACCTCTGGGAACTGCAAAAGCAGCTCTGCTGCAAGGTGCTTAAAGTAGTTTCAAGAGTCTAAAGGTTTTTAGAGGTACAAACTTGGATATTGTAAAGTAGTTGAAAGACAAGGTTGGCTATGAAGACCTTAAAAAATGGGTCCCTTTTGAATGAAAAAGAAAAAAAACCCTTCAGAATAGATGAAGAATTGTCTCTCTAAATCAGGGGTGTCAAACTCAGTTTCATTTCATCAGGGTTGTATTTGAACTGGGTGGGCATGGCCAGCTTGACATCACTGTCAGGGGTGCCTGTGGTGGCCCAGGCAGAGCTGGGTGGATCCACTGTCTCCAGTGGAGGAAGACAAGACTAGGGAGAGTGCCAAACGATGGCCTCCTACAGCCCTCTGCCAGCAAAAACAGAGCTTTTGGCCTTCCCAAGGTATGTTTACGCTGGCAGAGGCACTGTGGGCCAGTCCTTCACTGTTTCCATGGCAGCCCTGTGGGCCAGATCTAAGCACTCTGTGGGCCGCATCTGGCCCCTGAGCCTAGAGTTTGACACCCCTGCTCTAAGTAATTGAGTCTTATATATCTACTCAGTGGCTTTGGCATAATTTGACAATTATAAATGTTATGAATTTTTAACCAGAAGCTAGAAATTTAATTATCTCAGTATTTAAAACTAATTTTGCCTCCAAACAAAATATGGGTAAAAGCCCTCAGGGCACATCTTGTCCTCCATGTATGAATACAGACAAGATGGCATCTGTATATGGAAGAGTTGGAACCACTCAGCCTGCTAATACAAGGGAATGACTGGGACAGATAAAAGTGAATTGATTGCATTGATTAAATGCCTAGAATGCACAAGGTTACAAGCAAAAATCTTTGGTTTGCTAGGTATTTTTGTATTCTATAATGCCATGGGAGAACCATCAACAAGGTTTCTCATGTATGTTTTGGGTCAAAATAACCCATAGTTGAAAGATACAAGAAGAACTTGGCTAATGTCCAAGAAAAGTCCAAGAAAAGTTATATATACTGTACCCCACAACTTTTCCATCCCTGGGATATAAAACAGCCAATGAAGTTTGGTTCTCCAGGATACTTACCAACAAATTCTTGAGATGGTAGCCACTGTTGTTCCCTCAGAAATTATACAGGCAGCACCAAATGAAAACAATTATTTCCCCCAGAGTTTGTATATCTCTTTTTATATCACAAAAGGATTATTTTAGACACTGTTTTTTTTTTGTTTCCAAAAGATGATTATGCTTGCTGAAGACTCAATGTGTTGATTTTTTAATGCAAGGCAAATGAATGAGATAGTATAAATCAGTAAGACATTTTCTGAACTAGATCAGTATTTTAAATCAAAACATAAAATTCATATACTAGTGATGTCGGATCTTTAGAAAGTGACATCCACACAAGAACAATAAAACAATATACAATAAAACAATTTTATGTTTTCCATAGAAAAGCTACGGAAATGTAATAATCAACCCCACTAGTGGGCTTCCCAGAAATGTTTCCACTAGACAAATAAATAGGATAATTTATTATATGATATCTGGGAAGGATTGTGTGAGTACAAAATAATACAAGGCTAATATTTTACTTCAAGATTACTTGACAGCTTCTAGATAATTTTTGTTTTACATCACAATCAACCACCATGCTCATCAAAAATATACTGTAAAACTTAAGGGAATTTTTGAAAGTCTTCAAGTAATCTATCCTTCTTCTGCTGTATTCAGAAACAACAATCAACCAGACCAAATAATAAAAAAGGAAGGGGAGTATTGGAAGTAGTAAATACCTGGATGAACGTGGAAGCAACATCCCATTATCATCATGCCTTTGCTTTTTATCAGCTAGAGACATGTTATTTCCCTTGACAGTGTATCATTAATTTAAACTATTACAGAAATACTGTACATGGAAAAAATGGGTATTGTCTTACCTGAATGCCATTTCTCCTTGTTAGGCAAGAAAGTTTAGGAGTGGGTGTTACTCTTCCTAGCTGCTTTGGACTGAGTCTGTCTAAAAGGCTTATTAGCCTAGCTCCACCCACTCTGGGTGGATCCTCCCCACTTTTGGCGAAGTAATCACGACAGACAGGACTGCCTCTGGAAAAAACCACATAGAGACCGTTATCGGTTCCCCCCTTCCATAGGCCCACAGCAAGGACCAGTTCCATTAGGGTGGGGCTGACCTGTCTTGCCTAACAAGGAGAAATGGCATTCAGGTAAGACAATGCCCATTCTCCCTTGTAAGGCTGCAACAGGTCAGGAGTGGGACATATCAAAGCTGGATTGTCCTCCGGAAGGTTCAAGACAGGTCCTGGTCCCCATGCTCCATAACAACTCTCTGTAGAACCCTTCTGCCAAACGCAGCATCTGCTGAAGCAAAGGCATCCTGGCAGTAGTGGCGAATGAAAGGAGATGGGGATGTCTACGTGGCTGCCTTGCGTCTTCTTCAATCGATGCCTGCGTGGCCCAAGCCGCAGTTGTGGCTGTGCTGTGCATGGAATGAGCCATAATACCTCTGGGTACCAGGTGGGAACAACTCAAGTATGCTCTAGAGATGCAAGATTTGATTCACCTGCTGATTGTGGACAGAGTCACTTTACCCCCTAACATGGCAGGTTGGAAGGAACAAAACAAGGATTCTGTTTTGCGGAATTCTGCAGTTCTTTTGAGATAGATTTTCTTCTTTCATGACAATTTTGTGTTTAAATATCTCAGTGAGAACTAGATCTAAATTAGCAATAATACCTATGCATGGGTATAAATGCTAAATCCTCTATTCTCTATCAGTACCATCCTGTTTTAACACTATCCCCTCCAAGTAATAAATAAATGTCTCTTCCAAGTAATAAACATCATTGCATGACCTCTTGCATGTTAAAAGGACATGGAAAGGGTTGCAGAATTATCCATAACTAGCATGTCAATAAAATGTGGGATTTAAATGATTAGATTGATTGCTGTTTTTTTAATGTTTGTAATTCCTAGAGATCTGGGATTAAATGTTATGAACCTCTCTTAGGTAAGAAAGTCAGTAAATAAATGTTGATTACCAATATGCCATGGGGTCATAGCACCTTTGAAAATATGGATGACATGTATTTCTGCATACTCAGAAGGGGGGAGAAAAATGGTGATATCAGATAAATAATTAGCATCATTTTCATTAACACAAGACTCAGAAAGATAAAAAGCAACAGGGTGTCCTGCCTTAAGATAGTTAGGTTCCCCTTGCACATACGTGCTAGTTGTTTCCGGCTCTAGGGAGTGGTGCTCATCTCCATTACAAAGCTGAAGAGGCAGAGCTGTCCAAAGATGTCTCCATGGTCATGTGACCAGCATGACTAAATGCCGAAGGCACATGGAATGCTGTTATCTTCCCACCAAAGTGGTCCCTATTTTTCTACTTGCATTTCACATGGTTTCGAACTGCTAGGTTGGGAGAAGCTGGGACAAGTAAAGGAAGCTCACTTCGTTACACGGTGCTAGGGATTTGAACTGCCGAAGTGCTGACTTTTCTGATTGACAAGCTCAGCATCTTAGCCACTGTCCCACTTAGCCACTGCCTTAAGATACTTACTGATAAATGATAGTCAAATTACATACATCAAGTTTCTAAGGTTCTATAACCTAAAACTAAATTTCCTTGTGAGAAATCTACCTGCTCTGAATGTGTGATATTTCTTTCTTCATTGTGAGCTGCTCTAAGGGTCTTGACACCTATTATCTGTCTCTACATGTTGCCCATGCATAAGGATTCTTTTCTCATTTGCTGTATAGATAGCTGGCAGGGAAATGTCTGGCAAATGCATCGAGAATGGGAAAGGAAGCAGTAAGTGTGATTCCATTTCATTAGCTCAACACCTCTTCCATTAGAGTTGGAATTATTCTACAAGTACAATTGGTCCACTGTAAATTAAACACTAAAATTCTTAAAGAAGTATAAATTGCAGACACAGCAGTTAATATTAATTGCTAGATTATGCTTTGTATCAGGGTTAACAGAATTGGGCAGGACTTGGAAGCTGCTAGCTTTTGTTGGAAAGAACTGGGTTCTGGAAATGGGTTCTTGCAGTCTTTAATCATCAAAAGACACTGGGGTTTACTGTGAATTTTATTTCTTTTGATAAGCCAACTCTGTGATGAAGAGTGAGGATGACCCAGAACAGGAAAACATAGTATTAAGTAAAGATAAACCTCAATTTATAGCAGATCACTTAGTGATTGCTCCAGACAGCAAGGGACCTCCCCAGAGCTATTTATGAATCTGGTTTCCAAGTTCCAAAGCCTGCCACTCTCCTCCCCAGATAATGTGACCACTTTTTGGTTGCCTGGAAACCAGCCCACATTTACAGTAGTTTGCAGCATCCCATGATCATATGCCCATGACTTATGAAGTTGTTGCGACAAAACTGGCCTTTACTTCTAGTTTCTGGCAGAAAACATCCATTGGCTAAAGTGAGTTGATTTAATGACCAAGGTATTCACTTAATGACTGCAACATTCACTTAATAACTGTAGTATTTGCTAAGCAATTGCAGCGTTTGCTAGATTGTTAGATTACTGCAAAAAAAAGTTTCTAAAATTGAGTATGGTCACTTGCTGACTTGATTAACAACTGGGACAATGTATGACCATATTCTGGGCTCAGTAACAAGCGTAAGTCAAGGACTACCTGTAATTGGTAATCACAGAATTGGTACTTCCTTATAATTATTACCATTAATATCCCTGAGACTTATTTTTCACTGTTATTGTCAGTTTACTTGTCCTCTTCCTACTTTAGTACCTAATATTAATAATATTCCTAGATGCTGCTATTAATAATATAGCTGCCTTAAGCTCCTATATAAAAATTGGATTATACATCTAAAAAATAACAATTGCATTATGATTTCTGTGGACTAAATTAATATGAACAAATCCCAAAAAAGTCCTTCCTCACATATAGATGAATTCTTAAATTGGAATAGAATGAGGCTGGAGCTCAGTAAAGTTGAATGTGGTTGTTTGAGGACTGTTGCATTTGGGTTGCTGGGAGATTTTGTTATTGATGTTCTCTGTTTCTACTGTTGCTTTGTGAGCTTACTAGGGGTGTAACATATTATATCTATGCTTGATGAACTGTATGTACACTTGGTGAATTGTGTTTGGGTAATGAAATTTCTGCCCTTCAAATAGCTGCCTTTTTTTGATGACTGGGACACTACTCAACAGTCTTAGCAGTCTCAATATTGAAGAAATATTGTTGCCATCCATGTTGGATGTCCCTCCGAAAATAAGAAAGTGCTTCTTGCTTCACTGGCATCACAAGATTGTTTTTCTTGGTGTTTTCCTGCAACTGAAAATACACAACACAAGGAATATACAGTACTCTTTTTATTTTTCTATCAATTGAGTGTTGATCCATTGGTTGAGACAGGAATTGACAGACTGGTTTGTCACCTGAGTTTGATGTTGTAGGCTGAGAGAGTCACCCCTCTGTCTTTCACGCTTAAAGTGGGAAACCAGTCTCCTGGTTTCTAGCCTGGTGCCTTAACCAGTAAACCAAACTGCATCTTGCTGGAATGACAATATTTTGTGACCTAAATGAGGGAAGATTTCATCAAATGAGGAAAGTCATTTTATAGCAAGGGGTTTCCTGAGGTGTTTCTCTCCCTAAATTGCTCCCCTGTTTGGCTCAGTATTAAACTTTTGCCAAACTATGAATAAACTAATATTAAACAGAATCAAGATAAACCTGTCCAAACAGATTTGTCCTAATATATTCACCAGTCTCTCCATTTTCATTATGTGTTTACTGCATTGCATTGCATTACATTGCATTGTACTGTAAAGCAGATTTGGCAGAAGAATATTTGTATTAAGAATATCTGGCATCTTCTTTACACACTTTAAGGATCACTTGTGGGAAATGCTAGAAATAAAAATACAATCAGAGAAAAACTATTAACCAAACTCTGCTCAAATTCAACTCTGCTATAGATATCTTCACATCTTTTGAAATGTACCCTTTACTTTACATTACATATTTCTTTATTAGTAGTTGTTTTGTACATTAAGGATATACTTTTCTCTATATATCTGTCCCTATAATGTCCATTTTCTCATTCTACAGCAAAAGTTACTTAAAATAGAACAGGACCTGAGACAGCATTATAACAATACAATACAATACAATACCAATCTAGTTCAGTAATATAGTAATATTTAGCCATGATTATGGATGGATACAGGATGTTATTGTGTGATGTCTATGGAGGAGTTTTCAGGAAGTTCTTTTGGGTAAAGGTAGTTCTGAAATTGGAAGGAAAGAATCTGTGCCAGTTTGACAAAAGCATAAGAGAAGCTTCTATTGTTAGACTAGAGCCTTGGAAGTAGACAGCATATAAATGCCTGAATAAATGAAAAAAATTGTGGCACTCCAAAGACATGGACTTAAATTTCTGCAAGCATTCATACACACATACATCATGTGTCATGCCCTTCTATTGTTGTTAAATTCTATCACATCAGTGAAGCCTTTAATTGTATATATTTGACAGATTCTGGATGACAAACAATAGAACAAAACAATGCAAGGAAAACGAACCCTAGCAAACACAATACAATTCCTATTAAACTCATAATGACACTTCTGTCCAGTTTGGACAAAAGGCACAATGAAATAAAATTGTTCTAATCTGTTTGGAAATATCAGAAGTATAAGTGTTGCATGAATCCGCAGATGGTGGGGTTTACTTCTGAGAACGCTTGCTGCCTTCACTGCCTCCATGTCCCTCTCACAATGGTAGAGCCAGGCAAAAGCAAGTCTATTCAAGCAAAATCATCTCCTTTTGTAAAGATAACAATTGACAGTATCAGCCTCACTTTTTTTTATACTAAAGAATCCTCTCCCCATCTCTGCAGTCCAAGTAGTAGAAAGAGGAGGGATGTAGGAGAGGAAATGCTTCTTTCCTCCACTGTTCAAAACACTTTTTAATGATTTCCTCCATCCTAAGGAAGAATTGGCTTTGATGCCATTTCATTCATTAAATTTAAAATGGTAAAGATGCATCCCCATTCAGGATATCAGCCTGTCCCAAAAAATTCCTGCTTGATTGGGAAACTTTTCTCTTTTTCTCTCTTATTCTGATCCTAGAAAAGCTAGTTCCACAACTAGGTCACAATTCTGGGGGAATTCCTATTTCTTCCCCAAATATAAACTTCTTTTGCACAATTCTTTGTTTCCAAACTAAGCTGCATCTTACAGCATGCTTGTGTTGAATCTGTGAATGTCTCACATCTTAACTTCTTGCCCTCTTTGCATTAGCATGTCACGTTTGCAATGAGTAGAAGCTTTAACATAGTATCTTTATTTTTAGCAGGTTTTTTCCCACTGATTTCCCTGTATTGCTGAGCTCTGTGTGTTCCACTACAGTGGGTTGCTTCTTGAAATATTTGGCTACCACTGGTTTTCATTGAACTCATTCTGTTTTTCTCTTATTGAGCTTTAAATTACATGAGGACTGCTAACTACTAATCAGTGGTGGTATTCTACCAGTTTGGCCAGGTTCTGGCATACCAGTAGCACCGAAGAGCAGTGGAGATGAACCGATTCTCTAAGATGCTCTGCTGTTGGGTCCACCCGCAAAGCGTGCCCATCAAGCCATGCCCACTGAACCAGTGGTAAACATTTTTGAAATGCACTACTGCTACTAATATATTTTCTGTGTTAGCCTGGAAACTACAGATTATAACAGATGATTGTTTGATTTATATACCATTAATCTCAAATATCACTTAATCAATGATATTATCATCATTTAATCAATTTCATTGATTAGTTATTAAGTACAGTTTCAGTTTGTGATTTCCAGAAACATGTTAGTGTGTTATTGAAAAAAAAACTCGTGACAACCGAGTTCCCTTTCCCTTCTTAGCTGTTTTTGCGGCGAGGTTGACTCTAGTCAATGCTTCTACTCACTCAAGACTACAAACCTAATACTCAGTTTTTAAAGAATTTATTTGTAAAGGTCTGCAGAGCCTGGTCAGTCACACAAAGGACATGTTAAGCAATGTTTTCAAAGTGAAAGACTCCACATCCCACACCCAAATACAAGATATACAATATCTATTTTATACTAGGAACAAAGAAACACAAGGTTGCAAGGTTGATGCCAAGCACTTCATATTCAGATGCAGAGCAAATTATGGTAAAATAAACATGTGAATTAGAAAAATATGCATTAAGCCACTATCTCTACTGTGCTTTGTGCTACTGCATTGTGTCTATGTGGCACTCAACTCTAACTAGGAAACTTTTCTATTTTTTTCCACACTGTTTAACAACCTGACATGTTCAAGAACACAACAGAATTGGTGCTTGTGGTCCCAATTCATTACAAAGTGGAATCCATAGAAACTGAATAGCATCCTCATATTTTTGCAGAAAACTGTTAAAAATGGTCATGGAATCACTATTGCTGATCAGTAAAATTAGCAGCAACAACCATAGCAGCTTTATAGTCACTATACAGCTTAATGAACATCTTTTTATTTTGGAGCCCACAATAAAGAAACTCTCACAATTCAGACCCACATTTTCTGGGGTCATCACCAGATGGTAAAAAATAAAGGTGTGTGTTCATACATTCTGGGTAAGCTCCTTCTCACCTGAAGTATCTACAATGATTAAACTAAATATAATTGAATTACAAGGGTGGTGGTGGCTTAACATTTCTCTTTTCCTCTCAGAGAATGAGAACTGTAAAGAAGGAATACCAGATCCTAATCCTAATACCAGATACAATCAGAGCAACTCAGCTCCATCAATTATATATTTTGGGAAACACTTTTGTGTGGATGCAGCTAAAATATTTTCTGCCTCATTGTTTGAGTACCAGTCATTTAAAAGTATTATGTTTTTATTTATTAGAATTATATCTATCTATAGAGATTCTCAGTCATCCAGTCATGGTTGTCCCAAAGTTGCTTTTTCAAAAGTCAACCAGACTTTCTTTGTTTTTGTTTGAAGATCTTTTGCTTCTCATCCAAGAAGCTTCTCAGTTCAGTTCTTCAGTTAGATTTAAGAATTGCAGTGGTGCAGTGATTAGTACTGCAAGCTACTTCTGCTGACTGCCAGCTGACTGCAATTTGGCAGTTCAAATCTCGGCAGTTCAAATCTCACCAGTTCAAGGTTGACTCAGCCTTCCATCCTTCTGAGGTCAGTAAAATGAGGACCCAGATTGTTGGGGGCAATATGCTGACTCTGTAAACTGCTTAGAGAGGGCTGTGAAGCAATATATAAGTCTAAGTGCTATTGCTATTTATACCTTGTCTGTATACAATAATACAATACAATTCAAGCAGGTGAACATACCTAATACTCCTCCCTCCAACTATTTTCTTCACAACAGCAATCCTGTGAGGTGAGTTAGGCTGAGTATGAGTGGCTTAAAGTTATCCATTTGGTTTTTCATGCTTAAGGTGCTACAAGAACTCACAGCCTCCTGATTTATAGGCCAGCACCTTAACTACTACACCAACAACAAACCTGGGAAAGAGATTAAACACATAGCCATCCATTTTTCATAAGGGAGAATGGACTTTAACCTAGATCTTTTAAGCCCTGATCCCACACTTTCATCGCTACACTGTACTACCTCCAATAGGTTCTGATATGTATGTATATTATTATTTACGCAAACATTTCAAAAGTTGGCTAGGGCAGTCTACAGCACAAAGAGGGGATAGGTAACAATGGGAAATTAGAGATATGATGACTAGATACATTAGGAAACACTTTTTCTTACAAATAACACATTCCTGAGTGAAAGTGCATCCTTTGTTTCAAGGATGTTCTTGATGCTCATGTTACTGACCTTTAAAATTGTGTGTTTGTATGTATGTGTAACTTGCAGGGAATGCCACTGCTTTAGATCTAAATTAATAACCTATCAATTTAATTATTCAAGTAAAGGCATATATTGCACTCTGTGGAACACATGATGAAATATATCATTTTGAACTGTAAAATATTTCACCCTTGTTCTCACATTCTACTTTCCTAGTCCCTAATTTCATTGAATCTCTGTTCCTTTAATCAATTTATCAATCTTTGGGAAGTGGAGGTGATCTAAGTCTAAATTTTAAAAATTGCTTTCTCATAATTCTTGATCTTTTTTTAAATTTTTGGTAATTTCAAACTAATCAAACAATAAAATGAAGATCTTATAGTTGCAAAAAAGATTTCATCTTCAAGTACATTTTTGGTTTGTTTTTTTGAAAAAGGCTGAAGCATACAAATCAAAATATTCAAACATGATAAATGATCTTCATCATTGTGAATATGCTGAAATGTACAAAATGATGGTCATTAAACTTCAAACTTCCTCTGGCACATTGTAAAATAAAGAACATAATAATGCATGAAATGAGTGAAAAAAATTACAGTGGGATGTTCAGTGAAAGTCCTCTTTGGATTTATATCATTTATTATATGGCAGCACATGAATATAATGTGAAAAGGTATAAGCTATCCTCATTAATGATTTTAAATATATATATTTGGCTATTTAAACTGACGTTAAAAGCAAAAAGTATCTTTTGTCTTTTTTTAAGAGTTACAATCCCTGGAAGCAATGAGCTCAACATTTTCATCTTTTATGTGATTTGGGAGTTCTGGAGAGTTTTCAAACATGGGAAAAGGGAATTAATTTAGAGGGGGTAGCACAAAGCAAACATACATTAATATGTGGTAGGCTCCAAACAGTCATAGAATTATACCTGGGTGGTTGGTATGTATTATATACCAATGTATATTGATGTTTGATGCATTTTTCTGGACTTTGGTTATAACAACTGGCCTTTTATTCCCATTTTTTTCCTGTTGGAACTATGGTGATTGCTTACATGGCTGCGGAACTTCAGGCCCTAAGGAAGGTCCCCCTGTCCCTAGTTTGGCCTGTCAGGTTACCCAAAGCCTGCCTTCATGACGGATCTTGGGATCCCGAGAGGTGGCACTGCCACCTCTCGGGGTTTTTTAATTTTTGTAAATGTAGGGGTTTTAAAGGGTCTCTTTTAAATTTTATTATTGCAAAGTATTTAAAGGGGTTAGGGAGAGGGGTGGAATGTAGATTTAGGCAGAAGCTCGGGGGGGTTCTGCCGAGTCATCCCCCAACTCTATCCAGGTTGGAGATGGATCGTAGAGGGGGGTGGGGGTGGGGGGCTTGGGGACCTTGGGGGCCAGGGTGGGGGCTATGATTCCCATGGTGATTGGATATGGTGGGGGGTGAAGAAACAGGGGGCCTTATCATCTAATGGGGGTGCGCCCCCACTATCTTCAAGCTGTGGTGCACTCCGACCCCCATGTTTTCACCTGCGTCCCTGGGGATCCGGGTTGTCAGGCCCCTGGGCTTGGGTTGGTTTATGTGAATGCCAGGTCCATGGTAAATAAAGCCCCCCTCCTCAGTGATTTGATCAAGGAGGAGGGCACAGACCTGTCCTGCATCACTGAGACCTGGTTGGGCCCGGAGGGAGGTGTCCCTCTGGGTGAAGTATGCCCACCAGGTTTAGGGGTGCTGCACCAGCCTAGAGCCCAGGGGAGGGGTGGGGGAGTGGCTGTTGTCATCAGGAGACCTTATGTCCGAGGAGGGTCACTGTCCTGCAGATAGGCGGATGTGAGTTTCTCCTCATTAAATGGGGCCCGGGTGGTCAGTTGGGTCTGCTGCTTGTGTACCTATCTCCCAGCTGCATGGCAATGGCCCTGTCCAAACTGCTCGACTTCCTCTTGGGAGTGCCAGTGGGGTTTCCCAGGCTTTTGGTTCTGGGAGACTTCAACCTGCCCTCTCTGGGGGAAGGGTCGGGTTTAGGATGGGAATTCATGGCCTCCACGGTGGCCATGGACCTGACCCATATAAATCAGGGCCCAGCTCATGGGGACATACACACTGGACCTGGTTTTTATCTTGAGACAGTGGTGTAATGATCTTGGGGGGGATCACCAACTATTTACCCCCTGTCATGGACAGATCATTATCTACTTTGACTGGTCTTCCATTATGCCACCCACCACTGCTGGGAGGTGGAACCAACAAGGTGGTTCCGCCCCAGGCACCTGATGGACCCTGAGCGGTTCCAGATGGCGGTTGGGCCATTACCCACCTCCCTGATCCACAACTCGGCTGAGGCCCTAGCGGACACCTGGCAAAAGGCTGCCTCTGGGGCGTTCGACCGGGTTGTCCCCTTGTGGCCCTTAACCCACCGCAAATCCCAGTTAGCTCCCTGGTTCTCCGCAGAGCTCCGGGAAATGAAGTGTCAGAGGAGGGGCCTAGAGAGCTGTTGGAGGTCTACCCAGTTCGAATCTGACTGATCCCAGTTGAGATCCTTTTCAAGGACTTACCTGGCAGCGATGGGAGCAGTGAAGAAGGCTTATTTCTCGGCTCTCATCGCATCCGCAGATAATCGCCCAGCCACCCTGTTTAGGGTCACACGCTCCCTCCTTGATCAGGGAGTGAGGAAGGACCCTTTGCAGGGGCGGGCTGAGGAGTTTGGTCAGCATCTGCTGGATAAGATCGCTCAGGTCTGGGCCGGTTTGGACACCAACTGGCTAGAGTCGGATGTGGAAGCGATGTTGAGTCTTGTTGAGGTTATCTGGGATGAGTTTGACCCTGTGACCTTAGATTCAGTGGACAGGATTATGCGGAGGCTGAGTGTCACTACGTGTTTATTGGACCCGTGCCCCTCCTGGCTGGTTTATGCCACCCGGGAGGGTACACGTGGCTGGCTCCAGGCAGATATCAATGCTTCATTACAGGAGGGGTCCTTCCCCGCCACCTTGAAGGAGGCAGTGGTGAGGCCCCTCCTTAAGAAGCCTGCCTTGGACCCAGTCTATTTGAACAACTTCCGTCCTGTCTCCAACCTTCACTTTGTGGCGAAGGTTGTTGAGAGTGTGGTGGCCCAGCAGCTTCCAGCTTTCCTGGAGGAAGCTGATTACCTAGATCCATATCAATCGGGCTTCAGGCCTGGTCACAGCACGAAGACAGCATTGGTGGTACTGATGGATGATCTCTGGAGGACTCGGGATAGGGGATGTTCCTCTGTCCTGGTCCTATTAGACCTCTCGGCGGCTTTTGATACCATCGACCATGGTATCCTATTGCGGTGCCTTCGGAGGCTGGGAGTGGGACGCACCGTATCACAGTGGTTCTCCTCCTACCTCTCGGGGCACATGCAATCAGTGTTGGCAGGGGGGCAGGGATCGATCCCGAGGCCCCTCACTTGTGGGGTGCCTCAAGGGTTAGTTCTCTCTTCCCTCCTGTTCAACATCTATATGAAGCCGCTGGGTGAGATCATCCACAGTTTCAGGGTGAGGTATCATCAATATGCTGATGATACCCAGCTCTCTATCTCCACCCCGGACCACTTCAGTGATGCCCTCTCCATGATGTCCCATTGCCTGGAGGTGGTACGGATCTGGATGGGGAGGTACAGGCTCCAGCTCAACCCGGCCAAGACTGAGTGGCTGTGCCTACCGGCATCTCGGGTTGTCCAAGAGATTCCATCTTTGGTCATGGGAGGAGAGATGTTACCCCTGTGGATGGGGCGCAACTTGGGTGTCCTCCTGGATGTACAGCTTAGTATGGAGGAGCAGGTGGAAGCCGTAGCCAGGGGGGCATTTGCCCAGGTTCACCTGGTATGCCAGTTGCACCCTTATTTGGACCGAGATACCCTATGCATGGTTACCCAAGTGCTCGTTGCTTCCCGTCTTGACTACTGCAATACTCTCTATTTAGGGCTGCCCTTGCGGACTATACGGAGACTTCAGCTGGTGCAAAATGCAGCCGCACGGGTTGTGATGGGAGTAACCCGATACTCCCATATGACACCCCTCCTGCGCGATCTGCATTGGTTGCTGGTTGCCCTCCTTGTAGGATTCAAGGTGCTGGTGTTAACCTACAAACCCTACATGGCTTGGGTCCAGGGTACTTGCAGGAGCATCTCCTGCCATCATCGAGTTCCAATCGCATCGGCAAGGCCTCCTTGGGGTGCCGTTGGCCAGACAATGTCGTTTGGCGGCTCCCCGGGGTAGGGCCTTCTCTGTGGGAGCACCCACCCTGTGGAACCAACTGCCCCTGGGATTACAGTTAGCTCCTGACCTGTGTTCTTTCCACCACGATCTAAAGACCTGGCTGTTTTCACAGGCCACCCTGGATTTAGGGAGACTGGGGGTTTTAATTGGATATTTTTGTGGGAAATTTTATTGCTTATTTAGATTGGACTAATATTTTTATATTTCTATGTATGTTATATCTTTTTTGTGAGCTGCCCCGAGTCCCAAATCCAAATAAAATAACAAATCCAAATAAAATAAATAAAATAAATTATATGGGCTAAACATTGAGCAAATTACTTGAAGGTAAGCAGAGAAGAACCTAATTATTCTTTGGAGGAAATGTGCAATCTGGACCAAATTAGTGAAGTTTCTGTTTCATATCTTAGCCAATCCTGACTCTGAAAATGATAGAACAAGGGAATGGTATTAAGGAATAGGCAGGAGGATAGAGAAGAGATGATCCCTTCAATGTCTTAGTTCAACATCTCTGAGAGCTTTCTTTATCAGTAAAAACAAACTTTGAACTATGCTTAGAAAGTAGTGCCAATATAACAGAATTGGGACAATGTGAGGTGCTGGCAACGAATATAGATCTGACTTTTGGAATTGGAAAAGAAATTAATTAGACTGTTAAGAGGGGACTTTCCACTTAATCATTCTTGGGGAAGAGGGCATTGTGAGAAAGAACTTCAAAATAAGTCTACCTTGATTTTGTTTAAGTGTATAAGTGTATATGTTGTTACAGAAAAATGCAGGATATATAATGGGTAATTCATATTGATTCAGGCAGTACAAATTCTAACTTAGTCTCAGTGAATTGGAATAAGTTCAGTGTTCTTTCCTACCTAGCCTCACATCACCCCCAAAGTTTAGCTAAGAGCTAGCTTGCTCAGAGGTTAAAAAAATCTCTTCCCCATAAAAGGAAATCTACCTTAGAGTAGAGGTTAATCCTGAATTGAAGAACTAATTTCCCCAAGAATCCATATGAACTTTCCTCAGCTATTAAGCACTTTCATTTAATTAAAGTCCAGTGCCATGTGTGCTTCCATTCAGAAAGGCTTTGTGGATTAATTTCCTCCCTCTACCAAGAAAATCCAAATAAAATAGAAGGTACATTTTGGTTGTGAAGAAACAGATTTGCTACTAATCTAACAAAACAGCTTTTGGGGAATAAATAGCTGTTAGGGGAAAAACAATAATACCTTAAACAATGATTGCATAAGGGGTTAAAATAGTCCTAGAATGTAGAAGAAAAGAGTGTCAAAATTTTATTTCTTTGTCAGTAAAATATAAATTCAACACAAAAATAAATCAGAAATGAGTAACCTTTTTTGAAAATATTTTTTGAATACTTTTTTGAATATTTGCACTCCTCCAGGGTTTTATTAAATTTCTATAGCTTAGTAATACTGTGAACAGTTGTATCTAACACCATGTTTAATTGCTGGTTAATAGTTCAGTCTCTTGACTATTAAAGCTCATCAAAATGCTCCCTCTGCTCCCTCTGCCACTAACTTAGGCAGAACAGTTAATTCTTCCAGTTAAGACAAAACTATTATTTGATTTCTGTATTAAAATTGCTTGTAAATGCTGCTTGACTTTAGTGCAATTCTCTAGCTTTTGTAAAATGTATAATTCATTGGAGTATTACATATTAAAACTATTTAATTTCCCAGCCTATTGTTCCATTTAGACCAGTATTGCCCAACCGAGACAAATTTGAGATCTCTTGAGTTCAACTCTCACAATTCTTAGCAACAGCCATATTGGCTGCATAATGTTGGAGGTTGAAATCTATACATCACAAAGTTGACCAGGATGGAAAACACTGGTTTAGGTCTATTTATCAAGTTATAAGATTGTCAGAAGGTAATTTGAGATGAACCATCTTTGAAATAATGGAAGGCTCTCATGATTATATTTGTTCAGAGTTTTGCAGCATAAATTCAGTGCCAGAAAAGTAAATACAGATAGCATTTAATGTCTTTATAAACATATTAAGTGAATTTTACAATACCAGTTGTAGATTCTCCAACATGGAGCAAACTCAAACAGAAGTAGACATATTACAAGTGCAGAGCAGAACAGCAACTCAGAAGCTCAGAAACAGACATCAGTTTCACTTTAGTTCAGCAGGCAAGCAAGCAAGCTAGTTAGTTTCACTTTCACTTTAGAGCTGAGCACAGAACAGAGATAAACCACTCCTAACCCTAACCCTAACCACAATATTTAGTAGCAATATAAAATCCAACTTATGCTAAAAAAAAGGAGCAGATGAAACAATGAATAATAAATGCATCATGAATGACTGCATTATCTGTCATGAGACAGGAGTCATTTGATGCAAGGTGCATTCTATGTAATCTTTCTGCCTCTCCACCATCAAATGGAAATGTAGTAACTGCTGCTGCTATAATTATTGTATGTGTGAACTCAAAGGACAATTTATGGATGAAAAATGGAGAGTGATTCCCAAATAACAATTAACATCACATATATAAATTACTTTCTAGAATCTGCTTATAAGACATTTAAAAACATCAAGTATATTGCAATGATAGAATATTGTTAGATACTGATTGAGCCTGTAGCATTAGCAACAGTTGTAGTAAATCCTGGGGCATTATCTAAGCCAAACAGCAACCTTCATTAGAAGCTTTCATATTTGATAAGTCTCATCAATAGTCTATCATTGTCCAAAAATCTTACAATAAGCAAAATGGGTATACTAGTGTGTAATTGTGCAAATGTTCTATTTTACTCTATCTATCTATCTATCTATCTATCTATCTATCTATCTATCTATCATCTATCTGTCTACTTACCTGCTTACCCATCTCCCACCTTTATTTTTTATAAGTAACTCAAGGCAATGAACATATCAAACAACCTTCTCCTTCTCTTTTCCCCACAACAACAATCTTATAAGGTGAGTTGGACTGAGGGAGGGTGGCTGAACCAAAATCACTCAGCTGGCTTTCAAAAGTTAGGACTCACACTTTCTAGGGCAGTGCTTTAGAACAACTAGAACAGTTGGCTCTTAGTTTGTATCACTTTTAAGTTGAGGTCCTAGCATGTGGACTAAAGTTAATGAAAACCTGATCCAACATCAGATCTCAGAATTAGAAATGGAGAAGGAGACTTATACAACAGTTTACACAGTAACAATGGAGATAAAAATATGATCAAAATTGCTGCTGCTACTAATTTGGTTCTGTTGGTTACTGTAAAAAAAAGGCATAGAAGCACCTGGACCCTTCATCTTCATTTGTATTAATTCATTGGTGTCTGTCTAAAGTAGCTGGAAACCTAAAGCAATTTAGTTTAAGCCTCAGTAACATCTAGGCTGAATATGGAAACATTGCATTTTTCTTCCACTTTTAAGCTATCAAACAAATAAGGATGAAGTGGAATCGGGTGAGAGGTTGTCAAGATACATTTGGTACCAGCAGATCACAGTTAGTTATCCATGTTTATCACATGAACACCTGCATTTGATTTGATGGCATTAGTGAAGAAGGATTCAAAGCCTCCACAAGACTCTAATGAATATGAAGAAATGCCTCGTTAATTAAATGATTAAAGATATCAGTAGGGAATGCCAGATTTTATTGTGGCCCTGCAGAATGCTGAGCTATGAAAACCATGCACAGATTTCTTAAAAGCCCTTAGAGATGTAATCATTTGTCCACAATGCATCTTCTTTTTAATTAGGCAAAGTCAGCAGTTATGGGTGTAAACACAAAGAACTCTATATAAACTTCATCAAAACCAAGATCTTACCTTCTATATATCTGGCATTGCAATGGATAGACTACTAGCAAAGTTAAAACCTCCAAATATTATGAGGTAGTTTTCCAAGCTGAATAACTCACCTGATTTATGTATTTTAAAATGCAGACAAATTACAGTAGTCTCAGTCATCCAAGCTTTTTATTTGCTTGAGCTACACAGTTTTTATGTTCTGAAATTCACCTGTTCTTTGCAGTTGAAGTTTGAACATAGCTGTTAAACAGGACTCATTCAAGGCTGTGCAACAACATGTTTACTCTAGAAAAAGACCTAGCCATGTTTCTGACATTGAATGATTGACTGATTGGTTAAGCAAATTTATTATAGCCACCTGTCTCACTGAAGATGTCTCTTGGTGGTACACAATAATACATAAAGAAATAAATGTAAAAACAGCAATTGCAAGTATAAATAACTCATTGTAACAAATATCCTTTAAAAATAAAATACATTTAAATTAGAGGGAGAATTAAAAAAATTCTCCTCAACCATGAGTCATTTAGCCAGAACTCCAGGCCTGGTCACATACGGTTTTAAGGGCCTTAAGGGCTTTAAAGGATGTCAAATGGGTTGGGGCCAATTCAGGTGGAAGGATGTTCCATAGTTGGGCACCACAACAGAAAAGGCACCTCTGGGGCCCATTAAAAGTAGATCCCTGACTGACGGTATCAGTAACATGCTTTCTCTACAAGATCCGATGGGGTAGACTGATTTAAATGGGAAAATAGATCCTCAGAAAAGGTCAGTCCTATACCATGAAGGTCTTCAAGGGTTAAAAACAACACCTTGAATTGCATTCAGAAGCAAACTAGAGACTAGTGCAGCTCATGGAGCCAGAGCTGTTCCTAGAACATATGCTTCTCCTAGGAATGCACATACTGCCTTGATGCTCCCCAAAACCAAAGCCACTCAGTTCTGCCAGCTTAGCTGAAGACTGTTTTGCACAACCAGCAACTCAAAGCCTTCGGGTATCAAGATGGGATGGTCATGGAATAACTTAATAGGCTAGGGATAGAGATGTACAATTGGGTGCCATCAGCATAATGAGTTAGGTTTCAGGATTCCTTTTTTCCTTCCACATTTAGATTTCTCCCTCCATTCTTGATTTTGGTCCAGAAAGCTGTTTACTTGGCGGGGGGAATGTCAGTGACTTTACAGTAAGCAAATTTGCATTTGTTTGCCAACCAGCACAAAGTACCATTAAGTGATACAATTTACACCTATCCCATCACTGTGGAAAATGCTATTTACAGGCATGGCCTTTATGAATCTGATAATGGCTATGGTTATAAATCTGTGTGTGTGTGTGTGTGTGAGAGAGAGAGAGAGAGAGAGAGAGAGAGAGAGAGAGAGAGAGAGAGAGCAAAAAAGGATCTAAAATTAATAGTTTCTATAATCCAGCAAAACAGACTGGAAATATGTGCACCTCTTAATATTTAAAAAATACATTTTGGAAAATCTGAATAAAGAAATATAAATGTCAGTGGAATTATTTCTGCAGTTGAATAAAAAAAGTCTCCAAAGAAAGATCTAAACAACTCTGTTTGAAATATGAAAAGTGTCAGAGTAACTGCAGCAAAATAGTGGGGCCACTTTTAATTAAATTGCTTTGAGCAAGGCTTTCTTTCATTTGAGTTATGGTGGATTGGAAATGGGATGTCAAAGGCAGCATAAAATAAAAACTATTATGAATATGGTTATTATTTATATAGCCCTTTCATTCAAAGGGTGATTGTGAACATGTTTCCAATATTTCTTATAACAGGTAGAAAAATATCACTTTAAATATTTATTCTACATTGAAGGGCTTAGAGAGAGATGGTTTCTGTGCCAGAAAATACATGTTCAGATTCAGATTGCTATTAGAGTTTGGGAGAAAAAAAGAGAGTTAAAGTTTGACCTAACCAGAAGTTGAGAAGTTGCTATTGTAGAAAGCGAAGGATACAAGATTCTCCAGAGGGTGGAGGTAGCAGAATAAACAGGCTATAGGATAAGAAACAAGATGCTACAGCCACAAAGAAGGTAGAAAATTAACAATTAAGAAATCCCATATTTAGCTAGAGGTCAGAACAAATCAAAAGAAAAAGCTCAAGAAACTTCTCCATTAATGGATAGACTTTTTTCCAAGGAGTGAAATCCAGGCACAAGTTAAATTGAAGCAGAAAGGAGAGAGAGTGGAAAAGAGGTGACTTATATGGTCCTTCAGCAAGAAGGAGAGAAGGAGTTGCTAAGGAGCAACTTAGCAAAGCACTTTTGGTATGGAAGAGGCAAAGAAAACAGGAAGTTCAGAAAAAACACAAAGACAAGGCTAAGCACAAGAAAGAAATAGTGGGAAAAAATTGTTTAAAGGAATATACCATATTGGGAGTAAAGAAAGAGATGAAAAAAAGGAATAAAAAAATTTCTTCTCATGCAAGTTTGCCTGGCAGGATTTCCCCTGTCTATAAAATGAGGAGGAGAAAAACTTAGAAGTCCAGGGAGCAAGATTTTAGATTTGAGGAAAAAAAACAGCTGAGAGCAAAAGTGTCTAAATCAAGGTTTTAAACATTATTATGGTTGGTTGCACAATCAGTCAAATATTTATATTAGATTGGAATTTTCATCTACAGTATTTACTGAGTCTTTGCTAAGGACCTAAGGTGTTATGGTTTGATGATGTTAAAGGTACAGTCATAGGATGCAAACTGTTTCAAGTAAAACTGCAATTGATTGATCAATGTTCAGGTGATACTCCAGATATTTTGGGATTACACCCAAAGCACCTATTGCTGTTGATACTTTCTTTGTTTTCTTTTGCCATGATCCTTTTACTATTATTTGCAGGTCTCTTTTCTTTTCTCTTCTCTTCCCCACATACTGCACATCCACCATCCCATTTTTCTTTTTTATGAACAATTATTAACTTTACCCTGTTATATGGCAGGTGATTGTTTGAATTCTAAAGTTGCAAAGCACTTTAGCTTCTTCATTTTTCCACTACTTTGTTTTGTCTTTTGTGTCTTTTGTTTGGTCTCTCCAGTAAGTCTTCAGTGTATATCTTTCACTGTCCTTCAGATATTCTGCCAGTGCCCTTTTTTCTTCTTCAACTATCTGGTGTATTTGCAACATTCCACATTCCCTATTTTGTTTGGTAAGTAGAATCTGTAAATATCACTTCAGTGATGAAGGACATTGTTATGTATGCAGGTTTAAAGTCATTGGTTTAGTTTGAACTGTTCTTGTAAAATGTAAGAAATGATTGGTTTAAAAAGTGCGGGAAAACCCTGCACTCTGATTGGCTGGCAACTGCGGCTGCTGGCTATAAGTAGCAGCCGCAGCCCAGCCAAAGTGGGTCCGTTCTGAGCTGTAGTCACTAATAAACAAAGAGCTTGAAGCACTCCGCATCTGACTCTTCATGCAAACTTAACAGACATGATTCATTATTATTTTTCTGGTCTTCCAATTCAGAGGTTTTAGTTCTGCTTGAGTCCAGTCTACTATTCCAGCTGTGTATTTAACGACTGGGATTGCCTGGTATTAATTGCCTTGATAGTATTTCTTCCATTGAGTTTAGACTTCTTCACTCTCATGGTATATTCACTTCTAATCTTTTTTACTTCAGTGTGTCTAATGTTGTTAGCTTGAAGGATACCCAGGCATTTGTAGTGATCATCTTCATCCAGACTCTTCTTGTCATTGTCCTTTGGGTCAATCCTGATTCATTTAAAAAACAACAACATGGAATTTGAATCCTCAATGTTACCAATATCAGAAGAGCAATCTCTGTGTACTGGTGCAAATACAATAGATATATTTATTGATCCCCAAGTTAATGTGTGTGTATGATATGTAGAAGTAGAGTTGAGACTGAGTCTGAGGTTTTGGTCTTCTCTGTTCAATACTCTTGAAATCCGAGCCTTATTGGAAAAGTATTTGCATGTTTGTACACAGACTTCTCTGACAAGTATAGGATTTCAGTGATATTGAAATTGTATTATGATGAATGTGTAACATAGAAAAATTCAGCATCTTCAAAGCTTTTGCTGATGTATTCTATCTGAATAAGGGATTCAGCTATGCAACGGTTGGGTAATTAGACTATAATAGTCAAGATAACTCTTCTCAGAACATCTAAATGTGCTATTTATATAATAATAGCTATTTTTGCTTTTATAAAAAGTGGTGAAGGCTATGACATTTATCTAAATAGGATAATTTTGGACAAAATTAACAAGATTAAAGTATCTTTTCAGAGTTCTTTTAAAAGAACTAACTTTCCTTTAAAATATATTTTGCTAATAATTCAATTCTTAAAAGTTTACAACATATTTGTTTTTGTAATATTGCAAAGTCAAAACCAGGAAAGAAGAAATACTTATACTGCAGAAGAAATAAATTGAACCCATATATTTCTTAAATAGAAATTTCTAAGTGAATATACTAAGGGCAAAATTTAGTATTGATTAAGCTGTTGTTTTTGGTAGGGGAGACCCAGTTCTGTCTAGTGGTTAAGGCAGCAGGCTAGAAACCAGGAGACTTAATCAGGGTGACTTTGGGCCAGTCACTTTTTCTGAGCTCACAACATTAGGATTGAGATATAAATTGGTCAGTCAAGACTCAGTTGTTCAGAAAAAAGAAGACCCAGCATTTACAGGAAAAAAATGTTAGGAAGAGAAAAAGAAACCCTTTTTTAATAAGAATGATGATCTGAAGTTGCTCGGGAATTAATATTTTCCACTCCTTCTTAAGTACCAACCCCTTCCTGTACATTTAATTATATTCAGATTGGATCATTTTCTTTCTCTTGCTGAATGGAACAGAGGTAGAAAAATTGAAAGTAGCCACTTTGTCACAAATAGGCTGTTACAATGTTTCACATGGGCAGAGATCACATTAAAAGGATATGCCCTAGGTGACCATTGGTTCTGAATTTTTTAAAAAGAAAAATGAACTCTTTTAACACAGAGCAGCATTCCTATTGAAGCCTTGATCAATCTTTAGAATTGGAAATGGATAATGGTCTACGCAGGTGTAAATGCTCCCTGTGGATATATTAGCATTCTATTGGTTTAAAGGTCTAGTAGCAATGAAAAGACAGGCATCACAGTTAATTGAAAAGTCATGATCAGTGTGACTGAACATGGCTTAAAATCAATATTGAAGTATAGGTTGTGGTGGTAATGGCATCAAAGTTTTTTTTCCACCACTGTAGTATCTATTCAGAGCTGTATAATGGAACAGGTGTTACAGGCCTTTTGGTACTTTGGTTCATAAGGTATGGGAGAAACTGCTCAGTAGGCTATAGCCAATGTGTGTGTAATTTTTCAGACATTCATTCCTGTTCTAGCCCAGAAAAATACCAATCCATGTACCATTAGCACCTGCTTGTCCAATTATATTGAATGTGTTTCATTTGATACAACCAGTGGAAGTTATCAGGATGTTTAAAGAAAGGAAATCAACTTCATTTCTGCTCAACTTTTGCCTGTCCTGGCTGATAAGGGTGAAGAGAAGTAGTGTGACCAAGTAGAATTGATCAATGGAGTCTCACTGGAATAGCTATTATCTTGATTATGTTAAAAAAAAACTTATCTAAAGGAGAGACACCCAGAGGACAAACAGATATTGGTGACTTTATAGAAATACGCTTCTGCTTCAACATCTATTGGGGGGGAAATGAAGGGAACATCTGTTAAAATTCAAACAACACATAGAAGATATGAGCACATCAACCATAAATCTGTTTTTTATCTAAAGTGATATAGCATCATAGAAAATTTAAGACCCCTTTTCACTATTTTTTTGTCAAAGATGCTGTTATTTGAGAGCTATATGCTATTTAAAAATCGTTTTAAAGGATCTATTAGAACCTTTAAAAATCTGTATTGTAGGTCAAAACCTCCTAAGTCTATATGTTATTTTCATCTTCCTCCCTATGGTTAAACTACTGCATCAGTAATAAGCAAGAATTCTCAACCTTAAAGCAACATTCATGTTTTTTCACATCCGTAGCAAAACAGTTGGATTAAGTCACTCAGGACTAGATATCAATTTGCACATTTTCCAAGAAAAGTTTTCACTTGGCCAAACATGTACCTTGGTTATGCAGAATGTGCCTTTGATGTTTCATGATAAGAATATATTTGATAAACCTGTGATTTAGAACCTCATTGTTTCCTTCTCTCCTTTATTTGTCCCATAAAGTGGTGTCAACAAAAATTCAGTACATCAAGCTCTGAATCCTTCTTAAGTGCTTACCCAGAGAAAAAAAGGGAAAGATCTAAGATAGAGAGATATGATTAGTAATAGTTGCTATGGTAAAATATAAGCAACTTGTTACCTTGCTTGCTTGCTCTTGCTGACAAAATATGAATTCACCATTTCTTCAGTTTAATCAGTAATATATGGAAAACCTGTAGTATCCTTTCCCCTCTTAAATCAGCACATTATTGCCCAGCATCCCACAGGACTATCCGGAGTAGAAAAAAATATCACAAAGATATAATTGATGTTCTAGAGCAATACACTAAGGCATTGCCAAGGAATAGGATAGCAGCAATGACTCCTTCATTACCTCCCACTGCTCACATAAGCTGTCTGCCATCCACCTACCTTAAAGAATGAGTCAAGGGACATGGGTGTTAATATTGGCAGGAAATAAAATTATTCTATTAAGGTGAAAAGTAAAACTCATACTAAAAGAATGTTATTAAATGTTCATTATTATTTTAAACCCACAACAAGAGTAATAAGATTGAAATATTACAAATGTAAAAAGACTAAAAGCCAATCTATGAAAGCTTACATAAATCAAATTGGGCTAATGTTGTCTCTGCAATTGGCAGTAGTAGATCTTTTTGGTAGGAGAAGATGGGAATAAAAGAATAAAAATTAAATTAAATTCCAGAATGCTGGGGGAAAAACTTCAGATCAGAGATATCTGAAGTTCAGTCAGAAATGTCTCTTTTTAAATTACGTTCAAACTAATTGGGGATGAAAGGTTGTGTGGGGGAGATGGGTTTGTTTGTTTGTTTCTTGATGTGGAGGTAAACATAATATTGAATAGACTTCTATAATATGTCAAGCCACTGATTTATTTTAACCATGTTCTGCACAATAGTCTGGTTAAAACATAAAGCTAAGACATGCAATCATTGTGGCTAGGATTAATCATCAACGTTAAACCTGCTCCCCAAATGTCTGTATTATAGTCAGTATGTTGTAGTGGTTAAGCTGGAGTAGGAGTGTAAGAGAGACAAGTCCAACTCGACCCTTGGCCAGGAAAAATCAATAGCTTGGACCAGTTACTCTCCCTCAGACCACTTTGTGTGTGTGTGTGTGTTTGTGCTGTGATGCTTCAAGACAGTGGTTAACTGTTAACTATTAACCAAACTAGCTCTGATCGAACTATTTTACATCTTAGGATTTTTGTTGTGAGGAAGTATTGGAGAATGCTACATAGCTGAATTTCTGAAGGAAAAGTGGGATATAAATCTATTATAATAATGCATCATCACATTAAACAACTGCATATATCCCCAATATTGTAATTTTTTTCATAATTTTTATATAGATAGATGATAGATATATATAGATATAGATATATAGATGTAGATGTAGATGTAGATGTAGATGTAGATGTAGATGTAGATATAGATATAGATAGATTGACTGGCAGACAGACAGACAGACACAGACAGACAGACAGACAGACAGACAATTTATAAGCTATACTTACTAAACCCAGCTCGAATTCTTCCTTTTATTTTTCTTTAAACATATCCCTCCCCATTTCCTCTTTTCTAATAAACAAAATCTTTAAAACATTGGCATCCCTCCCCAAGCAACAGACCATTAGGCATTACTCATTCATTTTAACTTTGATCGAATAAACAAATTTGATATTCTTTCTCCCAACAATCTTTAGATCTCTCAAAGATCTAATATCTGCATTATTATACACTCTTTGTCTTTTCTCTCAAAATCCTTGGCATCTTTATCAAGTTCTTTTTAAAAAAATTTCAGTAGAAATAAGTTATCCATATAGGTGTTTATATTTTCATTGTCTTTTCTCAGAAAACCTATAGCAGGTGCAACAAATCCCTTTTCTAAACTGTGCATGGAGAAAATATTTACATTACTGTTCTGGTTTAATATTTATATGTCTTTTAAAATTATTACATTATATCTCATTTGATTTGTAAACCCATTATTTCCATCTCTTTCTTATAGGCTATCATTTTTTAATCCACTTTCAAATTTCTGTTCTATTCAATGGGGCTTGTTCCTTTCTAGTAACATATTTTGATAATAGTAAATAACTTTAAAACTTCAATGAAATAATGGTTGGAAACTAATCCAAGAGAGAAGCAATATGGAATTAAGAAGAAACTTCCTAACAGTGAGGACAATTAACCAGCTGGCCTTCAGAAATCATGGGCTCTCCATCACTAGATGTTTTTAAGAAGAGTCTGGACAGTCACTTATTCAAGGTCCGTTCCAACTCATTCTATTCTATTCTGTTCTGTTCTGTTCTGTTCTGTTCTGTTCTATTCTATTCCACATTCATTGTAGATATCACTTAAAGTACCATTGATGCATTTATTTCCTTCCAGCACTCTCTAATATTCAACCTTCAAAGTCATTCATGTTTCCAATATAAACTTAGACATTTTCTCATAGAAAGATTATTTCATTTAACGTCAAAGCTTAAATCAAGTCCAGCTCAGCCCTTACTCCATTAAATTTTTCTAAAGCCAACATTAATGATCCTTCTGCTGTATGTTATTTTTAATAAATCTTTACACTTGAAGTTAAAGAAGAACTGAAGAAAACCCACCAAACCCAAAGTTAATCTTGTTGTTCATTTCCCTTGTTTTATTGAGCTCCATTTGTGCTTTGTGGTTAATTCTGCCAAATTAGCTACTTGCTGGCATTTTTATTTTCCATTTCCTAGTCCATTCTAATACATTAGTCAGAAACTCCTTTTATCTCCACAATGGTCTTCTATGTTGACTCCCTTTTTAAAATATTATTAGAATATGCCCTGGGGTAGTGAATACAACATAGATATGGGCAAGCAATTTAGTCTGTACCTCTGCAGAGAAGTAGAGCTGTCTATCATGGCTTGCTAACAATCACAGCTTATGTATTTCATTTTTGTTGTTTGCCATATAGAGCAATGTGTAGAAACTTTGCCTGCTTTTTTCTGAAAAGCTATCTGTGTGATATTGTTCCTGAGTGCTGGGAATCATATAACAGATTAATTAAAGTTCTGTTTCAAAAAGAAATTATTTCTCACATCCTTGAGTGCACTAAAGTCAATGTCAACTGGCCTTTGTCCATCCATTCCCAGAGCACAGCAATCTGAATATTCTGTATTAAGGGTAAGTGTCATGGCTGTACTACTTTACTTTGGTTTTTGCTGCTTTTTTATACTTAAAACTGTCAAGAACCAAATCCTCCTTTGCCTATTTGAAAGTACCTCAAGCTTTTTACTTCATTTCTCCAGACTCCTTTCCTCACTGAATCTAGCTATTTATTCGTTGCCAAGCAACCTCCTGTACTTGCTTTTAAACTACAAACACATCATCTTGCTGCCTCAGTACTTATTTTCAACACACTGTAATAAACTTTCCAAAATAATAGCCTTAATAATCAACAGCAGCATCTCACAGACAAGAATGTAAGAACTGTTATCTCTGACAGCTGAATGACACTTACCTAGTTAGAAGCAGAACTCTTAATATAGATGTAGGAAGGCCACTGGATTCAGGGTCCTGATTCTGGATTTCAGAACAAATTTTGCATTCTGTTGACAAAAATATAACTCAGGATCTGAGGGATATTTTAGTTTCTTCTAGGAGGATTGTCTCGGGTATTTTGATTTCTGACGATAATTCCTCTGTCATATGGACATTTTATGTGCCAATGTGTGAGTCTAAGGAATCATGCCTAAACTGTCTTTTCCTTTTGACTTCCAATCTAGCAAACATCTCATTTTCAAGGTAGCATCAGAATCTTCTCATATTCCACAAAGTAGAATATCTAAGATCTTTTATTTGCCCCATAAATGACATCAACACCCTCCTAAAACTTGAAAGACCCCAGGAGAACAAGAGATGACTTTGGTTTCTGTGCCTGAAGATGCTATGTATTCACTATGTTCTCTGCCTGCAACAATTTGTATCTCTACTATAGAAGCTGTTGCTAGAAAGAAAGGTGTCTTCTGCTACTAGGAAGAAAATGTTTATCACATGACCCTCCCATGTTGGGAAAACCATTCCATCCCAAAAGGGACATTTCAATATTAAATCATAAGATCACTTTGTTTTTTTGTTTCTTGATGGCTTACTGCGGTGTGTGAATTCAGTCATTCATTACATGTTAACATGTAATACAGACCAAGAAAGAAAGAAAAAAGAGAAATATACATAAACAGAAAAGCACAACCTACAGCTTGAGAATGACTGAGTTAAAGAACTGTTGATCACATGTCAAACTAATTTTATACTCATCTTTATTAGAGTTGCATCCTATTTTCCCTCTCTAGATGGTATATATAGTGGCCACTCATTTAATAATTTATCCACAATTTTATATGGTAGGTTGGGTGAGATGGTTGTTCTTTAGGGCTTTGTGGACCATAGGAATGCAGATGATGAAAAACTCATTTTATTTTCTGACAAAGCCAGGCGATGACAGGCCAGTGGGGAGCTATAGCCTATGATTTCCAGAAAGAACTTCATGGTAAAGAAGAACCACTTGACCAAGATCAACCCTCTTGGCCAAAGAAGAGGTTGCTATTTCAATTCTGGCTTACCACATTTTTAAAATTTAGTATCATTTGTAATATATTGTGAGCGTTCACACAAAATTTTAAATGTAATTTTAAAATGTTTGTAAATACTTAAGAGATTGAAGGTGCTTTGTAAACATTTGTCAGCAGTATTTTCAATATCATTAATGCAAAGACAATCGTTTTGAAAAAAAAGATATCTACAGTATATTATCTTGCATGATTTATTAGATAATGCAGCCAAAGTTACATCAGCTTACAGAATGCATCCTAAAATGGTTGATTCCAACTTTTCCTTCTAAATTTCTAAAAGAAGCAAATATATATTTTATGTATAATGATCCAAGGAGAGTATCTTTCACCAGTCAGTAATAGCATCCATCCTATCTCATTTAATAATATCCTGGCCATTGTATTGATGTTGTATCACTGTCCTTTTCATTTGGTTTTGGCATAAGAGAGATACTGGTGACCATCTATCTGGGATTCAGTTGTCAGATCAGCTGGCAATAAAGCTTCCTGTATAGTTGAAACAAGAAAAACTTTCCTTTACAAGAGGAAGTTTATTTTCCCATATCTGCTCGCTTATGATACTGCAACCATCTGGCGCAATGAATTTACCTCAGGACATACAATAATGTTAGCAACCATCAACACTTAGTCATTTTCCTGTTTCCAAGGAGTGGGCATTGATTGCATAAATGAAACCTACTGATACATAGCTTGTTTATAGTCCTTGATTTGCCCTTAACTGTTCTTTGTGCAATAAAGGCCCTCCTAACCCATAGCTTTCATCTTTATCTTCACCCACCCAGCCATCTGTGGTGCATATTATCCAAGCATATTAGTATCCTTACTCCCACTCTGTGCAATCAGCTGCAGAGCTTCTATTTCCCACATGTTTTCCTTTTGTGAAGGCAGAAAATATGGGGTTTCAGAAAGTCATTTTCAGTAATAACATCAGGATAGTGACACCAGGATTTTAAAGTTAATGGCCAAAGACAGGCTGGGCAGGTGACTCTGGTATACAGACTAAGATCTCCTTTCAATTTATACTTGAAGTTTCAGTAGAATATACCATTTTAATGGTTTTGTAGAGTTTCCTTTTTGCTCTATAGGTTCCTGTCATCTGTCCTATTATTTTGCTTGATTCCTACTACTACATTTAAGGTAGAAAGGTATTTTCCACATTTGAATGAGCAGCCTAACCCTTTTCAATGCCTAATTATAATCATTCTAATTCTGTTTTATTACTGCATTATTGTAAATAGCCTCATAGTGTGTAAATCCTGTGTGTAAAACATGAATTATGAAAATCAATCCCATTTTGTTCTGCCAAGAATTCAACACTCCTTCAGTGGACAGAAACCTGAGTAATTTCCCCCATCTCTTATTCCTGTGACATTAATTTTGCACAGAAATTTGCTAGTGGAATCCTCTTATGCTTTATCAGAAAGCTGAAGGGTTTACAAAATATTCAATCTGCTAATTTGTTTCCAAAGCTAAGAGTACATTTTTTGAAATGTCCCTCAAATCTTTGAGATCTAAAATTAAATCTATACTGCCTCAGTATAGATTTAATTTTAGATCTCAAAGATATGAACAAAATAAGGCTCTATTTCAAGATATGCACTATGCAAAATATTTTTTATGTTAAAATATAGGTTCTCATCAGAGACCTGAGAACAGAATATACTTTTGAGATGTAGCCTGGTTTTGTTCTCATCATATTTTTTTTCCTCCACTATTCTGACCTGTAGTGAAATCAGTATGTAGGGTAATCCAGAACAAGGCAATAATTATTGAAATCATACTTTAACTTATTTGTTGTATTGTCTTTATGTAAGTTATTGATTTAGCCAATCATTTCAAATGCGGAGCCATACTTCGGATAGATTTCTCCTCTATGTGTGAAGTCTATGAAAACTGCCTGCTTTGCCATACTCCCATCTCTTTAAAAAGAGGATTTGGGTCTTGTTAATTCTAATACAGAGAGATTTAGATTTAGATATACAAGTTTAAAGGATGTTTGAAATTACAGTGATCTTGCAAAATATGTAGCAGGAAACAGACTATCCAGAGACTTTCATCTTTTGCCTCTCCATTGAACCTTATAAAAACATATCAAAATACATATTAGTAATTATCTGTATTTATTTGTAACCCATATCATTCCTCTCACCAATACTTAGAAATCTAGAAATTTGTACATATTATAATGAGAATTGCCAGAAGAATTCACAGGGTGTGATTCTGGAGAAAAATCCAGCACTGATGGCTTTTGTGGAAATAATTCATAGAAGCAAGATATAATTAAGATTAATCTATTTTTTTTTTCAACAGGGCGGCATCTGGTTCTGTTGGCATCCAGTTCAGGAAAACATCAGTATAATTTGCAATTTCGCATATGAAATCACCATCATCTTCTGCTTCTAAGCTTATGTAGGAAAGGTTAAGGTATTCTCTGTTGAAAGGACAACCTATTACTGGAGTTTGACTTTCATTTCCTTCTACTGAAAACTCGTGTTCCCATCAGTATACTTTTATATGCTTGTATGCTCCCAGTTAACAGAAAAGCAGGAAGAATTGCTGTAAACTGAAATCTCAAAAGATTTGAGGTGTAGGCATGTTTTGGTTAATTTCATTATCATCAGATCAAAGAACAATCTGTTTTCATTTGAATGTCAATAATAAATCCTGTTGAATTCACTTTGGTCTTAGTCCCATATAAAAGTGAAAAAAGGAATGTATCTTCTGGGATGTTTTGGCATGAAAATACATGACTGTTAAATGATGGTTACGGGAAATCCAGATGGCTCCCTCATGAAAATGCTTCTCCTGCAGCAATTTTCTAACTACTGTGCTATGAAAGCTGGCTTCCAGTTGGGAGTACCTACAAGATGATAGAATACTTCAGATTACTATCAGTAATTACAGTTATGTTTTACAGATAATAGTTTAAAACAATCGTGTACTTCCAGGCAAACATTTTGTTTGGAAAATCTGAAGCCATAATAAATTATTGTGATGGTCAACTAAGAGTCTTGGACATGGTTAATAATCAAATACAAAACCATCAGGAAATCCTGGGCCTATGGATATGACTGGGTAGTTAAAGAAAAATATCCTGAAATTAGAAAAGCATCCATGTTTGTCAAGAAAACTACATTACATTGGAAGAAGTTGTTTGCAGTATAGCAGCTGTTTAGATCTGACAGTATAGGTATTAGTACTCTGATGTCCTTGAGAATTACTGAGATTGCAACTTCCAGAATTCATGCAATCTGGTAACCTCACAAATGTTAAAATTTTCTCTGAATTGTTAAAACTGTAAATTGACTATGAGAACATTCAATAAATTTCTGTGTGGAACATTGTAAAAGTCATGCTATTGTTCCTGTCAACATGCATGAATACTATACCTATGAAGGAATAAATCTAAACATAACCCATAGCTAATCTATGGGTCCATCCCTGAGGGAGATATACCTGGTGGGATCCAGAAGAAGGGCCTTCTCCATGGTGGCTCCCTCTCTCTGGAACATCACTCTCTCAGAGATTAGAATGGCCCCCTCTCTAATACTTTTCCAGAAGGCACTGAAGACCTGGTTCTGCCAACAGGCCTGGGGAGCCCATCAAATGGCTAGTGTGATCTGCTGTCATCAGGGCAGGGTGGGGGTGGGAGTTGGGGAGTAATCCCCCCCCCAAATTTTGTTCTATTGTACTTTATTAATTTATTTGATTTTTTGTTAGTTTTTATTGGGTTTTTTTGTTTTAAATATGGTTCTACATTCTGTAAGCCACTTCGAGGCACCATGGGTGAATAGGCAGCAATACAAATTCAATAAATAAATAAATAGATAAATAGATAGATAGATAGATAGATAGATAGATAGATAGATAGATAGATAGATAAATAAATAAATAATCTTATACTAACTTATTTTGTTAAAACTCCTGCAATTTTCTTTGAAATTCCTACAAATGGCACAAGTACTACATTATCCCCTGATCTGGACAGAAATGGCAGAGGAATCTACAAAGCACATGGAAAATATGATTTCAAAATATGATTGTCATTATCTTAATATAAATTATATGTTTGACAATGGTCTCAAGAATTAATGCTTTGAGATCAAACAGGTAAAATGCAGGTTTGAATCATGCAAAACAATGTAATTCACATTTGAGAGCAAAGTGTTGCAGAAACTTTCCTTCCATTCCTTTATCTTAATTAGGAGTTTTGTGGGGGGTTAGCATTTACAAAATTCTGAAAGATTTTGTGAATTATAAGAACATCTGAACATTTTAAAGCTAAACAGAAGACATTTTCATATTGCACTGGTCCACATCAGGTTTACTCTGATTCATGGACCCGATCTTGCCTGAAAAATCAGATCCACATTATTCAAACGTTGGCTTTATTTAAATTGTTAATTCAAATTAAATCAACATTAATCATTAATTCACATTTAAATTGATGAATAAAGTTTATACACTTCAAAAGGCCAATACAATTTGAACAAAATATCCTCCAGCATACAGAAAAACTGAAATGTTAGATCCATTTATCAAATCTAATTGTTGATTTGCATAATTGAAACATAAACATCCAGCTAGGCCTTCTTTTATTGGGTAAAAGCTTGTACAGTTCCGAAACAGTTAAATTGGGAGAAAGGGGGGGCATATTATCCTGTTTACTCTTTTCCAAGGGTTTGCATACATAAATATACATTTATGCCACCATTTGTTAGCAAACCGGCCAATTTTCTTTTTGCAAATATGGGTAAAAATGGATGTGATTAGCTCTGCAAATGAAAACTCATTTACTTGATTTATATTCAGCCTTTTATCTCACTTGGGAGTTCAAGACAGCATACCTCACCTTTCTTCTTTTATTTTACTCCATAACAACAACTCTGAGTGCTTCAATGTCATCCATAAGCTTTCATGGCTAAGCTTAGACTAGAACTTGGTCTAGTCCAACATTCAACTCCTATACCGCAATATTGCATCCTTAATCAAAAATTACACAGGCATGTTTATCTTTGCCTCTAGAGCTGTCCAGAGGCCCAAACATTTTTTTAGTGTGACTTTCAGGTCAAGCTCCTGGTAGTGTAGTTAAATTCATTATTTTAAGAAAATACATTCTATTTCCTATACAAAAGGCAGCATGGTAGAGTATTGACATTTTTATGAAAACACTGCTTTACTTTAAAATCTCTGGGTGACGTAAAGTCAGTCAATACCTCTCAGACTAATCTACCTCACAAGATTGTTGAAATGACATAACAAAAACAATTTTATACAGTTTGCATGAATGGGTTTGTTTTGTTTCTTAATGATTTTTTTTCTCTGCGATAGTTTTCATCTGGTGACTTAGATATGTTTTGTAAAAAGGAATACAAAAAGGCATTTTTTAAATAAATTATGCTACCCAAAATGTAGGTAAACTGAACACTGAAGATATAGCTATAAGATGTAAATTGTTTGAAGCAAAACTTTATTCAATGAAATTGTAGTGGAGGGATTTGTGAATTGGATTGCAATAACAGCTGAGGGAAATAGAGAACCTCAGATTAGTAACTACTTCAAGGGAATCTATCTAAATCCATTTTAGCTTTTTTATAGCAAATCAAAATAACTTGAGAAGGTTCATTCCCATGCATGAAATTTATTCTACCCAGTAAATGTCAGATAGTTCAAAGATTCCAACAAATTATTTATGAAACATTGGAATTAGGTAATAAAAATACTTTATTTCCATTTTTTTCTGTTTTTATAGAATTATAAAAGTTATAAATTATTCAGATATTTTCTTTAATAATTTTTTTTTTAATTACATTTATATGCCGCCCTTCTCCGAAGACTCAGGGCGGCTTACAATTTCTGGGATACAACCCAGTGTGCTCAGCAATAGCCTTCATTCCATTGTATATGCCTGCTTATTACTAAGCGGCATTTTTACAAGGTCAGCTAATTGCCCCCAACAATCTTGGGTCCTCAATTTACCTACCCTGAGAGGATGGAAGGCTGAGTCAACCTTGAGCCTGGTGGGATTCGAGCCTACAATAATTGTAGGCAGCTGGATCTTAAGAGCAGGCATTTAACAGCCTGAGCTACCAAGGCTCATTTTAAAATTAAAATAAAAAATTGGGACATATATGCATTCCGAAGACTTTGCTGAGCCTGTTCTCACTCAGGTCCAGCAGGAATGCAGACCCCTCCTATTGGCTGATGCCATTTGACAGCTGACTATAAAAGGGAGCTGTCAAATGGCATCAGCTGTTGCCTGTCAGCCAGCTGCCCTGTTAGCTCATGGCAGCCGCGGCAACCCTTTATTTTTAAATAAAGTTTTGGCTGAATGTTACTTGTGTTGCTTCCGTTATTCCCACCACCTATTTCACACTGTCGATGAAGGTTGGATTTAGCTAAAGAGGCACCCGAACATGGTCACCGAGCTGAAAGTCACTATTTGAGCTGAAAGTCACTATTGAGCTGAAATTCACTATTTGAGCTGATTGTCACTGTTTACGAGTGTGAAGGAAAATTTCTCTCAGCAGCACTGGCATGACCTGAAGATGAGATGACTTCAACTCCTGCATTCCCACCTTTCAGACCAACATCGGAGACATGGGATTCCTATATAAATCGCTTTGACTGCTTTCTGGATGCCACCAACCTAGCTGGGATTTCTGCCCACAGAAAAAAAGCTTACTTTTTAAGGTTTTGCAGAGCTATGGTGTTTGACACTGCTACCGCATTACTAGCTCTTCAGTTAGTAAAGAGTGTGCCCTGGGAGGAATTGCAGGAAATCCTTTGTAATCACTATTCCCTTAAACCCTGTCGAATCGCCAGGCGTCACGCTTTTAGAAGATGGACCCAGGCTGAGGGAGAGATTATTAGCATGTATATAGAAGCACTGAGAACAGCCGCCTTACATTGCGGGTTTAGGGACCACCTTGATGATATGCTATTAGACCAATTAGTCTGTGAGGCGAGGGACCTAAGACTGCAGAGACGTCTTCTCGCTAAAGGCGATCTTACCCTTAAGATGGCTATAGAAGATTCTCAAGCTGCTGAGCTGTCAATGCTCTCAGCGAGAGAGATTCAAGGAAATCCTGTCAGCCACAGTAGCTCAGCTGTTCACTATGATGAAGCCTACCCTGAGGAAAGCTCTGACGAAGCTGGTGACATCAATTGCCTCAGACAGCCAAAAGTCACTCAGAGAAAAAACTGGTCTGCCACCAATCAGCCCCCACGGCCTCGGCCCATCTGCCTGAGCTGTGGGGGGAAATCACCTGAGGGCATTCTGCAAGTTCAGGAATGCCATTTGCTTAAAATGTCAAAAGAAAGGTCACTTGGCTAGAATTTGTCAGGCTGGGAAAATTTTCAATCAGCCTCAACAACAATTTCCTCAGCCAACACAACATTTCCAGAAGCAAATAGAAGACTGCTTCACATGCTACCAAGCTAAATCACTAAACAAAAATTCTAACAAAATAAGTGTCATTATTTCTTTAGAAGGTAAACCTTGCAAGATGGAGGTAGACACTGGCTCAGCACTTTCAATCATCTCATGGAGCACCTTGAAGTGAATCCTCCCTCACATGGCAAAGAAGAGGCTTCAAGATTGCCATCTAACTCTGCATGATTACCAGGGCAGACCTATTCCAGTCATTGGAAAAGGCAAGTTTTCCATTCATTTTCAAAATTTTAAGGGTTGCTCGCCTTTAGTTGTAATAGATGGGGCCCTTCTAAGTCTGCTGGGGCTGGACTGGTTCCCTGCCCTTGGCCTTCATATAGGATTCACTCTATTAGAAACCAGGAGGTGGATGCCTTATTTAATGACTATGCTGATGTATTCAGCGAAGGCCTTGGGTGTTATGTGGGAACCCCAATTTCATTCAGTTTAGACCCCCTTGTAGTTCCAATCTGCATGAAGCCCCACAGAGTGCCTTTTGCTATCCGCCCAAAGCTGGACAAGGACCTAGATAAGTTAATTACCCAGGGGAGTTTAGAACCTGTGGACTTTTCAAAATAGGAAACACCTATAGTCATGCCTCTCAAGAAATATGGCAGCTTAAGAATTTGTGCTGATTATAAGTGCTCAATAAATAAATATTTACATAACAGCGCATACCCAGTCCCAGTAATCCAGCATCTTCTGCATTCATTCAAACCAGGGACTATTTTTGCAAAATTAGATATGTCCCAAGCATTATCAGCAGCTCCATGTTGACAACACAGCTGCTGAGTTACAGACCATCATAACTTACAGGGGCGCTTTCAGATGCAAGTGTCTCCAATTTGGGGTCAGTGTGGCCCCAGGAATTTTTCAGTCATAATGGAGAATTATTACAAGGGTTACCTGATGTAATACCTTATTTTGACGACATTAATTTCTGCCTCAGACAAGCCTCAACTAATACAAAGAGTTCGAAGGGTTCTCGATTGTTTCAGAAAAGCAGGCCTCAAATTAAAAGAGGAAAAGTGCACCATCACTACACCACAAGTATAATTCCTGGGTTACAAAATTGATACTTCTGGCATCCACCCAATAGAATCAAAGGTACGTGCAATCCATGATGCTTCTACCCCATCAAACAACACTGAACTTCAGTCTTTTCTGGGACTGCTTAATTTTTACACCTCCTTCTTGCCCCACAAGGCTTCTGTTGCAGAGCCACTTCATAGACTCTTAGATAAACATGCCACTTGGCACTGGGGCCCTAAAGAAGCCTTTGTTTTCAAGGCTGTCAAATCTTTACTTACTTCAGATTCTGTCTTGGTCCAGTTTAACAAGGACCTCCCTTTAGTCCTGGTGTCAGACACTTCACCTTTTGGGATTGGTGCTGTATTAAGCCACAGACTGTCCAATGGCTACGAGGCACCAATTGTCTTTTTCTCAAGGACATTTTCTCAAACTGAACATAGCTGTAGCCAAATTGACAAGGAGGCTTTAGCTGCAGTTGCATCAGTGAAGAAGTTTCACGAGTTCCTTTATGGTCACCATTTTGAACTTATCACTGACCATAAGCCCCGCTTGGGACTCTTACCAGGCAACAGGCAAACACCTCAGATTTTGTCCCCAAGGATGACCAGATGGACTTTGTTTCTAGCAGCATACTCCTACACATTATCACATCAAGCAAGAAAGCACCCCAGTCACATTGATGCTCTCAGCTGTTGCCCCCTGCCTACCCCAGTAAAAGACCCAGCACCAACCAATGCTGTGTTCCTGATCGAAGACCTCAACCTGCCCATCACATCTTTTGACATCGCTGCCCACTCTGCCAAGAACAAGGTAATATCCCAAGTCCTTGACTGGGTAGGAAAGGGGTGGCCTAAAGGCTCTTTTTCACCTGACTTCTTGCCTTTTAAAATTCACCAGCAAGAATTGTCATCCCTACAAGGCTGCCTGTTATGGGGAAGCAAAGTAGTCATACCTTCACACTGCAGACTCCTGTTTTAAAAGTACTGCATGAGGGACATCCTGGGATTGTCAGGATGAAAGCGTTAGCATGCAGTTACGTATGGTAGCCTGGCATGGATGCCCAGATCACTAGCTCGGTGAATCCTTGCCAACCATGCCAGGTCACCAGGCCTGTCCCTCCTGCAGCCACTCCTGGAAAATGGGAAAGCTCAGGGTCACCTTGGTCCAGACTCCATATTGATTTGGCTGGCCCCTTTCAGGGGTGAACATTCTTGGTAGTAGTGGGTTCCTTTTCAAAGTGGGTGGAACTAGCCTTAACCACCACTTCTGAAGCAGTAGTAAAGGCCCTGTTATGAATCTTTGCCACCCATGGCCTACCTGACATCATAGTGTCAGATAATGGCCCTCAATTCACATCCAATGAATTTGAGGTATTCCTTGCTAACCAAGGAATAAGGCACACTCTGACAGCTCCATTCCACCCAGCTAGTAATGGTCAAGTTGAAAGAACTGTCAGAACTACAAAAGAGGCCCTGGGGAGGCTTCGGCCTGTTGATTGGCACTCTAGACTTGCAAAATACCTATTAATCCAGCACACCACTCCCAGTGGTGCTACCAATTGCTCCCCAGCAGCACTTCTAATGGGCTGCCATTTGAGCACCAACCTGGGTAGACTCCATCCAAATGCCATGCCTTTGGGCTCCAATAGCCAGGCCAGAAATTTCTCAGAGCATGACCAGATCTATGCCAGGAACTATGCAGGCCATCCTTTATGGCTACCTGGTTGAATTGTGGCCCTAAATCATATAGGGTCCAGTTAGAGGACGGCCGCATTTGGTGCCGCCATATTGACCAACTAAGGGGGTGTTGGAGTACTCCTGCAGGTGGCCTTCCAGACGACTTCATTGCTATGAGCCCAACATTGCCCGAAGCAAGCCCCCACAGACCCGTAGACGACGCTGACCTACCCTGGCAGTCGACCACACCACACCCTGAGTCACTGGAGGTCGAGGTTCCTGCGCCGCCATTGCCAGAGACTCCACGCCCAGCAGCGGATCCTCATTCTTCAGCAGCCCAAGCAGAACTGAGAAGATCTGGCCATCTGCGCAGGCACCCAACATACTTAAAGGACTATGCATGCTTCATTCTGGGAGAAAGGAGTATTGTGTTCTGAAGACTTTGCTGAGCCTGTTCTTACTCAGGTCTGCATTTCCAGTGGGAACGTGGACCACTCCTATCGGCTGATGCCGTTTGACACTGACTATAAAAAGGAGCTGTCAAACGGCATCAGCTCTTGCCTGTCAGCCGGCTGCCCTGTTAGCTCGTGGAAGCCATGGCAACCCTTTATTTTTAAATAAAGTTTTGGCTGAATGTTGCTCTGCATTGCCTCCGTTATTCCCACCGCCTATTTCACAACATACTTAACTAACAAGCACCTATTTCATGCACAGGGAGGTCCTTTAAAAGTAATTTTGCAGTTGCCTATATGAAGCATTGCAAGTAACCCTTGCTTAATGACCCTAATTGGGACTGAAATATCTGTTGCTAAGGGATGTGGTTGCTAGGTGAAGCATCAGAAACACCACTTAGCAGTAGCAGTTTTGGTAGTCCTGGTGCAGTTGTTAAGCCACGAGCTCACCCTAATCCTAACCCTGCCCCATTATACTTGTATCTGATTCAATTCCCTCCACCTGCCTATCTCCTTCCCCCCAATCTCTGTTCTGGCTGCCTGAATTCTGCCCTGTTCCCCATAACCTGAAATCCACTGCCCTTGCCACAGTTGCTTGTGGCCAGAAGCCTCCTGGTCAGTGATCAGTCCAGCTACATATCAGCAGCAATTGGAGGAATAAGATGTCAAAAGTCAGCTGGGGACAATTGGAGTTGTGCACTGTAAAGTAGCAAGGCAGCAGGGCAGAATGAGATGGTTGAGGTATAGCTAAGTGGGGGAAAACAAAACATATGCTACAATCATACATGAGGATTGGCTGCCAAGTCCTCAAGTTCTAATCATGATAAATGTGGGGTTACTTCAGCAGCCAGATGGACCAGATGTAAGTACCATTCATCCAGCACTGTCATCACTTTGAATAGTCACTGAGTGGTCATTAAGTGAGTGCCACCTGTATATATTTTTTCTCCATTTTAGTGCAGAATTCTGAAGGGAAAAAAAAGATAGTGACTCTGGAAGAGGTTTGAGTAAACTAAAGAAGACTGACTTGGTTTTTATGTAGGGCAGTTTGTTGCTGAGGGAATTGACAAAGCTCCATGTGCAAAATAAAACAAGGCCATAGACCAGAAAAGTATGTCTATGTGTATTTCTGCTAACTGAACAAATTTGGATTTCTTTTTTGTTTCTTTATCTGTTCTCTATTCGTCAAAGCTTGAGAAACAGTAGGAAGGAAGGAGCCTGCTATTTCAAGCAATAGTCCAGTGGCGCAGATGTTAAAGATGATGGATGGAGTCATGGAGAGGATGACAAATCTTTGCACCATGTTATATGCACACACAACACACCTTTCTATAGCAGTTTTAAATTATTGTAAAGAACTGTTTTTCACCAGGGAACTAGCTGCTATTGCTGACTACACTTTTGCTTTGTTAAGGCTGCAGCAAATGCCAAGCTTTTTTCTAAAAAAAAAACCCACCATTCAACCCAAAGCAGAAAAGCTGAATTACAAGAGAGGAAAAGGAAGTGAATGTGGGAAGGATAAACTAAAAGTTGTTTCTGGTTATTGAGCCAGGATTGTTTTGACCCCTGAATGATTTTGATAAATCGTTGAATATTTTTAATCAATCCTATGATCGACTAAAGTTTAGAGGATCTTGTTAACTTGTCTATATATTTAAACTGTACAAAGATGCTGAGCCCAGTCTGTTTTTAAACCAACCTTTATTCTACAAGCAGCTTAAATCAAATAAACATACAGAAAGATTACTGCCAGTGTCTTTTGCCTTCTTTATTATTTCTTCTCTTCAGGTCTCTCTTGGTTTCTATAACTACCTATGTAGTTAGGTTATCTCAGTCCCTTAGATTTAGTTGTCAGAAGTTCTGAGGTATATATTTGAGAGAATTGATTGCTTATGCTGATCAATCTCTCTTAAGGACTATTGAGAATAACTCTCTAAGAAACACAGACCTCTTGAGAAACTTAGACCTCTCTTTTAGACTTTTCCCTCTCTCTCCCTTTTCTCCTTTGTCATGAGGTTCCTCCACCTCATGTCCTGAGGTACCCAGCTCTATGACTCTCTGAGCTACCTGAGTGCTCCAGAGATTTCACCTCTCCCAGCTACCTGAGGTAAATGCCGGTTTGGCAGCCCCTTATATACCAAAGGGGTGTGGCTTGTGACACCAGTAGAGGGTATGTGATGTCACTCTGACACTGGTGGATTTGATCTGCCTTCAAATCCATACAAGTTTTGAACTGCATAGCAACATCAGAAAAGGCCTATTTTCTGACATAAATTTACATTGCAAAAAAGTAGTGAATAATCCTTGAGTTGCCTACCTCATATTATCTTCTAGTACTAAATGAAAAAAAGTCCCTTGTAAAAATAATTCTATCTGGAACTATATACCTATTGTCAATTTTATTGCCAATTTTAATTGATTTCTTTGTTGAAATGTACACTAAAACTCTCCCTTGTATTCTTAATCTCAAGTAATTTTGATATCATCGTAACATTGTTTAATAAAAGTATCTTCTACATTTTTTTCTTAGGCAAATTCACTTAGAGAAGAATGCTCTTTGTATTTAATAATGACGGGAGAGAATCATCAAGAAACAGTAGCTATAAAATGATTTTGCTTAGTTTCCCATAATTTCCTAAAATGCCATTGTTGTTGTTATTGTTGTTGTTGTTGTTGTTGTTGTTATATTAGGTAACACAGCTAGATGTTCAGACTGGAGTTGGCATTTTTGGCATCCAATCAAGTTTTTTCCATGACATTGGGATAGGCAGTTGTTTGATGGCATTAAAGGTATTGATACAGGATTTATTTATTTATTTATTTATTTATTTATTTATTTATTTATTTATTTATTTATTCGATTTGTATGCACCTACTCCCTAAGGACTCAGGGCGGTGAACATTAAAACAGAGAAAAATTTACAATAAAAAAGAATTAAACAAATAAACAAGCCGAATACGGTTAAAATAATGTAAGCTGTTCCAGTAAAGCTGCATTTTGAAATTGACTGATGGTGATTTTGTCAATGCCAACGTATTTATTATTATATTTACAACAGTGTAAAATTATAGCTTCCAGTTCTTTAGCTGGTGTTGGTCTCCATAAACACTGAATTCTTCCTAAGAACCTAGGGTGTTGTAATGTATAAGCATGATATATGTGTAGATCCAAGCAATGTGGTCTTTTGTAATAGAGGGATATTTTGTCATTTTGCATATTTTGTATGTGCAGTCCAAGATAATATTCTGGCTCACTATTTAAATAAAGACATAAATCTTCACATTGTTCGCTGATATCTCTGAACAGAAGAAAACAAATCTAAAATATTTAGGTTTTCTCAAAAGAAAAAAGAATAAATACCAAAATATGTTATTTATAAAATATTACTGTAAAATGCAGGCACTGTGGGTTTATCATTAGGGTGATCTTAGATGTTTTTCCAATCTATAATACAATCCAATAATTTGCTTCCATTATACTTTCAACCCATAGACGTTATGCAATCAATTCCTACTCATATTACATTATTCTGTCATTCACAGCTAAAGTCTAAAAATAAGATAGGTTATTTCAAATCAGAAGAGTTACTACGATGAAGTCAGAGTTGCAGTATGTGGATGGTGTAATCCACAAACCATTAATCTCAAGGTTGGACTTCCTTTCTCTTTCTTCTCTAGAGATCCTAAAAAAATAGTTATTGAAATTTGGTAACAAGCTACTAACCTCTGACAGATTTTTCCCGCTAATTCCAAAGTATAATCTATGTATCCAGTATAAGTAATATATCTATTTTAAATAAAAAGACCAAATGAAGAATAGAAAAAAGACTTCTCAAAAGCCAACTTAATATTTTATGTGACTTATAAACAATATGCAAAAACCCACTTATCTATAAAATACTGTATAAATCATTCTTGAAATGTTTGCATGCACACACACACACAGAGAGAGAGAGAGAGAGAGAGAGAGAGAGAGAGAGAGAGAGAGAGTTTCAGAAACACAGACTCATAATTTACTGATGATTGGCAAACCTGAGAGTTTTCACAAATCCTATACATTCAGTTCAGAATTCAGAAATAAAGAATAATATGGAATCCTTAATGCATCACACTGGAGATAAATCTGTGACCCTCAGAATTTAAAAGGAAGCAATTACAAGGATAATTTGGAATTGCCATATTTGTGCTATTTCAACTGTGATCCTATCTTTCAGGTTCTCCATCTTTAGTCACAATTTTAAAAAAAAGGCTTGTACAGCTGGCTGGCTGGAACTTTTATCTGATCCCATGTTTGGAAGAAAGACAGAGAAAGATGAACTCATAAGAAACTACACTATTTTCTATATTTAAAAATCTATAAGAAAAGCTAAGAAAATGTTTCATGCATTTTCATACAATTCTAGAAATGTATTTTCTGGAAAGTTGGAGTCATAGGAATTTCAATATCCACTTTTCTTGGCAATAACACAAAAGCAGATTACTGTTATATTTTTTGGAAGTATGGCTAGGACTATTTCCTTTTTAGTTTAGCCTACAGCTTCTAGTATTTCTTAGTACAAGACTTAACATTCGTAGCATTCATACAAGACTATAAACCATACTTGTATAGCTATTTTAACAGCTTTATTAAGAGCAAACAGAAAATTATATCCCCTTAGTTATTGGAAACCTTACATAAACAGATGAGTATTGAAAGCATGAACCATAATCCTTATGTATGGAAAAGTTCAAGCTGTATGGCTTTAATATATAGCTTATAATTAAGCATGTGATTAAATATCTACATTTCTAATTGGAGCTAGAAGATATGTTTAAACAAGCTGCATGCGCCAAATTAAATAAAAACAAGTTACTCCTAAAATAAATTTCAGGTGTTTTTCATTTAAATGTAAACTATGCTCAGTTGTTGGTGAGCTTTATTGAGTCTTTGAGTTAACTATATTTTCTATGCTTTCCTCCACAGTTTTCCATTAAAATCCCAATCATATTTGTTATTTATTTATATGAGAACAACTAAGATCAGGTGGGTACTGCCCCTAGCTGGGCAAGGAGAAGAAAGATTTTCATACATATGCTACAACGCTTTGACTTCCTGAACTTTTTAGTTGCTACTACCCTATCTGAAAAATACAAAGAATTTAAAAAAACATGCAGAGCTGTTGCTAAGTAACTGTTGAGTCTACTACAAGAATTCATCCAGCTGGCTTGAAGAAGATGTTAAGAAAAAAAAAGAGAGAGAATGGGAAGGAATTGTAATATGGGTGGGGAGGAAGCCATGCCATCCTCAGAGACTATTTTCAAATATGCACACATGAGCTAAATAATGTCATTATTGCTCACCATCCAGATGCTGAATGCATTTGGCTAGCTCTTCACTTCCTTTATTATCATTTTTTGTCAAAAACATCTTTCAAATTTTTAAGGCAAAATACAAGTAACATTCTCTAATAATATTATTGGCATGATAACCAATATTTCCAACCACCTGCTAACTTCTAAGATTTAGAGCACACTGCCCAATAAAATTTGAAGTACTGTATACTTCTACTGAAGTCAGTAAATACTTTTAATTATCTTCTGCTGTGACAGAATATATACCTAGAGAATCAGAGAGCAACATAGAGTTTCCCATGGAGGAGACAGTAAATGTCATCAGAGAGAGGCCCAAATTAACAGTGGTCCCAAGTTGGATGGTTATAGTTTCTAGAGTTAGGACTTTGCAATGTCATTATTGGGTTTGGGCCTAATGTGTAACAGGTAGTCCAATGCTTCATTTGCTTATACCCAATGGACATAATCTTGCCAACTAAAGCTTCTTACTTACCAGATAGTTATTCATGCCCTAGTCATCATGCATTTGGACTACTGCAATATGCTTTTCATGGGGACTACCCTTGAATAATATTTGGAAGCTACATCTGGCAGAGAATGCAGTAGTGTGGACAGTTCCAGGAACTCCATGTAACACCACTGTTACACAAATTGTACTGGTTGTTGGGTTCTATTCAAGGTGTTGGTTATCACTTTTAAAGCCTTTTATGGCATGAGTCCAGGCTAGCTGAGCAACCATCTCATCCCAATGGGATTGGCCTATCCCACTTTTTCTGGCAGAAAGGGCATGCTGTAGACTCATTTGGCTAAGGAATTTTAGCTGGTGAAGCCCAGGAGAAAAACCTTTTCTGCCATGGCTCCCATCCTTTGGAATATCATACCCTTGCAGTGAGATCTGGCCCCACCTTCTTGGCCTTTCAAAAAGGTCTGAAAACCTGATTCTGCCAAATGGCTTGGAGACCAGACTGGGGAATCCATTTTAATTACCTTGCCATCCATTTCAACCACCAGATAGTGAGCCCATTAATTGCAGCACTGTCACCAAAGATCCAAAACTTCTATTAAGAATAGGCATATAAGGCACACCTGATTTTTTCCCACTTCAAATCTCTACACCAGACCCAGCTTAACCAGTTTTAAAAGTCTTAACCAGAAAATAAGGAAGCTGAATGAAAACAAAGTTGCTCATATAAAAGTCAACCACCCTATGAAGAAAGACATTTTTATGTAACTCCAAACTGTAGTTGCTGAATGTTCATGTATGAACATAAATTGCTGCAGATATGCACACACATATATGGCTACAGAGGAAATTGAGACAATATTATTTTTAAAGCAACTTGCTCTAAATAATTTCCTTTTCCTTACTGCAAGAGACACAGTGTAATAAAACTAGTAAAAGTGCAGAAAAAAATATAAGGCATTTAAAGAATCAAGATACTACAAACCTGCATAAAATGTGTGATTTCTGAAGTGGCATGCTATAATAGCCATTTTCAGATTGTTTCTGAATTGTTTTAAAATTGTTTCTTTTTATCAGAGCTGCAGATTAGTATTGTTAAATGCAAGCAAGTTTTTAAATAGAAACCTTGGTGAGGTGATTTATCAATTTTAATGTAGTAAACTTACTTCTCTGTTAACTCTAAAAACAAATTTGGCGGTAAATTCACTGCACTATAAACTGAAAGAATTTGTGGTAATATGTCAAATGTTATTCAGTCTTGCTTCTTTTTAATGTACAGTAATTTGGACAAAATACTTAGGGTAGGACAAAGCTAAATATGAAGTAATTGAGAAGTGATGTTTCCCAGGTACAAATGCTGCTAATTACAGGGTAAAACAAATATCTTTTTTTCCCTAATAATTTGTCTACTAGACAAATTAGAAGCTGACAAGAAGATTACCTAACTATATATCCTGTGAGAGTTCAGGCTGTCTCTAAGAGATAGGACTAACTGAATTTGCAAGGCTTTATATGGAAATTACCAAGCACACAAAAGTAGTTCTCAAGCAGCATATCATTCTGTACACTATTCTTTACACTATTTGCTTTAAAGCAGGAGTTCAGGGATGTCAAACTCATGTTGTCATGGTGTCGTCACGTGACATATCATGACTTTTTCCCTTCGCTAAACAGTGGGCATGGCCAACGCATGATGTATCTGGTCCACGGGCCACGAGTTTGACACCCCTGCTTTAAAGCAGAGATGGTAAACTTGTCATTCCAGAGTCCTTTTTTACTGCTTCTTTATCAAAAAACAGTAACTTCTTGCTGTGTTGAGAAGGGCAAAACTAATCTGCGAGGTTTTGGGCTATGTGAATGTGCCTTTTCAAATCAGTATTGACTCCTATTAACTGCCTGGAGAAGTCTATGCAGTTTTCTTGGCAAGATTTTGGTAGTGGTTTACTCTTGCCTCTTTCCAAAGGTTGAGTGAATGAGTGGTCCAGAGTTGCCCAGCTGGCTTTCTGGCGTAGGGTGGCACTAGAAGTCACAAGCTCCCAGTTTCTAGCATGATGCCTTAATCACTATAGAGTCTCCCAGTTTCTAGCATATTTTAAATTATTAATATATTTCATGTCTGGCAGCAAAATGGATCAGAAATTAATTTCTGACCTCACATTGAAAAGGCAGTTATCCTTGAAAATATTGGAAAATCAAATTAAAAAAGGATAGCAATAGCTATAGCACTTAGACTTGTAGACCGCTGCATAGTGCTTTACAGCCCTCTCTAAGTGTTTTACAGAATCAGCATATTGCCCTCAACAATCTGGGTCCTCATTTTACTGTCCTTGGAAGAAGAAAGACTGAATCAACCTTGAGCCAGTCAAACTCCTGGCAGTGAGCAGTAAATTAGTCTGCAGTACTGCATTCTAACCACTGTGTCACCACAGATCATGAAACCATTTCTTCCTTCAGTGTGTATCTTTGCCAAGAGTATCAATAAATGAACCAATCCTATTTTATTATCTACTATGGACAAAAGATTATGTTTAATGAAATACTATTCCTACATACAACAGCTATATAAAATATATTACAAATGCAATGTGATAAACTTTTATTGGTAGTATATAGCCAACAAACAAAAAAAGTTTGAAATGTAATGATACATGTGGAAGTACCATGTTTACTATCTACATCTAATATTGTTGTATGAGGACTTAATGAAAAATATTTCCACCTTCATATTTTTAGTTTAAATGGGGATATTTTAATAAATAACTGAAACAAGAAAATTCTAGAAATCAGCATTTTTGTTACCTGAATTTACTTTTCCATATAATCCATATAATCATCACCATTCATTACAAACTTCTGCCAGCAGTGAACAAACTTCTATTTTCTTAAAGCCATCACCAAAGAACTCTATACTTGGTCTCTTCAACAAAGAAATAAAAATGCTCTATAGATTTCACCATACTTGTGATCTTTTTTTCCCCAGCACATCTGCTGGGAACAAATCACAGAGGATTCTGCCAAATGTAGATTAAGAACAGCAAGAAGCTTGCCAGCAATAATGGCAATGCAGAGAGCCAAATATGGCTGTCAGTTCCACCAGACTAGCTAATCCATCTCATCTACTTACCTAAATCCCTGAAATATCAATTTCTAGAAAAGTGGAATAAGTTACTTATACAAGAAAATTTGAAGCAGCCTTATATACCTCTAAACCATATAAATATATTTTACTTGTACAAGACAGATATACAATTAGAAATCTATTTCAATTTTCAGAGATAATTTTTTGGGGGGGAAATAACTAGGGAAAGTTAGGGAGTTAAAAAGGCATGATGCCTCATTAATATTTATGTACATTGTATACATGAGTGGAGTCTGATGTCAGACTCCACTCATTGGTCCAGCCACTGGTGGGACAAAAAAGCACTGCCAGTGGCTGAAGTATTGGACAGAGCTGGCTATAAAAGCTGGTGCCTGTTGCGGCTTGCCGCTTTTCTTTCTAGATTTAAAATAAAGAGTTTTCCTGCAACCTACTGTCCTGCTTATTCACTCACTGTGCTGATTTTACACTGGCAATGAAGGTGGGATACTGAGGAGAGAACAAAGGGCAACCCCATGGCACCACGGCCATTTTAGCTGACCATCACTTGGACAAAGACTACATCCAACACAACCAGCTACCAGGATGGCCCATCGCCCAATGTCCATACCTTTTGATCTGGCAAAGGAGAAATGGTCATTCTAGATGGGCTCATTTAAATTACATTTAGAGGTAAACAGATTCTAAACAGCATCTGATGTGAAGAAGAGAGCCCTCTTCTTAACCTACTGTGATGCCAAACTATATAAACTGGCCGAAGCCCTCATTGCAGATGAACTTGAGAATGTCTCCTGGGACGAGTTTTTGATCTGATCCCTTCTTACCTCGCCAACTGACATGACTTTTATATGAGGAGCCAACGAGAAGGGGAAAGCTCTAAGGAGACTATCCAAGAATTGCAAGTTCAATGACGCTGGTTAGTCCTCAGGTTAAGGGACTTGATGCTCCAAAAGTGACTATTAGTCTGAGAAGAAGTTTATTTTAAAGATGCCCTTGAAAAAGTTCGTGTCACAGAAACTTCAGACAGCTCAGCCGCCCAGATAAAACGGAAAAGTGCATGCAACACAAGCCGAGTGCTGGACATACAGAAAGACCTCAGAGTTGGAGAGCAGAGAAGAGGAAGACGTACACTGCATGAGACCCAGCAAACTGAGAGGATGCCAAGGAGCCAAGCCGTGTGGAGGCTGTGGGGGAAATCACCCCCAATCTACATCTTCAAGGGAATGGTCTGCAGGTAATGCGATTAGAAAGGCCACATGGCAGTGGTATGTAGAGCCAGCCAACCAATAAGCAGACAAGCTAGAAAGGCCTATTCACCCACCAGGCAATATAATCAACCAAAGAGTGGCCAAAAAAACCCAGGCATGAAATGCAAAAAGAGAGACAACGCCAGGGAAGAAATCCACTACACCATTATGGGATATGCACAAACCCAGGTAAGGCACACAGATGCCTGCAAGACTAATAAAATCATGACAAATGTAAGAATCGATGGAAACCTGTGCAAGATGGAGGTGGATTCCAGACTTCCATGATTTCCTAGGCCACTCTAAAGAAGGTCAACCCCAGCGTTACTGCAAGCAACTGAAACCACAAAAGATCATCCTAAAGGATTATCAGGGATGCAGGATTCCAGTGCTGGGGAGGAAAACCTGCAGCATAGAATACGGAAATTTTCAAGGACTTCTACAATTGACCATAGTGGACTGGGATCTGCCAAGCCTTTTTGGAAGGGAATGGTTCCAGCCCCTGCAGATCAGCCTCACCAGCATCCATGCCACCATGACAGCACAGCCAACCAGGAGAGATGACCTGGATGCCTTGGAAAAGGAATTATGTGAAGTCTTCAGTGATGAATTGGGCAAGGATACAGGGACCCCAATAACTTTTAGCCTAGAAACCAACATAGCCCCTGTCTGACTGAAGTCCTGAAGCATCCCATTTACTTTGCGGCCCAAGGTAGACAAGCAGCTAGACAAGCTGGTTGCTCAAGGGGTCCTTGAGCTGGTCAACCATGCAAAGTGGGAGAAACCAATAGTGACCCCAGTTAAGCCAGAGGCGTTGGTCAGAATCTGTGCAGACTACAAGCGCACTCTGAACCACGCATTGCAGCAGAGTGCGTATCCTGTGCTGGTAGTTCAGCACCTTTTACATTCCCTGGGGCATGGGAAAATCTTTGCTAAATTGGTTTTGGCCCAAGCTTATCAGCAGTTGCCAGTTGGTGAGGCAACAGCGGAAGCACAGACTATTGTGACACACAAGGGTGTATTTAAGTGCAACAGGCTCCAACTTGGGGTCTGCATAGCCCCAGGGCTATTCCAAAGTATAATGGAAAGATTACACAACCTTCCAGTGGTCGTCCTATACTTCTATGACATGATTATTTCCACTGACAATCAGGCCCAACTAATGCAGAGATTGAGAGCTGTATTGGAGTGATTTCAGAAAGCAGGGCTTAAATTAAAAAGGAGCAAATGCTACATTGCAGTGCCCCAAGTAGAGTTCCTAGGATTCCTGATAGACAGGTCAGGCATTTGGCCCACAAGTGGCAAGCTTAGAGCAATAATAGAAGCCCCAATGTCTTTCTGTGTCTATTAAACTTTTACAATATATTTCTGCCGCAGAAAGCAACAATAGCAGAGCCACTCCACAGACTACTCAACAAAAAAACAATCTGGACATGGGTGCCCTGTGAAGGAGCCACTTTTAACAGAATAAAAAACATCCTGACATCTGAAAGCGTGCTCATCCAATATAGTGAGACACTCCCATTATCATTGACCTGTGATGCATTCCCATATGGCATCGGCACAGTCTTAAGCCACAGACTACCCAATGGGAGAGAAGCCCCAATCACTCTCAAAACTAGAAAGGAATTACAGCCAGATCTATAAGGAGGCTCTAGCTGCCGTAGCTGGAGTAAAACGCTTTCACGAGTACCTGTACGGGAGATTATTTGAACTAATAACCAATCACAAACCACTAATGGATATTCTCACAGTGGACAAGCCTACACCAAACATCTTCTCCCCAATAATGCTAAGATGGACCATTTTTAGTGGCATATAACTAAACTAATCCACAAGCCAGGAAAGACAATAATACATGAAGATGCCCTCAACCAATGCCCGCTGCCAGACCTCATTGAAGACCTGGTACCTTCTATTTCTGTGTTGCTAGTCAAGAATCTCGAGCCCAGCCTACTACTAACATCAGCTGAGATTGCGAGACTGATGGCAAAAGATAGGACCTTGCTGTGCGTTTTGAATTGGGTGTGGAGGGGATGGCCAGAATCGATGGGGGGAGATGAATTTGCTCCATTTAAAAATAAACAAATGGAGTTTATTGCAGGTAAAGGGTTGCCTACTATGGAGGGAGAGAGTGATTATACCCCAACAACTAAGGCCAAAGGTATTGAGACTACTGCACAAGGGCCACCTGGGCATCATACACATGAAGGCCCTGGTCAAGAGTTATGTATGGTGGCTGGGCCTAGATAAGGAAATAGAAACATGGGTCGCCACATGCACACCCTGCCAGGAGTTCTGACCAGCCCCACCCTCAGAATCCCCTCTTAAGTGGGAGAAGCCCACAGCCCCATGGGCCTGGGTATACATAGATTTGGGGGGCCATGCCAGGGACATACCTTCCTAGTAGTGGTAGATGCCTACTCAAAGTGGTTGGATGTAGTGCTAATGAAATCCACCACAACTGAGGCCACCATAAGGGCCCTGAGAAAGCTATTCACTACCCATGGGTTACCCAATGTGCTAGTGTCCGATAATGGGCCACAGTACACAGCCCAACAATTTGAGGGTTTCCTACCAAGTTTAGGGGTCTGCCATGCCCGGTTCAGTGCCAGCACACCTGGCCAAAATGGGCAAGAAGAGAAGATGGTAAGAACCACTCAAGAAAATGGGCCCTGGGGACTGGCAAGAAAAAAAAAATACAATGCTGCTAATCCAACACATCACACCCAGCGCAGCAAACCACAGAAGTCCGGCAGAACTATTGATGGGCAGGAGATTAAGATCACCCCTTGACAGGGTCCATCCCAACTATAGAAATGACACCCTGGCAGATTCCACAGGAAAATGTAGGACCTTTACAACAGGGGACCAGGGAACAGGGGCCAGGGCACATAACTACACAGGAAGGCTTCCAGGACACCAGCTAAAGTGATGGAAATCACCGGCCCCAGGTCATACAAAGTAGAAATAGAAGGGGAAAAGATAAGGAACCAGCACATAGACCAATTAAGGGGCCAGGTAACTCAGACACAAACAGAAACTGAAAACCAACATGATAACACACAACTGGCCCTAACAACTAACTGAGAAAAAGAACAATCAGAAAGAACTCCAAATCTAGTCTCAAACCTGATCAGAATAGCAGAGGACTTAACTTTAGATGAAGAAATCTGGTGCCTCCAGCTCAACAGAGCCCACCACGCTTCCGGAAACCTTTGAGGCATTTCCAAGGATGGGATCTGGAGCAGCGGTGGATCCATCCACACAGGCTGCTGCTCCAGGAACAAATGAGATGCACAGGCCCAGTTGTACCCACCAAAGCCCCACCTACTTGCGGGACTATGTATGCTAGACTCTTTGTGATTGGGTAAGCCCAAATAGAAGGGGAGGGGTGTTAAATATGTATGATGCCTCATTAATATTCATGTATGTTGTATACGTGAGTGGAGTCTGATGTCAGACTCCACTCATTGGTCCAGCCACTGGTGGAAGAAATAAAGCGCCGTCAGTGGCTGAAGTGTTGGACAGCTGGTGCCTGTTGCGGCTTGTTGCTTTTCTTTCCGGATTTAAAATAAAGAGTTTTCCTGCAACCTACTGTCCTGCTTCTTTATTACAGAAATGATTGGGTTGAAGAAAAATGCTCCTTCTGTGACTGAGTTTTTATTATTGCCATAAGATAAGCTGTTAACAGCTTGGTACAGCTTTCTTAGCAACTAGTACATTTACTAAGAACATAACATGAGTAACTTTGATCTGGCTGTTGAAGCATCCTTGTAGACCTGGGGTCTCCAACCTTAGCAACTTGAAGACATGTGGACTTCAACTTTCAGAATTCCTCAGCCAGCTTTGCTGGCTGAGGAATTCTGGGAATTGAAGTCCACAAGTCTTCAAATTGCCAAGGTTGTAGACCCCTGTTGTAGACCTTCCAGCAGAGAAGACAGAGCCGAGATCACAATGTTTTGGTAAACTAAGAAGATAAGGAAGTTGAATTAAGTTCAGCTGTAATGGGAAAAGAGGGAAATTTAGAAAAGACGAATGAAATTGGAGATTGAAATTGTTAGGCTGACCAAGAATAGAAGTAAGCACGTAATAGACAGCAAGTCAACTTTCAGGTGTAGCAAGATTTTTTTTTAGTTTTCACAGACACAATGAAAGAAAAACATACATCTTCAGCAGAAGGACAAATCCCCCCCCACAAGGAGAACCAGAAGACTTTTGCTAGGTTAAGACTCAAAAAAATAGTAGCATACAAAGCCAGAGGCATCAGGGAAGAACTGTGGGCAATGTGAATTCTGAGATATGGCTTCCAAAGTGCATACTGTATCCAGGGAAATAGGCCCAGTTGCGGTGCCCCAAAGCAAAAATCAGAAAATCTACTGAAGGTATATTAGAAACTAACCAAGATGATGTCTTTTTGGTCTGAGGCTACTCCTAAGCTTTACAGTCATCCATTCCTAAGTAGTACTTCTGTGATCTAAGCTTGCTTTTTAGATACTGTTCATCATATTAGTCCTGGTCAATGTTGCCTCAGTCATAACCAAGAGTCAACAATTACAGGTAATCCCCGGGTTATGAGTGCTCCCTTAGTGAATGTTCAAAGTTACACAATAAGTACCCACTAGTGTTTGTGAACAAGTCCTGAAACTATGAATCTTGCAGCACCACAGCAGTTGTTTGTCCTTATGAACAACCACAGAAGCTCTGCAACATTTATTTTGAATGTTGCCAGCCAAAATGGAGCTTCCAAGGAGTGGATCCGCCCCTCTGATGCTCCATTCGGGCCTCCAGAGGCCTTGCCTGCCACATTGCAGACTGAAATGGAACTTCAGCAACCTGCCAGGCGAGGCCTACAAAGGCCCAAATGGAACTGCAGAGAGACGTATGCAGCTGAGAGGAGACTGCTTGCTAGATCTTCATAAGGTAAGTGACCCAGTGTGACAGGTTGTGGGGGAAAGCAATTGTGGGAGCATGAGTTAATTCAGTGGGTAGGGGAGGCCTTGGGTAGTCTTAGGCATGTGGCCTGTTCCATCAGTAGGCCCCCCATGGCCTTCCCCACCCTGAAATAGCTCATGTACACTTAACAAGCCTCACATTTGATTAGCAAATGTGTGGGCAAAAGAAGGGAGTGATCCTGTTCAAGATACTCATGGATTCACTCCCACAAATCCTTGGATTATGAATGGAATGGGCAGGCTCGAGCACTACCTGTACTTTGATATTTACCAACACCTTATCCTATAGTTATGAAAGCCAATAAAGTATCCATCTCAAACTTCAGAATCTTTCTGTATATTAAATATGCTGACAAACCTGACAATGGACCTTCACCTTCTATAATACTATCTGTATAAATTGACAGCTGTAGTTTGCCCATGGAAAACCTATGATCCCAAACTCTTGATGAAGTTACTTACTTTGTATTTTATCATCTCTACTATTGTACTCGGTTAAAATTTATTTATTTATTTTATTTATTTATTTTTTGGACTTGTATGCCGCCCCATCTCCGAAGACTTGGGGTGGCTCACAACTAAAAACAATGACAATAAATAATTAAAAAGAAATTAAACCAATTCGCAAGCCCAAAAATACAAAAACACAATTTACAATATTTAAAATAGTTTAAAAAACCCATCCCCCCCACAAAAGGGTCACAGCCCGGATTGGTCGAACAACCATGTCTTCAGATCATGGCGGAAGGTGTGGAGGTCAGGGGCCAGGCGGAGCCCCAAGGGAAGTTGGTTCCAGAGGTCAGGGGCCGCAACAGAATAGGCTCGTCGCCGGGGGACCGCCAGCTGGCATTGGCCCGCCGACGGGACCCTGAGGAGTCCTTGCCTGTGTACTCACACAGGGCGGTTGGCACTCGATATCGGTAGGAGTCGCTCCCTTAAGTATTGAGGACCCATGTCGTGAAGGACTTTGTATGTTAAAACTAAAACCTTGAATCTCACCCGGAGTGCAACCGGCAACCAATGCAGGCAGCGCAGGAGGGGGGTAACATGGGAGAATCGGGAGACTCCCATCACCACCCGTGCCGCCGCATTTTGCACCAGCTGCAATCTCCAGATGGTATGCAAGGGCAGCCCTAAATAGAGAGCGTTGCAGTAGTCGAGTCTAGAGGTAAAAAGGGCATGAGTGACTGTGCGCAGGGCATCTCAGTCCAGAAATGGGCGAAGCTGACGAACAAGGCAGAGCTGGGCAAAGGCCCCCCTGGCAACAGCCCCCACCTGCTCCTCCAACCAGAGCCATACATCCAGGAGGATCCCCAGATTCCACGCCCTATTCACAGGGGGCAACACCTCTCCCCCTATGGCCAAGATGGATATTCCTGACTGGGTCAAGATGCCGGTATGCACAGCCACTCAGTCTTGGCCGGGTTGAGTCGAAGCATGTTCCCACTCATCCAAATCCGTACCGCATCCAAACACCGGATCATCAGGGAGAGGGCATCACTGATCTGGTTCGGGGTGGAAATGTACAGCTGGGTGTCATCCGCGTACTGATGGAATCTCACCCCGAAACCACGGATGATCTCACCCAGTGGCTTCATGTAGATGTTAAATAGAAGAGGGGAGAGGACCGACCCCTGAGGGACCCCACAAGAGAGCACCCTAGGGGTCGACCTCTGAACCCCCGCCAACACCGATTGCGACCACCCCGAGAGGTAGGAGGTGAACCACTGAAGGACAGTGCCCCCCACTCCCAACCCCCCTAGGCATCGCAAAAGGATACCATGGTCGATGGTATCAAAGGCCGCTGAGAGATCTAATAGGACCAGGACAGAGGAAAAACCCCTGTCCAGAGCCCTCCAGTGATGATCCATCAGCACGACCAATGCCATCTCCATGTTGAAACCGGGTCGGAAGCCCGATTGATATGGATCCAGGTAGTCCGCTTCATCCAGGAAGAGTGGAAACTGCCGAGCCACCACACTCTCAACAACCTTCGCCAAAAACGAAGGTTGGAGACTGGACGAAAGTTGTCTAACACGGTCGGGTCCAGGGCAGGCTTCTTCAGGAGGGGTCTCACCACCGCCTCCTTCAAGGCGGAGGGAAAAACACCCTCTGTTAAAGAAGTGTTGACAACTGCCCGGAGCCAACCGCAGGTGGCCTCCCTGGCGGCATAAGCCAACCAGGAAGGACACGGGTCCAACAAACATGTGGTGGAGCTCAGTCGCTGCATAGTCCTGTCCACTTCATCCTTGGAAACAGGATCGAACTCATCCCAGATCACACTGGCCAGACTGTTTGTATCCCGTTCCTCGAACCACTGCAAATCAGAGGACAACTATTGTTCTACTTTTAATTAGTTTCAGAGCAGTGCTTTCCAAAGTTTTGGGCAAGTGGTCTATCTACCTTATTGTGAGGATACATCCAAGCCAGCTGAAAATGTTTCCATGCCTCTGTTTCACAATATCGGACAATTCCATACCATGCAATTTCCACTCCTAATTCCTTGCTAAGCACTTTGAAGCAGATCTGTAATCACTTCATTTCCATCATCCTCAAAATGCTGACAATATGCAGGAAACTTCAGAAGCCAATCAATACACACTTCTAACTGTGTAGTAGGAATGGTTTTAATCTGATCCATGTCCCTGCCGTATCCTAATCTATTGCAGATCCTGCAGAAACAAAACCTTCTTATTCCTAATCAAGCAAAATGGTAGTTAATCAATTAGTATTCAACCTTGTTCTGAGTACCTATGGTGTGCATGTGGATCTACCTGCTCATTTGAAAAAAGGTGAGGGGGAAGTGATTGGTATGAAGGAAACACACCTGTAAAAAAGTCATTGCTCTGTTCCATTTAAAACCCTCTTGTAACTCATAAGAAAGAAATTATAATGTGCAATATTTTTTCAATCAGTTTGCTTTCCCCAATACCTTTCACCACAGCAGAATGCTGATACAGCAGTTGGCATGAGAAACCAGCAGAAAGACATCCATTGAATGGCTGTAGAAAGAAGGTTTTGACCATAGTTACATGCTGGTACAGCAGTTGCCATGGAGAAAGAAGAGACAACTATTATTTGGAACACTGTAGAAGGAAGTTCTGTAAAGAGAGGAGAAAACCAGTGATGGGATTCAAATGTTTTTACTACTGGTTCTGTGGGTGGTGGGCATGGCAGGGGAAGGATACTGTAAAATCTCCAGTCAGAGGTGGTATTTGCTGGTTCTCCGAACTACTCAAAATTTCTGCTACTGGTTCTCCAGAACTGGTCAGAACCTGCTGAAAACCACTTCTGGAGAAAATGAGTCTTATGAGGTTCATGTCCTGTAATTCTTCACATGCGGAGCTTCCTGTATCATATCTAGAAGACCAGAATGCTACAAAGAATTTGTGGTGACCAGAATTGCTCCTGTTACCAACCTTGTAGTTCATGTCTACAATCTTGCTGAAATTAATACTTTCAAATCACAGTAGTATCATGCATGCAAAATCAGGATCATTTCATGATCACTAATATTGGATAGGAACTGGAATGCACTGATTCTAAAAAAGTATGTCCCATAACTTTTTATTATGAAAGTGAATCTTGTAAATTATTTCCTATTTCTAGAACCAGGGATCATCTAAATACCACATTACTGCATGTTCAGATTGAAAATTTACCACTGATCCACTTTCACAAACCCATCTGACTGGGTGTTGAGGTGACAAGCAGCCCATTTTAACAGATACTTGGGAATGGATGCAGGGGAGTGGGAAGTAAGATGGCAAGCAATGGGTCACATAACTGTTGATGAAGAATGGATGCCTGCAGGATGAGATGTAAGCAGGGTCTGTCTGAAGAATTTTGGAAGATTGCATACAGAGAAACCTTATAGGCAGGGGTGGGATTCTACCAGTTCACGCCTATTCGCTAGAACCGGTTGTTAACATTTTAAGCAGTTCGAAGAACCAGTTGTTAGAAGAAATTACTGTCCTAATCCTGTAAGGAAGGCAGGAAGGAAACATTCTGGTGTTGCTTACAGATACTGCCTCTCTGTTAACCCTTATTACATTCTTGGCAGGACTAGACTTCCTGTCTCAGGAACGTCTCTGGAGTTTTTTTCCCCTCCTTTGCTGGTACTTTGCTTGTGTGGAGTGACCATTCAAAGTTACAATGGCACTGAAAAAAGTGACTTATAACCCTTGTGCTGTCCAGACAGTTTAGAGTTAATGGGATTTGGGATAGTTAGTTAGGAATTGAGAGCTGTCCCCTTAAGGGAATGCATCATGGTAAATCTAGTTAAGGTATCCTGGGAAATGTAGTACATGTCATGTGGTCACATCTGTAAACCTGATTGGTCACTGAATTGACCCTTGGTGGGTCGGGGGACATTTCTTCACTCTTGCCTGAACACACAGCCTCGTGGTAGCAGCTCTACCCGCTGCCTCTACGACTATGGGATGAAATATGGGATAGAAAGATTACTATCATTCACACTACGATTTCAACTGTGCAAAGAATTGGACATTAGATGCATCTCGACATAACTGTGAGTTAACTTGAGGATACCTAATATAATCCAATAAAAGAAACTTTGTATGGAAGAATTTGTAGAGTTATATATCTGTCTTTATAATCAGCAAGTGAACCAAGGACAGAATATGACCCTTTTTCACACTTACGACTGTTGCAGCATCCCCATAGTCAGGAGAGGCCATGAGAGGAAATGCATGCCTCGATGTGAGTGATGTTGAGTTGGCCACGCCCAGCCAATAACATGACCACCAAGCCATGTCCACCCAGTCACATGACCACCAAGCCATGCCCACCACCTAAGCCACAACCACAGAACCAGTTGTTAAAAATTTGAATCCCACCCCTGCTTATAGACGTCTGTGAACTAACAATGTTTTATGAACACAATTTGAGAAACAATGTCCTAGTCGAGAAAACTATCATCCTGCAAATACTGCTGAACTACTTTGAGCATGCTTCATGATTGATCTGCTGAGAATTGTAGCTAGATATACAATATCCAGAATCTTAAAGCCCCTTGCTGTGTTTTGGGTTTTTTTTTTTTTTTTGCAATATAGCTAAACAAATTAATGTGCATTGCTTGGTCTTTTTTAAATTAAATGTTTTAAAATATAAACCATGAAAGATACACGTACTGTATAAAAAAACAAAATGCTACTGTACTCATAGGTGAAGCTGACAATGTGGAGCTGGCAGAAAGGGAATTTTTAATATATCTAGGAGTTTTGAGGGAGAAGCTGGAAGTGGAGGTAATGGTTGCCAATAAAATGACAACATGGACTTCAATAATTTCAATGGCTATTAAACAGGGATATTATTCCAGATATTGGGTCACTAGTGATCCCAAAATGAATTGAACAGTGTTTGTACAACTGAAGGCACATTAATTTGTGAGTAGCCAAAAGTCTACAAAGCATTTAAGGGTGTGACCCAGCAGAATGCTTACCAAATAGGAAACATTGTGGGACAAATTATGACTAGCACAGATGGCATGGTGGGAATGTGTTAGAAGACAGAACTAAGAAAACCAATGATTTAATGTCAAAGTGTCACTATCGGGATGAAAGCCAACTGTCAAGATTGTCTGATTGAGAAAGATAAGAAATTGCCAATAAGTTTTATAGGTCTTTTTCTTAACTCTAGATTGGAGTAGATGTAGTATTTAACAACATAGTGATGCATAAATTCTAGAGACACACATGTGCTAAATTAATATAATATATATTCTTAAAATGACTTTAAGCTAAAATACATACAGAGAGGGGGGGAGGAGGGAGAAAGAGAGAGGGGTAGGGAGGAAGGGAGGGAGAGATTTATTTCCTGTACTTTTACAATAGGTTTCTGGGCTGTGAAATGTAAAGTGATTAGGACAATGTAAATCATTCACCCAGCAAGAAGCTGAAAACCTGCAACTCCTTCTTATTTCTTACTCCTTCTTAAATTAAATAAATGGGAGGAAAATCTGGAATAACTTGTGGTACTGCCTCTATCAGTTAAATCCCTCTTGAACCCATTGATGTTCCTCAGTTGACAGCCCTGATAACTTCCTGAAGTTCTAAAATAATCACCAGTGTCAATGTTGTTCAGTTCCCATAATTTTAAATAGATACTCATCTGTTTTCAGACTGATACTATTTGATTTCATACTTACCTCTGTTAATTTTGGAAGGTACAATAATTGTATAAGAGAATAGTAAAGTTGCAAGGGACCTTGAAGGTCTTCTACTACAACCTCTATTTCTTCTTGTCCTGCCTTCAGGTGCTTTGGAGAATAGGTTGACTCTCTCTCCTGTGTGGCAGCTCCTTAGATATTGGAACACTGTTATTATCTCACCCTAGTCCTTCTTTTCATTAAACTAGACATACCCAATTCCAGCAACCATTCTTCATATGTTTTAGCCTCCAATCCATTAATCATCTTTGTTTCTCTTCTCTGCACTCTTTCTAAGTCTCAACACAGAGGTGGGATTCTACCACTTTGGACCGGTTTGGGCGAACTGGTAGTTCCGATGAGTGTTTGGCCTGCCCACCCACTCCTGATCTTTCTTGGGCTTTATTTCCTGGTTTTTTAGCACAACTGATTCACACAGCAGAGTGGTTTGCTGCGGCTCAGTTGTTTCAGTCACTGGGGCTGCAGTGGAAGGTAAGTAATTAAGTTGAAAATGGGCTTTTTAAAATGTAGAGCATGCCTGCAAAGCACACGCTCACCAAACCAGTTGTTACACTGATTGAATCACACCACTGTCTCAACATCTTTTTTGTATTGTGGTGACCGGCGATAAAGACAGGATGCAATATTTCAAATGTGGTCTTATCATGACATTATAAAGTAGCATTACCATTTCACGTGATCTTGATTCTGTTTCTTTATTAATGCAGCCTAGAATGGGATTGGATTTTTCTGGCAACTGCAGCACACTGCTGGTTCATATTACAAGTGTCGTAAATTCTTCAGTGGGTCCTCGTTCATCATATATATATAAATCATAAAGCAACAACGCATGCTTCAGGTTTCTCTTACATTAATTATATGTTATTTCCCTTCTTGGAAGATGGATTCAATAAAAAACAAAGAATAACACACTCATTCAAGTGCATTTTCAGTTATTTTACAAATGTGTACTGACCCAATAATTTAAAAAAGAATAATAAAAATAATTGAAAACCAGGTGTCTCTCTTTCCAGTGGCTACTTTTTAAAAATAGCATGATGAGGAAACTATGTGTGAAATTGCTTTTGGTATTTGTTCTTTCAATACCTAATTTGAAATAATTCTGCTTCCCCTCTTTATTAAAGAAAAGTGAGCAGGAGAAAGTACCTCATGGAAATGCCAAATAGGTGGATTGACAGTATCAGAAAGTGTTTCTCCATTGAAAAATATAACCGTGAATTTAAAAGCAATATATTTTTAAAGTTCACCCTTAAAAGCAATGTAAAAACAAAAACAAAAATGAACAAGTATAAAAGGAAATGATAAATGAAAATGAAAATCATCCTTTGAGTGCTGAAAATAGATGAAAAAATATGGACAAAAAGCAGGTAAAAGAAAGAATACTATAGATATTCTCACTCTACAGGTATATAGCTACAACCTTTAATCCAATTTGTTTTTGTTTTCAGTAAAATAGCTAAAGTGAGGTGCAGATACATTTGTATTAGTACCGTAGTCCTAAATTTACAACAGTCCATTCAGTGACTTTTCAAAGTTACAACAGCACTGGAAAAAGTGACTTACAACCATTTTTCACACTCATAACTATTGCAGCATCCCCACGCTCGTGTGATCAAAATTCAGACCCCTGGCTACTGACTCGTATTTATGATGGCTGCTGTGTCCTAAGGTCAAGTGATCACCTTTTGTGAATTTCTGGTTAGCAAAGTCAGTGAGGAATCCAGATTCACTTAAGAACCATGTTACTAACTTAATGCAGTGATTCACTTAACAACTGTAGCAAGAAAGGTCATCACAGGGGACAAAACACACTTAACGACTGTCTTGCTTAGCGACAAAAAATATGGGCTCAGTTGTGGTCGTAAGTCAAGGACTACCTGTATCTGATTTTCCATTCCTTCAACAAATCAAAAATACTAAATTGCCAGAAAAGACAGAAATACCACATCTATTTGAGATTATCATTGAAATCTGATGATGGATGCAATGCAGACTTTTTCGTGTACAACCTTGGAGAAGTTTATAACAGTGCAAGGATAAAATGTGCAAAGCTGAAAAATAATCTGGAATAAAGATCAAGATAAAGTTTATAAAGGGCAAGTTTTATTTGCCCTTGTAATGGCAATTTTATATAGCCTCAAATGTATGGATCTCTGAACAGCAATTTTATAGTGTAACTTTTTTTTTAAACGCACAAAGCATTTTAATATCCTTCCATCTTGACACTGTCCTTTGCACCAAATGCATAAGAAAGACTCACCTAAGACTTCCAGCTTCTACATCGCAAATACTTTTCTTTAACTTATTTCTATCACTCAACAAATTGATGTGATACTGCATTCTATGTAAACACACACACACACACACACAGTATGTTCCTATCTGGATTGATCTTTTTTATTTTTCACTAATTGCTGTTTGGAAGCATAGGGAGCATCTCTTTCCACATTTTACGTCACTTTATTTCTCCATTTCTTCCAAACATTTTGAACACAATATTATAGTTACCTTGTAATCTATCACGTAGGAAACAATTTATTAGCCGTGCAAATTGATATCAATACAACAGAATCCAATCTATCTTGAGCTACTTCCAAACAATCTATTAATTAATGTAAATTATCCAATACTTACAGGGCAGAGGAGATACTGTACTCCCTACAATTCTCTTGGAATAACATTGTATTACAGCATGGCAAAGTTCCAATGGCTCTCTGACAGCCAGAGAAGTCTAGAGCTTGACCTCCTTACTGCTTAACTAATCTGTATGGTCTGGTCTGTCCGGTTGCACAACATATAAAATAATAGGATGATTTGCTTCTTTGTCTTGGCTTTGCTCGTTTTCAGCACTGCAGCTCCCGTTTATCACTCAAAGGCTGGATTGTAGCCATTGGGTTGAAAATTGTTTTGCTGCCATGATCTAGGGGGAAAAAATCCCAGCTTCCTGTTTAGATGTGAAAACAAACCTGTAATGTTCCCATTTAGAATTGGCAATTAAGAAACAAACCCTACTAGTGACTCATAGCTTCTTCTAGAATTATTCAGCCATCACTGTGCCAAAGCATCAGTCCTGAAGCTAGATGATTAAGTTGCCTCAGGAAGGGCTAGATGGGGTTAGACAGTGCTATAATTTGCTACAATATACTGTGAAGAAATGATGGCTTCCTATGGAGATTCAGCACCTCAGAAACCATGCTAACACATCCTGGCAGAGTTTGCAGTCCAACCCTGGTGTCTTCCAAAATCTACTGCTGATCCACTTTGCTCCCATTACCTGCTGCCATCCTGTCCCCCGTGAAAGAAGGAAAAATGGGAGGAGAAAAAAGTAGCTCTTTTCTCATTCTCTCTTATTCTGTGGCTTCGACTGGAATGTACAAGCACGGAATGTGCAGGGAGGAGAAGAAGGACCTTGCCTAATCAAGAAAGAGTCAGGGGTAGAACTGTATCAATAATTTCATTTGCATTGATCACAGAACAATTAAAATCTTCACATTATCAGGTTGCCCTGCTGTTAGTATAAGCCAATCAATAGTTTTGGAGAGTAGAAATGGATAATGATGGCCTGTATTCACCCAGGGGTGGGATTCAAACTTGTTAACAACTGGTTCTGTGAGTGTGGCTTAGTTGGTGGGTGTGGCTTGCTGATTATGTGACTGGGTGGGTGTGGCCAATTCAACGTCACTCACGGCAAGGGGCTCTTCTCCTCGCCTAGCCTCTCATGGCAGTGGGGATGCTGCAATGGTCGTAAGTGTGAAAAATGGTCATAAGTCACTTTTTTCAGTGCCATTGTAACTTTGAATGGTCACCCGTTTTAGATCAAAACTCAAAAAGGGTATGTAAACTCATGTTTGAATGTCAATTTTTCTAGCTAGCCAAGAAGCCTTGCTGAATGTCACTCATCTTGGTTCCTTGTCATTAAAAGCTTCTTTCTGGCAGCTCTGCTTCATTATTCAATTATTTCTTCAAAGTGCTAGCTGCAAGAGGTGAGTATTTCCTCCCAACAGTAGTGTAAAAAGCTTAAAATAATCCTTCCCCTTTAAGAAAGTACCAGCAAAGGAAAAAAATACCTCCTTCAGAGACAGTAAGTCTAGGCATACTGCCAAGAATGTAAGAAAGGTGGAAAAAACAAAAGGATATTTCTTCCAACAACCGGTTCTCCGAACTGCTTAGAAAGTTAACAACCAGTTCTAGCGAATAGGTGAGAACCAGTAGAATCCCACCCCTGTATTCACCCACCTGTCTACTGCAACTACAACATCTGGAGACTATTTCCTGTCCCACTGACAGACACATGTTTATGTGCTTTGGGGGATTCAAAGAGTGTCGTCCAGTTTGGCTGCTTCACTTTATTATTTTTTCCCCTAGGCTAAACCAAGTCTTTTGTTTGGCTACTTGACAGAGGCAGGAAAATCCCCTGATAACATTTTCCATCCTTTTCATCTATAACAGCCATAACAAATTCTATTACAGCTGGTCTTCCTTAACAAAATATAATGGTTCTAAAGCTTTCCTTATTTGCAAATCCCTGCTTTGCATGAGAGATTGTAGAAAAGCGGGGATGAGGCATTCTGAAATCCTCTTTTTTCCTACATCTTCCTCATCTGAGCCTCATTTTTTTTAAAATCACCTTCATTAATTCACTGTAACCATAATGGGAATTTTACAGTTTTCAAGTTTCCGTATTTACCATAGCTATTATTAGAAACACCTTCCTGAAGTCTGTGACATTCTTGCTTTCTTGATAGCAACATGAGAATTGGCAGTCTGACACCCAGCAGGATACATTGCTGTTGTTGCTGCTGTTATTGTTATTAAAATCAAACCACAGGAAGGAAAGTGATTGGCCACTGATTATCTGGAAAGGCACAATAGCAGGTGAATGAGAAGAAATGGGAGCATGGTCTATGGGCTGAATGCTTTGTAAAATGTTGCCGAAGCATCTCAACCTATATATGACCAGCTTTCAGTCTACAAAATAGTAGCATGTTAATTGTGTAACAGCAACATACTTTTAGAAAGTTAGATTTCTATATGATTTGGATTCTGTAAGATTTTACTTTTCCTGTTCGGTCAAGAATGTAGATTTTTTGTTTTGTTTTTATTTTTTCACTTTATATTCCAGAATTTTCTGAGTTACAGTATTTACATTTAATTATTATATTGATTAATAATATCATCCCAACAACACACAAATTGTGATGACCCAGGGTGTGGTACAAAAGCAACGAAGACACAAAAGTAGGTAAAGTCCTTTTAATACCTCCAACTTGGCCCCAGTGTCCAGTTATCTTCAACTGGAGAAAAAACTCTCCCAAGAACAGTTTTTAAAGGGAAGAAATTCAGTCTGAACTCAAAGTACATATAAATTATAAATAAAAACCAACACAAACCATGCTGCAGCAATTGAGACAGGGCAGGATAAGGAATTGCAAGGAATTCAAAGATAATGAAACACACACAGCTGGGAGGATACCAGAACCCAGATAAGACTTGACAAACAAAGATAATTCACGCTTTGCTTCCAGCAAGGTGCTGTGCACAAACGCCCTTTTTAAATCCTGTTTTCCCAGCTGTGCCTAATGAAGGGAATCAGAGTCCTTTTCTCCCCTGTAACCCACATAACTCATGTTGCTCCCTTCTCCATTCCTCCCTGCATGCCCTAGGATGAAGACAGGGTGGCCCTGGGTCTTCCTTTGAATGCCCAGCCGGACTGTGACCTTCCCCAGTTTCTTCCACAGCCACCGAAGCCACACTCCCACTCCCTGTCAGCTGCTCAACCTCCCCTTCAGAATCAGATTCCAACAGGAGCATGACACAAATAAGGATAGCTACCATAAATAAAATAACCCAAATAACTATTGAAAAATAATCAACATACTCCCCACACCAAAGCCTGGGGTAAGAGCCAAGTCCTTAATGTTTTACAAAAGGCAAGAAAGGTCAGGGATTTCCAATTATTGGAGAATAATCTGTTCCCCACAGTAGGTGCCATGAAAAAGAACATTCAGCTCCTGTATTCCTGTATTAGAAGACATTTCTTGAAGGAAGCATACCAGAGGTGGTATTCAGCAGGTTCTGACCAGTTCTGGAGAACCAGTAGTGGAAATTTTGAGTAGTTCAGAGAACTGGCAAACACTACCTCTCATGGGAGATTTTACAGTATCCTTCCCCTGCCACACCCACAGAACTGGTAGTAAAAAAAATTGAATCCCACCGCTGAAGCATATGCTCCCTACCAAATTTCTGGGATAAAAAGAAAAAAAAATAGAGATAGGTTGTCCTGCAAGTAACCTACCTCTATGCCCTGAATCACACCATGAATTGCTCCTGGAAGTTCATTTGGGAGAATTGTAGCAGTGTTGCACAAATAAAGCAAAGGACATGCATAATATGTATAACTGTATTCTGGACTAGCAATCAGGTGAACAGAAAACAGATAGCTTGAATTATAGCTTGTGTGATTGGAATGGCTGCTTCAATGAGCATCAAAAGCAGATAGAGTCTCCAGGTGCCAGGACTGAACAAGGAAAAAGGTGAGAAGGACTCTAATGTGATATTGTGAAGGTAGGTAGATATCTTCAAGGATTGTTTGCTATTTCTATATCAGCTAAGTGGTATCCATCTCTTTATTTTTTGCAGATAAGGCTTGTAAACAATTCCAGTGCTTGAATATGATAATAAGGTAGGAGTTTTGTAGAGAGAGAGGGGAGAAAGATAAATGATTCTGTGACAATTATTAAATCTCCATTACATTTTCCTTATGGATTATGCTTTTTTCCCCCTAGGAATGATCTACAATCTGCCAATTAACTGCATCTCCAACATGAGTATTTTCTGAAGAGCTTGCAAAAATCTGCTTCAAATATATTCATATTTTTTTTGTAATGGTAGGCCTGCTCTGGAAACATAACTCTAGTGTTCAGGAGGGTCAAAAGCATCATCAAAAATGAAATACGCATTTCCAAATATGCTTAAACTGGAGAAATGCTCTTATTTCATCCAGCAAACCTTTCATTGGCAAAGGGTTTATCCACAGCATTATAATCAGGTTTAAAATATGAGAGTCTAAATGCAATAGTAATTCATAGTTTCATTGGTGCCACAATATTAAACTAGCTAAACACCTGAGCAAGGGCAAATATAAGATTCAATTTGACAAGGAGCCAAGGTAATATGTTTAGTAATCTGCTGATATAGCTGAGTTTTAGTAAGCAGCCCATGTGGTAAATCTGATACTGCCCAAGCTTAGAAAACAAACATCTGAAAAGGAATGAAAGACAGAAATTATAGTATTCCAACCTTGGCACTATAAGGCATATATCAAAATGCTCTGGGTCTTGCTGAAACAGCACCTTCTATAACCTTATTTGATTTCTGACACTGAAAGAAGAAATCTCAGTGGAATGCATTTTTGAAAATGAAACCCTTGGGAGTCTCTCACACAAGTGAAAACACCATAGCAATAAAAATGGCACTCAAAACATTAAAGAGGTTTTGCATGTAAGTGAGCAAAGCAGCTCAAACTACATGAAACTAAGCAGGCTTTCAATTACGTTACCTTAAATAAAGCTCACTGCAAAATAAAAACTTCTTTGGGGAGCAACCATCTGAAAAAAAAATCTAGGAAAGGCAAAGTAATTTAGTATGATAAATTACATTTCAAATTGTTACATTGTCATTGAATTTTGCCCAAAGTAAATTCTCAAAGGTTTGGGATGTTCATTGTTTGATTATATCAATGTTCTTGAGAAATGCTGAAAGCCAAAAATGGATTTTCACTCTTCCCACCCCACATGTTCACACTTTCCCAATAAAAGTTTATTTGAGATTTTTGTTTATGCGGGTCGCATATTAATCTGCCAACATTATTAGTTACATGTAATATCTCTTTCTCATTAAACTGAAGATACACACTGAACCTGCAATCCTAAAAGGACACAAGGTTAGGACAATTGAACATGATACGATAACTGGATGAAAGAAAGAAAGAAAGAAAGAAAGAAAGAAAGAAAGAAAGAAAGAAAGAAAGAAAGAAAGAAAGAAAGAAAGAGAGGGGGGGGAGGGAGGGAGGGAGGGAAGGAGGGAGGGAGAGGGAGAGGCAGAGGCAGAAAGATTCTGAGTCAATATGAAATGGCAGCTAATTACAAGTAAGCATGTACAGATTTCAATCCTAATGAAACAACAGAAGCCACAGTCTAAAGAAGTAAAACAGATAAAAAAAAACAAATTATCTAAAATAATACACACACACACACACACACACACACACACACAGAGGACATATTGCCCAGGAACTGAATTTTTATTTGTTCTAAGAGTAAATTACATTAGCTACTTCATTTCTCAACATTGGCTATAATAGCCTAATGCTTTATTTGTTCCAGTCGACTATTAAACTAGTTTGAAATTGTCAGCTGATATATGGAGATATTAAATCAGTTAAAAATAGACATGGCTGCAGAAATATAGAGATAATAGTGTTTTAGAGAAACTATGCCCAAAATAATTTTAGTCAAGGGTTCAGATATTATGTTACTATTGAAGCTTCCCAATAGATCGATTTCTAATCTGATAATATACATTCATATGCATTGATTCATCATTACTCTCATACAAGTATGAATATATATGTGCAAGAAACCAAAATAAAGATTTTCTTGAATAATCCATAGTAACAGGATACAATCTATTTGTTGTATCTACACAAAGAGGGGCAATATCTATCATGTTCAATGGAATGTGCTGCAAATTCCATTTTTATGTTGAGACCAAAACCAAGCTAATGTCTATATTTCAAACCACTTTGAAGATCTATTGCAATATGATGTGCAATAAAATATTATAAACAAAGAGCATATTGATATAAACTATAGGTCAATTATCAAAATTAGACTCACTTTAATTGGTTTTTCAAGGCTCCAGTTATTAAGATTTGCTTACAAGATTATTTGGTTAATTCTTGACAAATAACCCAAAAAATATTGATATGAGAAACACCAAGTACTGGAACAAAGCAACAAAGGATTCTTCCTGTTCATTGAGTCACTAATCAAGTTGAGAGACCCTAAGACTACAATTGAAGTTGCAGTAGATTCTTTTTGTATTCTGGTCAAACTCTTCTCCTAAGCTTATTACTTTGATACCTTTTTAAAAGAGAAAGAATTTTGAAAACATTATAACTGACTTTCCTTTAAAAATATAATACATGACTGATATTTATTAGTAAAGTCTACAAATAAAGTATAAACTGGAATAAACTGCATGCATAATAGAAAAAAAACAATGCTAGCTTAACAAAAGAAACAAGAACATAATTTAAAATAATATGCTTTAAAAGAAACACACAGAGGGGAAAACCAGTTGAGGAAAATTCCTAAAACAAAAGTTTTCAAATTTGTTTTCTATGGTATCATTTAAAAATCTTAATTTTACATTTATTCACATAATTACTAATCTTTAGACAGCAAATTCAAATTTAAAGCATATTTTTTCAAACTTGCCTCTCCATTAAAGCTAATTTAAGTCACTTGCTCAACAAATGTAATTAAGTTAGTTTTAAATAACGTGCATAAACGTCCTTTCGCGAATATATGATCTCCTTCTTTGCAATAATCCAAGCAGTTGGAAAATGCAGAATATAATTTAGTAATGTTTAACCCTTTGGGTTCTGCACATTGCACATTGCTACCTACAAGTGAAAACTCCAGCTTCCAGCATCATCTTTTCCCTTGATCATACAGAGACCATTTATTATTTTAGAAAAATAAAAATACTGGATCTGACTCTAACATACCCTCTCCCCCCGCCCCAGGTAGCTGAGAATAGTTCCTAACAAAAAATTTTGTTGCCCAGGTTACAACGAAATAAGTTGGATGGTAGAGAAAATCCTGAAGACCAAGTTGGAATCAATTCATTCCATTGATTTTTGTTAATTTGCAATATCCATAGTGTCGTCCCCCCAAACTGATGTCAAGTGCCAGGGAAATCAGGAGATTCAGGCAGCTCAAATGAATATAAATATTTATTGCAAGCTTAAACTCTCTATAAAAATCTGAGCTACTAAGGTCAAGCAAATGAGAGGAAATAAGAAAGCATTCAAGGTGGGCTGGACTTAAATCTATTGTGGGCACACAGGGACTCATGACTTATGATGTGTTTGACCCCTTCCTCGGGCTAAGCCTGGTCATCTCCTACATCTGGCCACATTTAGAAATACCAGGTGTACACTATATGTATGCTATGTTTAGTGGTGAGCTCCAACTAATTTAACAACTGGTTCATCCTAAAGACAGGGTTGGCGCAGCTGAGGGGGTCATGTGACTGAGTGGGCATGGCGAACTCAATGTGACTCACGGCAAGGTGGGGCAGCACAGGTGGGCCAAAGTGGCGGTAGCCAGAGCCTTAGATTTACCTTTGTGCAACAGCAACGGTGATTCTCTGATGCCTCATCTCTTGCTGGGTTTTGCTGGTCTTTAAAAAGGTTTTTGCAGCAGGAAATGGCAGGCAGCTACTTCTGGCCTTTGTTGGTGCAACTGGGCACATGACCCTGTCCAGAAACATTGGCCTGCAGCCACCACCGGTCTTTTTCAGCATGAGAAGCCTGAACTTGCCACTCTTTTTGAGCATGAGAAGCCTGCAGCTGCCAGTCTTTGCCGGTGCACGAACCTTGCAACCACTGTTTTTTTTTCAACATGAGAAGCCTGCAGCTGCTGCTTTTTGCCACCATGAAGGGCCTGGAGCAGTCACCTTTTTGCCAGCCAGAACTGAGCTGGGAGCAGCAGCTGGAGGCTTTTTGCACTGGCAAAGACTGGCAGCTGCAAGCTTCTTGCACCAGCAAAGACCGGCAGCTACAGGTTTCTCATGCTAGCAAAGAGGTGGTGGCTGCAGGCTTCTCGGTGGGGAGGGACATGGCAAGGCTTGGCCACCTTTTGAGCCCTGCTATGGGCATGGTGGGCAGCATGAGAGTATAGGCCCTGGGGAAGGCAAGAGCAGGAGTCTGGCATGTCCCCTGACCTGAGGCCAAGGGTGAGTGGGCGGCATGTGGGCAGAGGCCCTGGGGAAGGCCAGAGCCAGGGATTGGCGCATTTCTCGACCCAAGGTGAAGGGTGAGCGAGCAGCATGCAGTCAGAAGGATGGCAAGAGCCAGTCTGAAAGGCAGTTGAGCCTCACCGTATCCACCCTTCAGCCAAGCACCTTACCTTTGTGGGCAGCTGCGGTGAGCAGAGCAGGTGAAGCATGGAGATCAGCTGGGCCACATGGGTGACTAAGCAAAGGAGCCAGAGAGTAGCTGGATGTGGGCATGATTCTAGCCACTGACCAAGGCAAGCAAGGTGAGATAGGGTGGGGCGGGGTGAGGTGGGGTGTGCAGGTGGGCCAGTGGTGGGATTTGGCAGTTCGCCAAAGTGCGCAGAATCTTAACAACCAGTATGCCCAAACCGGTATGAACTGGCAGCAGCCCATCTCTGGCTATGTTGTACGTGAGTGACTACACACAGGCATGTAAAAGAAAATGGTAACAGTATATTCACATTTTCAGACTGATGTTTGAAAGTTCTGTTTAAACTTTGATGCAATAAAAAGTTCTTGACTTGCTGACAGAAAATCAGTTATCTTGCAATGGAGAGAAAGGGAGCACCTGAAAGCCAAATAATTGAATTCTGATTTGTTTTCTTTTGTATTATATTTAAAGATACTGGATGGCAATAATAATAGACTCAGATCTCCAGAGGTAAAGGTGACCTTCTAAAATTAATAACCTTTAATGTTATTAATTACTATATCAATCACCAAAGAATAGATCTATTTTAAGTCTTTTTGAATTTCAATCAATCTCCCCTCGGGATTGGTGGGAATTTACTGCTCTTCACTCTCAGTATAACTAAACATAGTTGTGTTTTGTGCAAATGTCACCGAGCTGCCACTTTAATTCATGGTTAACAGGGATTCCTGTTGAAAGCCTATTATTGAAATAATCTCATTTCCAAATGAAAAAAATAGTAATGGGTTTGTATAACTATATCACCAGCTGGCAAAGAACCAATGACGAAATGAATTTAAAATGTCTTGAAATTCATTATTAAGCTTTATGTTAGAAGTATTTTCAGCTTAATTACATGATCAATAGCCTTTAGAGAATGAAATGCAATGTCAATATTACTTTTTTTAATGACATATCCTATTAGGAAAGAGAAAGGAAGAAATATGTTTAAACTGCCCACTAATATTTTAAAATAAAACTGTTCCTTCTGTTTCTAGGAATCCTTACCAAACTCTGAACTACCCTGTATGGCCTTTGTATTTTGAAGGCTGTTACAGAACTGGCTTCCTTTTGCCATCCTTTGTTTTATTTCTGTTATTATAACAATGCAAAATGGTTCACAGCATTTTCATAAGCACTCTTTGAATTCAAGGAAAATGTAGTTAAGTATGAAAACTGGAGGGCTTTACACACAATTTACAACAATACAGTTGTCAGGAGTTGTCAAATATCCAGAGCTCAACAAAGAGAATAAGGCTTCAGTAGTTGGTCTCAGAAAGGGGCATGGTGGCTCAGTGCTAAGATGCTGACCTGGTCGATCAGAAAGGTCAGCAGTTTGGCGGTTTGAATCCCTAGCACCGTGTAACAGAGTGAGCTCCCATTACTTGTTCTGGCTTCTGCCAACCTAGCAGTTTGAAAGCATGTAAAAATGCAAGTAGAAACATAGGGACCCTAGAGCCAGAAGGAGGGGAACCTTTATGTGTGAGGGGAACCTTTACCTTTACTTAGCTGGTCTCAAACTTGTAGGAATAGACCTCGAGCTTCTTGGTTAGAACACCAAAGGTACCAGATTAATTCCACAGCATTTCCAACTGCTGGAGAAGACTCCTAATTTCAAACATATGTTTATTTATTTGCTATATTTTATATCGCTCCATTTCCCAAGGTTGGGAAATGGATGAGGTACATTTAAAATCGAAAGCACATTGCAACAAGACAAGAAATCAATACAATAGTTAGCATAGATAATTTTGAGTTAAGAAGTCCAAAAATCTGAATCATTGTAAGAAAGCTTCTCCAGTTTTTAAAGTCCTAGCAGCTTTGAAATTTAAAGCTTGAGAGGAAATAGCCAATATTTGAAAAATGGGGGTGGTTTGTAGTGATATTAATGCAGTATAACCCTTCTCCAACTGAGCACTCCCTAATGCATAACAAAACAAAACAAAACTAAAAGATAAAGAAGCAAGCTATCTATGCCTCAATGACTCTCAGAAAGAGTGCCAATGACCAGATGACTGCAAGGAATATAAATCTTTCCATTCTCCATTATTCAGTCAGAATTGAAGAAGCTTCTTGGATGAAAAGCAAAACACCTTCAAGCAAAACAAGAAAGTTCATTTGCCTTTCGAAAGAAAGCATGTTAAGGATTTTATTAATCAATCCTATGATCAATTAATATTGTGGACCTTTAAACTCTGTCTATATATTTAAAATATGTAACAAGTTGAGCCCAGATGTTTTTCAAATCAATATTTATTGTAACAAGCAGTTTAACTTAATAAACACTCAGAAATAATATTACCAGTGTCCTCTCATCATTGTTGGTTTCCCCTCAGGTCTTCTTAGTTTTACAACTACCTATGTAGTTGGAGTTTTTCTGTCCCTTTAGTCCTCATAAATATAGTTAAACAGTCTCTAGCCTAGGAATGTCCTCTTCTCCTTTCAGCTTAAGCTTTTCTTGAGGCTTCTTGATATTGTCTGCCTAGGCAGCACATATATCTCACTGACAGCTTATTATTCAGACACAGCAGGAAGCAGAACAGAGACAACTTGAGAAACCAGAGAAACTGAGGTAAATGGAGACCTCTCTCCTAAACCTCTGTAGACCTCAGGTAAAGCTTAGACCTCTCTTTAGACCTTTGTAGATTTCAGACCTCTCAGACCTCTCTGAGGTAAATGGCAGTTGGGCTGCCCCTTATATACCGCAGGGGCGTGGCTTACCAAACCAGTACTTGGTATGACATGTCACACTGCCATTGGTGGATTTGATCTTTCAAATCCACACATTGTAAATTGCACAGCAACAGAAAATATATTTTTCTGACAAAGCAGCTCTGGGACAAGGTGAAACATGTTTCCAATGTGTAAGTAAGCTCTATATGACCAAGTGATTGTAGTAAAGCCAAAATCTACAGAAAAATGAATAACTAGATCCAGTAGCCCGAGATACTATTTTTTCCACGCTTGCTATTTGTATGGTAATATTGCTGGCATGAAGAGTAATATTACCAGTCAGAGTCATAATGCCCATAACCTGTGAACTTCGTCTTGATTATACAATGCCAGCAATAAATCTGTTTTCCAAATAATGCATCATATGTATTATACATGCATAATTTCACTGGTATTATTATTATTTTATCTGTATTCAAAACAGATAAATTAACAATTTATGCTGAAGAACAGCAAAGCCAGTCTATGAAATCTGAATGCCCTGAGAACTGCATTTTGAATTGCATAATGAGAATCAGTTGTTAGTGTCATCTCTTATTTTTGCTATTGAACAAATTTTGTCACTACAGCCAAAATATATTGCAATCTTTTCTGTTCTCATTACACATTTTGTTGCCACAATGAAATGTCCCTGCATTCTGTCATTAAACTATGTCTTTGGGACTTGAGTACCTTCTGGATGGTAAATCTCTGTAGCTGGGCAATGTAATTTTACATGTTGATGTTTGACACAATGATTAATTTGCAATTATCATTTGGACCAGATTGCTTTAAACAAGTTCCCAGATATTTGGGCATGTGTGTATCTTTCTCTGTGTGTGTATCCTGCTTCTTCAGTGGAAACTATCTTTGGCATCCTTACCCAGCTTCCAATTTCAATGGGTCCTGAACCAAAATAATGAAACAGATGACAAACCACCATTTCACCTAATGTAACGAATGTTACCAAATAATATATTTCCTTTTTAGTAACTTTCCAGTGGAACCTTCATCACTGCAATAAATATATAGTGCTTACTCCTTTTATTATAAGATATCATGACACTTTTCTTTAAAATGAGCTTCTGGAAGACAGGTTTTTGCATCATCTCCCATATTGTTATATTTTATTTCCATGTCCATTTAGGTTTTGTTATGTATGCAGGTTTAAAGTCATTGGTTTAGTTTGAACTGTTCTTGTAAAATGTAAGAAATGATTGGTTTAAAAAGTGCGGGAAAACCCTGCACTCTGATTGGCTGGCAACTGCGGCTGCTGGCTATAAGTAGCAGCCACAGCCCAGCCAAAGTGGGTTCGTTCTGAGCTGTAGTCACTAATAAACAAAGAGCTTGAAGCACTCCGCGTCTGTCTCTTCATGCAAACTTAACACTGGCAACAAAGGTGGGATCTCCCTGAAGAAGAAGGCAACGCGGAACAGAAGAAGAGAGAGATGGCTGTGCTGAACACCCCCCCAGCCCCGTTCGATCTGATGGGAGACGTATGCAGATTGTTTCCAAATGTATCTGGAGGGAAACGATCTTGCCGACATTTCCGAGAAGCGGAAGAGGGCGGTCTTTCTCACGCAATGCAGTCCGGCAGTTTTCAAGATGGCGAAGGCATTGGCAGGAGCTGCAGATGTGAAGGTAATGGAATGGCCTGACTTAGAAAAGTTGTTAAGAGCCCATTACCCGTATCGTGCCTCGTTAAGAGACACGAGTTTTACCGTCGGGATCAAGGGGAAAGCAAAAACGTAAACGACTTCATGGCAAGTTTAAGAGACATTGGGGGTGCATGTGAATTTAACAATTTAGAAGAGGCCATGCGCGATCGATTTGTTCTGGGCCTTAAAGACAAGGTGCTTCAGAGCAAGTTATTACTAAGACCTAAGATCACGCTGAAGGAAGCAATAGAAGAGGCCTCTTCAGCAGAAGCTACCAAGTCCTCAGCAGCAGCCATGAAGAAAATTAACAAGGCCACAAGCCATCCTGATGTGGAAAAGTCCACAACAACTCATTGTGAGCAAATAGATTCTGAGTCAGACTGTAGTGAGGTGGAGGAAGGAATTTACAGACTCAGAATGGAGCGGAAAAAGAAAGACCTGGGAAGAAAGAGGCAAGATTTCTACTGCAGAGGTTGTGGGGAAGCCACCCCTGCACTGAATGCAAGTTCCTAGATACCATCTGCCTCCGTTGTGAAAAAAGAGGACACCTAGCAAGAGTCTGCAAATAATCCAGAACTCCACCCAACAGAAGGAAGTTTCCTGACAAAGAATTCAAGCCCAACAACCTCAGTGAGAAAATGGGGCAGCACAGAAGGGAAGAATGAAAATCATCAGACAGTAACTATTGGTCATTCTTCTTCTATCAATAACAGAAAAGTGCATGTCAAGGTACTAATTGAAGGAAGGCCTTGCCAAATGGAAGTGGACTCAGGCTCATACCTATCTATGGTGTCATGGGACACTATTCACAGACTACTCCCAAACATTCAGAAGAAGCATTTCAAGAAGCAAGCACTGACTCTTAAAGACTACCAAGGGAACAAGATTTCAGTAGTTGGAACAAGAGAATTCAACGTGAAGTTCAAAGGCCACACCAAACGCTTGCCCCTGACCATCGTGGACAAGGATCGCCCAAGCTTGCTGGGACTTGAGTGGTTCAATCCACTAGGCATCGAGGTGACTGGCATCAATCAAGTGAGCAACACTGAATGGGAGGAGGCCTTGAAGTCTGAGTCTTCAGCGAAGTATTGGGCAAGTATATGGGGACCCCTATCACTTTCAATCTAGATCCCAAGGTGCCACCAATTCGCTTAAAGCCTAGAAGGGTGCCATTTGCCTTAAAGGAAAAAATTGATGCACAATTAGATAAACTAATAGCTCAAGGAGTTTTAGAGCTCACTGACCACTCCAGGTAGGAGACACCCATAGTCACACCAGTCAAGACTGATGGGTCAGTGAGAATCTGTGGAGACTATAAGGGGACATTGAACCATGCGCTTCAACAGAGCGCATATCCAGTTCCAGTGGTGCATCATTTATTACACTCTCTTGGAGGGGGCACAGTTTTTGCCAAGTTGGACCTGGCACAGGCATATCAACAATTAACAGTTGATGATGCCACTGCTGAAGCCCAAACCATTGTGACCCATAGAGGTGCCTTCAAATGCAAAAGATTTCAATTTGGAGTAAGCGTGGTACCAGGCATCTTCCAAAGCCTTATGGAAAGAATGTTACAAGGGTTGCCAGGGATGGTGCCCTATTTTGATGATGTTTTAATTTCTGCTGAAAATGACACTCAATTACACAAGAGACTCAGGGAAGTCTTAACTAGATTCAAAAAGCGGGGTTAAAAGTCAAAGAAGAAAAATGCACACTTAGAACAGATAAAGTGGAATTCTTGGGCTATATGATTGACAAGCATGGTATCCACCCTACAGATGCCAAGGTTCAGGCAATCAACGAAGCCCCTAGACCAAAATGTAAAACAGATTTGCAAGCCTTCCTTGGACTCATTAACTTTTATCACATGTTCCTACCTCAGAAGGCAACCATTGCAGAACCACTGCACAGATTATTAGACAAAAAGTCTGCGTGGGTCTGGGGCAGAAAAGAACAATCTGCATTTAACAATATTAAAAGACTAATCACGTCTGATGCTGTACTGATACAGTTCTCTGAGAATTTGCCTGTTGTACTAACTTGTGATGCATCCCCTTTTGGAGTGGGGGAGGTTTGAGCCACAGGCTTCCCAGTGGGAGGGAAGCTCCTATTGCATTTTACTCTCACACCTTTTTTTTTTTTTGAACTTGTATGCCGCCCCATCTCAAGACTCGGGCTGCTCACAACTAAAAACATAGAACAATAAATATTTAAAAGACATTAAACTAACAAGCCCAAATATAAGACACAACAAGACAATAAAATATATTAAAAACCCATCCCTCCCCCAAAGGAGGGTCACAGCCCGGTTGGTCAAACAACCAAGTTTTTAATTCCGGCGGAAGGTACGGAGATCAGGGGCCAGACGGAGCTCCAGAGGCAGTTGATTCCAGAGGTGGGGCCGCAACAGAGAAGGCTCGTCATCGGGAAGTACCAACCGGCATTGGACCGATGGAACCCTGAGGTCCTTGCCTATGAGCCCGCAGGGCTGCCAGAGTTAGCTATTGGAAGAAGACGCTCCCTCAGATATTGGGGACCCATGCCATGTAGGACTTTGAATGTTAAAACTAAAACCTTGAATCTCACCCGGAGCGCAATCGGCAACCAATGCAGGTTGACCAAAGCAGAGAGGAACTACAGCCAACTGGACAAGGAAGCCTTGGCAATTGTTGCAGCTGTCAAGAAATTCCATGAGTATTTATATGGGAGAACATTTACCATTGTCACAGATCACAAACCTCTGTTAGGCATTGTGGCAGGAGACAAATCTACGCCCACGATCCTGTCACCAAGAATGCTGAGATGGACCGAATTTCTTGCTGCTTATTCATACAAACTGATCCACAGACCTGGTAAAGACATTGGGCATGCAGATGCTTTGAGTCGCTGCCCACTTCCTTCACACATTGAGGACCCTGTTCCTGAGACTCACACCTTTTTCCTAGAAACTGTTGCCAAGCTTCCAGTACACGCTGCTGAAATTGCCAGAGAGACTGCCAAAGACACTTTATTGGCTCCTGTCATAGGCTAGATTAAGAAAGGTTGGCCACTTCAAGATCTACCTCAACTCTCCCAACCTTTTAAATCCAGGCAAACTGAATTATCTGTATTAAGAGGATGTATTTTGTGGGGTAACAGGGTGGTTATTCCTGCAAAACTACAAAAAGAGGTTTTGGAAATGTTGCATGAGGGTCATCCGGGAATTGTCAGAATGAAGGGATTGGCCAGGAGTTATGTATGGTGGCCAGGTATTGACAAAATGGTTGAAAACTGGGTTGCATCTTGTCCCAACTGTCAGGTAGTCAGGCCTGCCCCACCTCTCGCCCCCACACAGGAATGGGAATGTCCTAGGGGCCCATGGTCCAGGATTCACATTGATTTTGCTGGCCCTACCAGAGGGCACACTTTCCTTATTATAGTTGATGCATATTCCAAATGGCTAGAGGTTATCCCTATGGCATCCACCACAACTGAAGCTGTCATCAAGCAGCTTAAAAAGCTTTTTGTAACTCACGGGTTACCTGATGTGCTTGTTTCTGACAATGGCCCTCAATTTACATCCAACCTTTTTGAATCATATCTAGCACAACAGGGTATCAGACATGCCCTGACTGCCCCTGGGCACCCTTTGGCTAATGGCCGGGCTGAACGCATGGTATGTTTTACCAAGGAAAAGCTTCAGCAATTGGGTCCTGGGAACATCACTGAGAGATTTGAAAAACTTCTCAGTGTTCAGCATATCACTCCCAACCCCTCAACTAATTTGTCCCCATCTGAATTGTTGATGGGTAGGAAACTCAGGTCTCCACTTGATCGCCTTCATCCCTCTTACGCACCCAACGCACCACTAGATTCCACTAGTAAAATTCGCACTTTCACTGTGGGTGATTCTGTTTATGCTAAGAACCTCATGGGTGAACCATTATGGATTCCTGCTGAGATAACCCAAATCACAGGCCCCAGGTCTTACAGGGTACAAATGGAGGATGGTGTCCTCTGGAGCAGGCACATTGATCAGTTAATATCCAGATTGCCTCAGGAGCATCGGTTTTGCTCCTCTCTGGTTCCCATACCTACTGCCTCTTCTAGGGGAAGGGAGGATTATGAGAGTAGTCAGCAAGCAAGAATCAACCCCATGTGTAATGAGCTAACACAACAGGAACCATCCCAAAACCTGTCACAATACCAACAACCATTTTCACAAATGGAAGATTGCACATCACTACCTGATTTAGGTGCTGACATTGGGTTGGAGATGGATTGGGAGGAGAGACCAGGTTGTAGTAACCAAACAGGTTCTACCATTACTACAAGTCCAAGTAAGGAAATGTCAGCAGACACATTTCCTCTTTCACAAGGTGAGAACCTTAAAACATCTGAACCACGTAGGTCTCAACGTACACGTAAGAGCTCCACCTATTTAAAAGAATACATTAGATAGGTTGGGGTTTGAGTATGGACTGAACCTAGTGGGGAGAGGTGTTATGTATGTAGGTTTGAAGTCATTGGTTTAGTTTGAACTGGTCTTGTAAAATGTTGGAAATGATTGGCTTAAAAAGTGCGGGAAAACCCTGCACTCTGATTGGCTGTCAACTGCGGCTGCTGGCTATAAGTAGCAGCCGCAGCCCAGCCAAATTGGGTCCGTTCTGAGCTGTAGTCGCTAATAAACTAAGAGCTTGAAGCACTCTGCGTCTGTCTCTTCATGCAGACTTTACAGTAAACACTTCTGAAAAACCTTGTCAAGAAAACTTCAGGGACTTATTCAAAGCAGTCTCAAAGAACTGGACATTACAGAAAAAGAAAAAATATATAAAATGTACATGCTTAGTTGCACATTGTATTTGCAGCAGAACTAGTTTCATAAGGGCATGATAGAAAATATAATGCCTTAATTTATCCTAAATTTTTAAATAGATGAACAATTATTCATAATACTTATTTATTCATTCAGTGATATAAGAAAGAACCATTAGTATAAGTGATAAGGGATTTAATGTGTTATAAACAGAGGACTTTATTAGTGCAATTAGTGTTAATAAGAGATTTGTTGTTTATTTGGCCTGATTTTTCGCAGATTTTTATATATTCAAGAGCAGACAGGGAAAATCTCTAAGGTGAATTTCATTTGCAGTTGGTTAGCCTAAATTGATTAGTAGGAAAAACTAAGCATCATGTCTCATTTTTGTTTGTGTACATGTGACTATCAATATATATTTCTGTCTGTGTAGGAACTGAGTTAAAACCAAATCCATCTCTCTCTCTTTCTCTTTCTCTTTCTCTTTCTCTTTCTCTTTCTCTTTCTCTTTCTCTCTCTCTCTCACACACACACTTTCATACTATTGAAAACCTATGATAGTTGCAATACCGCATGGTTTTCAATAGTATGAATCATGGTTTGTCTGACCTTTCTCCCTCCAGCTCTATACTTGAGTATGTTAAATGTCTATCTATTTATCTCTCACACACATAACTAAATCCTAAATAATGGAGCACATTTTTTGATTCAGAGAATTCCAGAATTGTGTCTCCTACCTTTTCCCAACCCAACAGACTGATCTAAGATAAATTTCTTGAAATGCATGAATGGAATAATTGGACTGTGAGCTCTAGTCCTGCCTCATATATGAAAGACGGCTAGGTGACTTTGGGCCATATCACTGTATCTCGGTCTAAGTCACTTCACAGGGTTGTTGTTGTGGAGAAAATAGGAGGAAGTTGTTAAGTTTGCATGAAGAGTCAGACGCGAAGAGCTTCAGTGAAGAGTTTATTAAGTGACTACAGCTCGAATGGACCAACTTGGCTGGGCTACGGCTGCTTCTTATAGCCAGCAGCCGTAGTTGCCAGCCAATGGGAGTGCAGGGTTTCTTCCCGCACTATTTAAACCAATACCATTTGACATTTACAAGAACAGTTCAAATAAACCAATAACATTCAAACCTACATACATAACAGAAGTAGTATTAGCTGTGTACGCTGCCTTGAATTATTTATAAAAAAATAATAAAGACAGGACAAAAATAAGTAAATAAAATCATCCAAACAAAGTCTATGTGCAATGTTGTATTTTCTCCACATCCCACATTCAGGGCTGCACCCTGGAGACATTTATTTCTTTTAGCTGCAGGAGTTGGAAACTTATCACACTATTTTAATGTTGTAAGTGACTTATTTAACTGAGATACTTTGAGCCTATTTAATAAAGCTAATTCACTTAACAGAATTGCCATTAACATTGCAAAAGTGGATGAGAGTCATTCCAAAGGCATTAGGGCTAAACTGAAGAAGTGAGTGCAAATAAATAGAGATAATTGTGTGACAAGCTTACACACTCTTTTTTTAAATGAGGCAAATCCTATATATTTCTACTAAATTAATTACAAAAGAAAAGAGAAATAGAAATTACAATGTCTACTATGGCACAGAATAATGACTAAACAGATCTAATTGTTCCCTTCAAGCTTTTTTAGTTTTACAACACTGGTTGGAAGAACATAAGACTCTTTCTGCTATATAGCAACAGATGTGTAAATGCTTACTTTTATTTGGGATTGGGGATTGGGGTGGGGATTTTAGGGGATTTTATGTTTTTATGTTGTAATATTTAATGTAATAAGCCACCCGGAGTCATCTGTGTGTGAGTTGAGTGGTCATGTAAGTTTTTCTAATACATAAATAAAATATAACTATATATTTTAAGTGCAATGTGTGTATGGTATACACAAATAAACACATTTATACATGATATATATTGTACTTTCTGGCTTTAAGAATATACAGATAGTCCTTGGTTAACAATTTTAATTGGTATCTGAAGGGTTGTAGTCATAAAGCATGACATCACAAGACTGTGTTGCTTAGCAACAGTGATCCCTGTAGTCCATGTGCCATCATTAAGCAAGGATTGCAGGTTATTAAGCAAGGACCTCCTCACAACTTTCTGCCAACAACCCTCAACTTCTGGTGTCTTAAAGATGCTTTTTTAAAAGGTAACTGGACTGTGGTTTTTTTTTCCTTTGAGGAAGAAGTTTCACTTCTCATTCAAGAAGCTTCATTGATTCTGGCAGGATAGTGGGGGTGATTAAAGGATTAGTTCCGACAGGATAGAGGGGAGTGTTGGAAGGATCATATTTGTTTGCAGTCCTCAGGTTGTTAGCATTCTTCCTGAGGACTCTTGAGGCCATTTGGGGGCTTAACTGTGCCCCTCAGGGTCACCTGTATCAGAGTACAAATGGAGGTAGAATCTTCTTGGAACTTCTGAAAGGACTGCATTGTAGACAGGAGATAGGTGATGTCTTATCTCTCCCCCTCTGTTGAGAGAGGGCTGCTCAGTGTTAACCTAAATGGCCTCTTTTATCCTTCTTTCAAACCAATGTCAGAGTATGACTTTGCTGGCTTCGAACGAGTGACCTTTGTCTTCCAAAGGCAGATAGACAGCTGAAACTAGTCCTGATGGGCTTGCTCTCCTATGTTGTGCCATGTGCTTGTGAAGTGGTTTTTTCTTTCCACCAATGTACATATCGGCACATGTATCATTGCATTGCATATATCACATTGCTCAGTTTGTGTCTGGGTGTTTATCCTTGGACAAGCTTCTGCCTTAGTGTATTCTTGGGTTTAAAATGTGCATGTATTTTGTGTTGGCAGAAATTCTGGGCTTTTCAGATATGCCTGTAATGTATGGAATGATGGCATTGCTTTGTTTGCTGTTCTCTTCTTTGTCTGTTATGGAGGAACTCCTGCTGGGTTGTTTTCTGGATTTGATGAAGGCCCAATTGGGATAGTCTTGCCATCAACACTGCTGGTATTTGAAAACCACAAGAGTACCAAGGAGACTGAAATCATTTCACATTTAGTACTTTATTGTAAAGGCTGAAGATATACCAGATTTCCAGATTCTGGCCCACATATGTAAATTTCCAGGAAAACCAGACAATTTCTCTGTGAACTATCTTCTAGAAGATTTGAAACCATTTATCACCTGTGCAGTAGTCAATTTTATGTTGCCCTCAATAAAAATAAGGCATCACTTATGTTTTATTTATCACTTTAGATTTAACACATACTACCCAACTTGTTTTTTAGAAGATATATATTTTCCTATAGAAGATATATATTTTACAGTAGTAAAATACAACCTTTTTGTTGTGGTATGCTGAAAGCATACACGTGTGTGATAGTGTGCACAAATGCATGCCAGCACCCACAATGCAATGCACCCCAACTCCCTGTGCATGCGCGTGCAACCCCCCTACCCCCTTACCTTCACTGTGCATGTGCGCGCCTCCCAGCTGATTTTTGCCTGTTTGAGGCTGTTTTTGCCCTCCTGGGGGCATGAGGGAAGCCTCTGTAGCCTTTGGAGGCCAAAAAACGGGCCCATTTTGACACTTCCAGTTTCGACACTTCAAGTTTTGGCACTTCTGGTATTTCCAGAAGGCCCATTTTTTGGCCTCCAAAGGCTGCAGAGGCTTCCCTTGAGCCCCCAGGAGTGCAAAAAAGGCCTCAAACAGGCCAAAAATCAGCTGGGAGGCACACATATGCGCAGTGCTGGTAAGTTTGCTGGGGCCCGTGTGCCCGCACAAATGGCTCTGTGTGTCACCTGTGGCACGTGTGCCATAGGTTCGCCATCATGGTCTTACAGTCTGTAATATTTTAGATTTACACTTGCAAAGGCAATTAATGCAGCATTATAGCAGTGCATGTCACATTTTATGTGTTAGTTTATCTTTATTAAACTATATTTTCTCTCATCCATTTGATTTTATTTTGATGGATTTTTAAAATTTTTGTAGGTAATTGACTGAATCACCTGATATGTATTTATTTATCTGAAGTTACAGCAGCACTGAAAAAAGTGACATGACCATTTTTCATATTTAGGATAATTGCAGCATTGTCATGGTTACTGTATGTGATCAAAATTTAGTCATTTGGCAGCTGACTCATACATATGAAAGTTGCAGACTCCTAGGGTCATCTGATCACTTTTTGCAACCTTCTGGGAAGCAAAGTCAATGGAGAATCCATATTCACTTAGCAACTAGGTTACTAACTTAACAACTGCAGTGATTCACTTAATAACTGTGGCAAGAAAGGTCATAAAATGGGGCAAAACTCACTGAATTGTTTTGCTTAGCAGTGGAAATTTTGGACTCCGTTCTGGTCATAAGTCAAGAACTACCTGCATTATCCACAATGTCAAAACTATTTTCACTCTTAAGAAATGCTGCAAATTTTCTTAAAACACTTTTTTAAAAAAGAACCACAGATTTCTTTATGTTCTGATGAACAAGGTAGCTCATTATTAAATCTTGATATCACACCTTAGTCAAATTTAAATGGCAAATCTGTTTAACAGAATATCTGTAATAAATCATTTCATTTTCCCTCATTTTTTCCTATAATTAATTTCTATATACTAAACAACTGCACATTTAGAATGCATCCTGAAAATCAGGTACGTTTCTAATATGTCTTTTTGATCTCATCCCATAAAGGTCTTTCAACAGCTGGCTATATATACATATAAATAGACATGTACGTATAAACATCCTCATGTTAATTTTCCAAGGTGAAAAATTGCACACATAAAGACATTTACACAAAAATCTGTGTAAATGTATTGATGATTAAGGCATTATTAAACTATTCATTTAAATGCACATTTATATATTTTGCATATTTATGTAATATATTGGCTATCCTGCAAACCTTAAACATTTTTAATTAAAGCAAAAAAAATGGAATGAAAAGATAATCTTCACAACATTACAAAGAATATTATTAAAAGAAGATGGGAAAGAAATATATTATCAGGAGTTGTTATTGTTGCAGTTAATTCTATAAGCATAGCTTTTTTGCAAGAGAACACTTACAGAAAATAAAAAGAAAGTAACAAAATTTTCTGATCTACTGATAGAAATTGAATAGAAACATATTAAATGTTGATGAAAAGGGTTAGGTTTCGTTGTTGCTATTTTTTAAAATAATGCTTATCTCTCCCATAGACATATAGCAAAACCACATTAGATTTATTTGGTTTGTCTTATTGATAATCTGTTTATTAAACAAATATATATTATTCAGTGTAATTAGCTAATGAGAATTATACTTCAAATCAACAAAGAGGCTCAGGACACTTAAATATAACTTACACATTCTACAAAATAAAAATTGTGAAAATGTTTCGATTAACAGTATGTTCAAATAAAATGCAATTAACACTCCAATAAATGGAACAATAATGTAAATTTGATAAACACGGGTGAAACTCAAAAAATTAGAATATCATGCAAAAGTTCATTTATTTCCGTAATGCAACTTAAAAAGTGAAACTAATATACGAGATAGACTCATTACATGCAAAGCAAGATAGTTCAAGCTGTGATTTGTCATAATTATGATGATTATGGCTTACAGCTCATGAAAAGCCCAAATCCATAATCTCAGAAAATTAGAATATTGTGAAAAGGTGCAATATTCTAGGCTCAAAGTGTCCCACTCTAATCAGCTAATTAAGCCATAACACCTGCAAAGGGTTCCTGAGCCTTTAAATGGTCTTTCAGTCTGGTTCAGTAGGAATCACAATCATGGGAAAGACTGCTGACCTGACAGTTGTGCAGAAAGCCATCATTGACACCCTCCATAAGGAGGGAAAGCCTCAAAAGGTAATTGCAAAAGAAGTTGGATGTTCCCAAAGTGCTGTATCAAAGCACTTTAATAGAAAGTTATGTGGAAGGGAAAAGTGTGGAAGAAAAAGGTACACAAGCAGCAGGGATGACCACAGCCTGGAGAGGATTGTCAGGAAAAGGCTGTTCAAAAGTGTTGGGGACTTTCACAAGGAGTGGACTGAGGCTGGAGTCAGTGCATCAAGAGCCACTACATACAGATGGATCCTGGACATGGGCTTCAAATGTCATCAGAAGCGTCTTATCTTGGCTAAAGAAAAACAGACCTGGTCTGTTGCTCAGTGGTCCAAAGTCCTCTTTTCTGATGAGAGCAACATTTGCATCTCATTTGGAAACCAAGGACCCAGAGTCTGGAGGAAGAATGGAGAGGCACACACTGCAAGATGCTTGAAGTCCAGCGTGAAGGTTCCACAGTCTATGTTGATTTGGAGAGCCGTGTCATCTGCTGGTGTTGGACCACTGTGCTTCATTAAGGCCAGGGTCAATGCAGCTGTCTACCAGGAGATTTTGGAGCACTTCATGCTTCCTTCCATAGACGAGCTTTATGGGGATGCTGACTTCATTTTCCAGCAGGACTTGGCACCCGCCCACACTGCCAAAAACACCAAAACCTGGTTCAATGACTGTGGGATTATTGTGCTTGATTGGCCAGCAAACTCGCCTGACCTGAACCCCATAGAGAATCTATGGGGCATTGCCAAGAGAAAGAGGAGAGACATGAGACCAAACAATGCAGAAGAGCTGAAGGCCGCTATTGAAGCATCCTGGTCTTCTATAACACCTCAGCAGTGCCACAGGCTGATAGCTTCCATGCCACACCGCATTGAGGCAGTAATTGCTGCAAAAAGGGCCCAAACCAAGTACTGAGTACATATGCATGCTTATACTTTTCAGAGGTCCGATATTGTTCTATGTACAATCCTTGTTTTATTGATTGCATGTAATATTCTAATTTTCTGAGATTGTGGATTTGGGGTTTTCATGAGCTGTAAGCCATAATCATCACAATTATGGCAAATCACGGCTTGTACTATCTTGCTTTGCATGTAATGAGTCTATCTCATATATTAGTTTCACCTTTTAAGTTGCATTACTGAAATAAATGAACTTTTGCACGATATTCTAATTTTTTGAGTTTCACTTGTAAATATGAATAAATAAACAAACCACTAAGACAAATTGGTCATGATTTTAATTCAATGATTCAATGGGAACTAAATTCAACTAACTGGCAATAAATTCTATACAAACATATCTTTGAGTAAGACCATCAAATTCTGTGGCTTAATTTGTAGATGATATTCTACAGGTTGCAATTTTAGCCTAATTCCAATCCCATTAGTACAATTAATTTAAATTCACATTTTAATGTTTTTCCAATATGTTTTAAATTTGTTAATTTTTTAAACCACCAAAGTTTTTATTGTAACTTGTACAATATACTAAGTTTAATCTACTTCTCTAAGGAAAGAAATGTTTTCATATATGTTTTCAGTTGAAGAATAGACAGTGCTGCTATTCCTTTTTTTCAAGCAACCATAGGGTCCACCACTAGATAATAATTTTCTAAGAAACATTGTTGTCATCAGCTTCCCGGAAGTGTAAGCTTTCCAGTGGTTTTTGAGAAGGGGATTATATGTAGTCATTGATGCTTTGGGTTTGATCTATTTACATATGTTTTCTTGAAATTGAAAACTCTTTTTGAAGATTTCTCTGCTTTAAAAATATTTAGAATTAATAGAACTGTTTGCTAGATGGAAATTAACATGAAAAGCTTAACAAGGCTGCCCCACCTGTAGAATAGGGAAAAAAAACAGAGTCAAGAGGCTCATTTTTGTTGTACCAGGATATATGCAACTATACAATTTTTACCTGAATTTTATACTTCAGTATGGTGCTAATGACACTGATAACACATTGTGTTAATCACAAATGTTAGTCAACTAAAATTATTATTCACCTTCTGCCTTTTCACAAATGAATATGCGTGCACAAATAGCTCATTATTTTCAAAACTCATGGAATTGGAAATTATTGACATATTAGAGTGATATGGTTGTTGATTAACTAACCTAACAACTAGACCCTGGACCTTATGTGCATGAAATCTTCCAGTTATTTAACTCTATAGTGGAATCAAAAGATGTTATTGGAGGAATAATCACTACTGAATAATACTGAAAGTAACTTACAGGTAGATTTAAAAGTTATAGCACTCAATAAGGAGATAGAGATAATGGATTTACAAATGGAATTGAATTATGTTTTTTTAAGCATTATTTTTTATCAAAATAATGGGTTGCTACATCTGGTGATGTTTAATGTTTTTTTTCTAATTAGGACTGAACTTTGACTTTGATTTATTTGAAGAGGAAAATATCTGGAGGAAACAGAATATGTTTAAGTAAAAATTGAAATATAAATATAAAAGGAAGTATTTGAATTGGGTGCAATAGATCAAATTTATAAAACATATGTTACTATATCTCCATAACCATTACCAGACTTTTGCTGATTCATATGGAAAGATGACAGACTTACAAATATGGGGTGAGGTGTTATGTATTTACATAAAGCCACCCATCTCACATAAATGACTTTAAGTATTTATAAGTACACACAGCAAACTGACAACATATAACCTTGGACACTTGCCCACTCATTAGGTATGGATACACACACACACACACACACACACACACACGGGACTCTATTTTTAATCTAGCACAGCATAATACTTATCTTAGAGATCGTTGTTGTCTTAATGAATAAAAGTAGTTCAGGATGAAGTATATTACAAATTCCTAGAGATATTCCCTTTCCTAATTATTTCTATATAGATGTCCCCTCAGCAGAATACTTTAAATGCATCTCAAATATGTGTATCTAATGAAAGTGTGTGACATCTGCAAATATTTATTTTGTCAATATTTCTTTGCTCAGATTTTTAAAATAGTCATTAACTTCATCACTGAAATGCAGAAATTCATGCATATTTTTATAGCAGATTTTTTTTTCAGTGTCTTGTCCATGACAGTTTAAAAGAGAAGCCATTCTAAATCATGTCACTGGCTATGCTCTAGAAAGCACACCTCATTGTTGGTCTTGTTACTGGTTTTTATTTATAAAAAAGCTTTTGAAAAGTTAAAAATGAGCTGACATTTTTTTCACATCCATCTTTTATTTACACATGGATGATGCCATTCAAGGCTATCACCTTTTCTTTAGAAGTTTTCCTGGAGAAATTGTTCATTGTTAACTGACATTCCCCATCAATTCTCTCCTTCAAAACATCAGTTCATAATTTATTAAGCTGGAATGGGTGAAGAGCATTCACTTGTCAATAGAACCACAGAGAAACTATTATTAGTTTAGTATCAAACTTAGTTACATTATCAACTTCCTCCATTTCAATTTCTTAATCTTCTGCCATACATAAAAGAAAACAATAAACTAACTCCATTCCAGCCAGGATCAGCAGAACTAGTATGAAACATTTATTGATTTCATCACCAGATGTGACCCACATGCTTATCTAACAAAAAAAAGTTGCCACTTTGGAATCTGAGTAGAAAATGTAAAGCACGTGCACTAATCAGTGTTCTTTAACAATAATAAAATTAATAATAACAATGTAGGCATGGAAACTTATAAGACAACAGACAGTTGAAGGAGAAATAAACAGCATTAGAAGAATATCTGAAGGACAGTGAAGAAGATACACTGAAGCTAGTATATCATGTTGGTTTATAAGTTGTGGAAAGACCAAACTAGCCTATAAGAAAGACCGTATGAAAGAGACATGACAAGGGAAAGAATTACATGGCAAGTACATTTTAAAAAACATACAAAACAAATAACAAGATCTGGCAATGGCTGAGAGCATGAAAATTAAAGAAAAAGACAAAGGGGCTAGTTCTGCTTGGACAAGACCAAGACAAAACTAAAAGAACTATCAGTATTTTTAGCTGTCATAATACATGCCTCATCTAACCAGATTTCGATACAGATAAGAATTTATTGTACTTAAATGGCTGTGCACTAAAGTGCAATTCACATACTTTAAATCAAAGCCAAAGTCCTATTAAATTATTTGAAAACCAAAGCAAAATTGCTTTTTTCAGACTCTTGCCAAAGAATTAAATTATTTTACTTTATTTAATATCAAACATAGAGAATGAACTGCAGCAGTGAAACAATAGAAAGTAGTGATCCATTAATTCAATTCAGCTGGAATTATTCTTCTCCGTGAATGTTCAGGAGAAACTCATTCCTTTCCTCAATGGGTTTCCTTCTAATAAAAAAATATGCATTAAACTGTGTTAATGAAATGGAATGTGTTATGTATGTAGGTTTAAATGTTATTGGTTTATTTGAATTGGTCTTGTAAAATGTCAAATGGTATTGGTTTAAATAGTGCGGGAAGAAACCCTGCACTCCCATTGGCTAGCAGCTACGGCTGCCGGCTATAAGAAGCAGCCGTAGCCTTACCCGGACAGGTCCATTCGAGCTGTTGTCATTAATAAAGTCTTTTGCTGGAATTCCTCGCGTCTGACTCTTCATGCAAACTTAACACTGGCGACGAAGGTGGGATTTTCCTGAAGAGAAGACGACGCGACGAACAAGCAACTGAGCGAGATGGCTGCGCTGAACACCCCCAGCACCGTTCGATCCGGCGACGGAAGACTGGGAATCGTATGCAGACCGGTTCCACATGTTCCTGGAAGGAACGATCTCGCCGATCCCCGAGAGACGGAAGAGGCGGTCTTTTCTCACACACTGCGGTCCGGCAGTTTTCAAAATGGCGAAGGCGTTGGCGGAGCAGCAGAATTGAAGGTAATAGAATGGCCCGAATTAGAAGACTTTTAAGAGCCCATTACGCCCCCAAGTATCGTGCCTCATTAAGAGACACGAATTTTACCGTCGGGATCAAGGGATAGCGAGAGTGTTAATGACTTCGTGGCAAGTTTAAGGGATATTGGGGGTGCTTGTGACTTTACCAACATAGAAGAGGCCATGCGTGATCGGTTTGTTTTGGGCTTAAAGATAAGATCTTACAAAGCAAACTGTTAATGAAACCAAAAATCCCGCTTAAAGAGGCTATTGAAGAGGCTGTTTCAGCAGAAGCCACCAAGTCCTCAGCTGCGGCCATGAAAAAGATTAACAAGGCCTCGAGCCAGGCCTCAAGCCATTCTGATGGGGAAAAATCCTCAACAACTCATTGCAAACAAATAGACTCTGATTCGGATAGCAGAGAGGAACTACAGCCAATTGGACAAGGAGGCTTTAGCAGTTGTTGCAGCTGTTAAGAAATTTCATGAATATCTGTATGGCAGGTCATTCACCATTGTTACAGATCACAAACCTTTGCTTGGCATCGTGGCAGGAGACAAACCTACACCTATTATCCTGTCACCAAGAATGCTGAGGTGGACTGAATTTCTTGCAGCCTACTCCTACAAACTGATTCACAGGCCTGGCAAGGACATTGGACATGCTGATGCACTGAGTCGTTGCCCACTACCTTGCCACAAGGAGGACTGTGAACTTGAGACTCACACCTTTTTCCTGGAGACCGTTGCTAAGCTTCCAGTCCATGCTGCTGAGATTGCCAGAGAATCTGCCAAAGATGCTGTGTTGGCACCTATTATGGGCTGGATTAAAAAGGTTGGCCTCTTCAAGATCTACCTCACTTTGCCCAACCTTTCAAATCCAGGCAAACTGAATTATCTGTATTAAGAGGATGTATTTTGTGGGGTAACAGGGTGGTTATTCCTGCAAAACTGCAAAGGGAGGTTTTGGAAATGTTACATGAGGGTCATCCTGGGATTGTAAGGATGAAAGGTTTGGCCAGGAGTTATGTATGGTGGCCAGGTATTGACAAAATGGTTGAAAACTGGGTTGCCTCTTGTCCCAATTGCCAGGTAGTCAGGCCTGCCCCACCTCACGCCCCCACACAGGAATGGGAATGTCCTAGGGGCCCATGGTCTAGAATCCACATTGATTTTGCAGGCCCTACAAGAGGGCACACGTTTCTAGTAATTGTAGATGCATACTCCAAATGGCTAGAGGTTATTCTCATGACTTCTACTACTACTGAGGCTGTTATCAAGCAGCTCAAAAGCTCTTTGTAACCCATGGGTTACCAGATGTCCTTGTCTCTGACAATGGCCCTCAATTCACGTCTAACATTTTTGAATCCTTTCTAGCTCAACAGGGCATCAGACATGCCCTTACAGCCCCTGGCACCCTTCGCCAACGGCCGGGCTGAACGTATGGTACGCTTTACCAAAGAAAAGCTTCAGCAGCTGGGTCCTGGGGACATCACTGAGAAGCTTGAAAAGCTTCTTAGTGTTCAGCACATCACTCCTAGCCCATCAACTAACTTGTCCCCAGCAGAGTTGTTAATGGGCAGGAAACTTAGGTCTTCCCTTGACCGACTTCATCCCACTTATGCACCCAATACACCACTGGATTCCACTTCCAAAGTTCGTTCTTTTAGTGTGGGAGATTCTGTCTATGCTAGGAACCTTACAGGTGAACCTTTGTGGATTCCTGCTGAAATAACTCACATCACTGGCCCTCTTTCTTACAGGGTTCAAACAGAGGATGGCCTCCTCTGGAGCAGGCACATTGACCAACTTAGATCCCGGTTCACTCAGGAACATCGCCCTGTCTCTCTCTAGGTCCCTCACCTGATGTCTCTTCTAGGGGAAGGGAGGAACAGGAGGAATATCAGCAAACAGGAATCAACCCTTGTGTAACGAGCCATTGCGACAGGAACCATCCCGAACCCTGTCACAATGCCAAGATCCATCCTTAGAAGTAGAGTCATTACGACAGGAACCATCCCGAACCCTGTCACAATGCCTAGATCCATCCTTAGAAGTGGAAGATTGTACATCACTACCAGACTTGGGTGTTGACATTGGAATGGAGATGGGTTGGGAGGAGAGACCAGATTCTAACAGTCTAACAGGGTCTTCTTTCACAGGAAGTCCTAACAGGGAAATGTCAGCAGACACATTTCCCCTCTCACTGGGTGAGAACAATAAAGATTCTGAACCACGAAGGTCTCAACGTACACGTAAGAGCCCCACCTATTTAAAGGAATACATTAGATAGGTTGGGGTTTGGTATGGACTGAACCTAGTGGGGAGGGGTGTTATGTATGTAGGTTTAAATGTTATTGGTTTATTTGAATTGGTCTTGTAAAATGTCAAATGGTATTGGTTTAAATAGTGCGGGAAGAAACCCTGCACTCCCATTGGCTAGCAGCTACGGCTGCCGGCTATAAGAAGCAGCCGTAGCCTTACCCGGACGGGTCCATTCGAGCTGTTGTCATTAATAAAGTCTTTTGCTGGAATTCCTCGCGTCTGACTCTTCATGCAAACTTAACAGAATGTGTGGATAACCTTGGGGAATGAGAGAAAGAGATTCTGCCTAGAAAACAACCAGACGAGAGAGATGAGTCCATAATCACTTAATGGTCCAAGAAAGAAAACTAGGAAGGATTTGTCCTAAGTGATCGATCATCTGGTTAAAAGTAGTAAGTGAGAAGATTGTACCTTCAGACTTTCAAGATTCTGTTAATTTATCCTTACAATACAATAGAATTGGCTCATCTAGATGCATTTTCTATCTAGTTTACCTGGAAAGTTTGGCAGATTCTATGGCCCAGTACCCACTCCATTGCACCACTCCTAGAGACACAGAGAAGTAAACATGCAGAGAAAAATACACACACATTTGATAGATGAAACCAAGGACCTCAAATAAGCAATTAGATCTTTACTGACATAAGACCCTTATATTTATTTATTTATTTATTTATTTATATTGGGATTTCTATGCCACCCTATCTCCCGAAGGACTCAGGGCGGCTCACAGCAATAAAACACATACATCACAAACCTTAAAAAACTATTAAACAAGCATCCCAATATATTAATTAAAACTAACAAACCATCACTAAAACCCCTCCCCCCATCAGCCCAGATCAGCAAGCTGGAAGATCCACGTTTTCAGGTCATGATGGAAGGATAGAAGGTCAGGAGCCATTCGAAGCTCCAGGGGCAGCTGATTCCACAGGGTGGGTGCCCCCACAGAGTAGGCCTTACCCCTGGGGGTCACCAGCCAACACTGTCTGGCCGACGGCACACCAAGGAGGCCCTGTCTGTGGGAGCGCACGGGACGTTGGGCAGTCATTGCTGGCAGTAGATGTTCCTGCAAATACCCCGGCCCTGAGCCATATAGGGCTTTATAGGTGATTACCAGTACCTTGAAACTCACCTGGAGGACAACTGGCAACCAATGCAGCTCACGCAGGAAGGGTATAATATGGGAGTATCGGGATACTCCCATCACAACCCGCGCGGCTACATTCTGAACCAGTTGGAACCTCCGAGTGGTCCTCAAGTGCAGCCCCATGTAGAGAGCATTGTAGTAGTCTATACGGGACATAACGAGTGCATGAGTAACTGTACGCAAGGCATCTTGGTCCATATAGGGGTGCAACTGGCACACCTGGCCATGGCTCCCACCTGATCCTCCAAACTGAGCCGTGCATCCAGGAGGATGCCGAAGTTGCACACCCTATCAATGGGGGGTAACACCTCTCCCCCATAACTAAAGATGGAACATCCTGGATAACCCAAGATGCCAGTACGTATAGCCACTTGGTCTTGGCCGGGTTGAGTAGAAGCCTATTCCTCCCCATCCAGACCCTTACCACTTCCAGGCATCGGGACATCACGTCGAGGGCATCACTGGGTTAGTTTGGGCTGGAGATAAAAGGCTGAGTATGCTGATAATACCTCACACCAAAACCATGGATGATCTCGCCCAGCAGTTTCATATAGATGTTGAACAGGAGGGGAGAGGGAACCGACCCTTGGGGCACCCCACAAGGGAGGGGCCTCAGGGCCAATCTCTGCCTCCCCACCAACACTGACTGCGAACGTCCCGAGAAGTAGGAGGAGAACCACCATTAAACAGTGCCTCCCACTCTCAACCCCCTGAGGCGTCGCAGTAAAATACCATGGTCGATGGTAGCGAAAGCCGTTGAGAGATCTAATAGGACCAGGACAGAGGAATAACCGCTATCCCGAGCCCTCCAGAGATCATCCACCAATGCGACCAATGCTGTCTCCGTGCTGTACCCGAGCCTGAAACCCGATTGATACGGGTCTAGATAATCAGTTTCCTCCAGGAACATCAGGAGCTCTCGGGCTACCATGCTTTCAACAACCTTTGCTACAAAGTGAAGGTTGGAGACAGGATGAAAATTGTTCAAAATAGCCACCTTCAAGGTGGAGGGAAAGGATCCCTCACTCAAAGAAGCATTGACCACTGCCTGGAGCCAGCCTCGTGTAACCTCCAGGGCGACATAAACCAGCCAGGAAGGACACAGGTCCAATATACACATGGCAGCACTCAGCTTCCCCATGATCCTGTCCACCTCATCTGGAGTCACAGGATCAAACTCCTCCCAAATGGTATCGACAAGACCTGTCGCCTCACACCCGTCAGACTCTGACCAGTCGGAGTCCAGACTGGCCTGGATCTGAGCAATTTTGTCTGACAGATGCTGACTAAACTCCTCGGCCCACCCCGCAATGGGTCCACCCTCGTCCCCTGGTTAAGGAGGGAATGGGTGACCCTGAACAGGGTGGCCAGGTGATTATCTGCAGATGCAATGAGAGCAGAGAAGTAAGCATACTTTGCCACTCCCATCGCCACAAGATAAGACCTGGTAAAGGTTCTTAACTGCGCTCGGTCAGATTCAGATCGGCTGGATCTCCAACTGCTCTCTAGGCCCCTCCTCCAGCACTTCATCTCCTGGAGCTTCACAGAAAACCAGGGAGCCAACTGGGATCTGCACCGGGTCAGAGGCCGCAAGGGAACAACATGGTGAAGGGCCCCAGTGGCAGCCCTATGCCAGGCATCCACCAGGACCTCAACCAGGCTGTGGGTAAGGGTGGCAGGAATCAACCCAAGTGCCATCTGGAACCTCTCTGGGTCCATTAGGCACCTGGGGCGGAACCACCTAGTCAGTTTCACTTCCCAGCAATGAGGGGTGGCATATTGGAAGGCCAGCCGTAGGAGATAATGATCCGTCCATGACAGGGGTTGAATAGTTGGTGATCCCTCACCCAGACCATTAAACCACTGTCCTGAGATAAAAACAAGGTTGAGCGTGTGCCCTCCACCATGAGTCGGACCCTGTATTATTTGAGTCAGGTCCCTGGCTGTCATGATAGCCATGAACTCCTGATCCATCTTCAACACCGCAACCAGAGAGGGCAGGTTGAAATCCCCCAGAACCACAAGCTTGGGGGACTCAACTGCAACCCCAGATAGGACATTGAGTAGATCAGGCAGGACCATTGTCACGGCACCTCAGGAGGAGAGACTCACACCCGCCTATCTGAGGGACAGTGGTCTCCTGTGGACAAAGGGTCTCCCTGATAACAACAGCCACCCCCCCACCCCTACCCTGGGCTTGAGGTTGGTGCAGCACACGGAAGGCTGGCGGGCATAACTCCGACAGAGGGATTCCTCCCTCTGGCCCAACCAGGTCTCCGTAATGCAAGCCAGGTCCTCATCTTCCTCCTCGATCAATTCCCAGATGAGGGGAGCTTTGTTCATCATGGACCTGGCATTCAAATAGACCAACCTTAGCTCAGGGACCTGCTCACCCGTACCCCCAGGGGAGCAGGCAGGAACAAGAGGGTTGGAGCGCGCCACTGCTCAAAGACAGCGGGGGTGCACTCCAGAAATTCAACGTGGCCCCCTGTTCCATCTACTGCCATTCCCAATCACCATGGGAATCGCAAACCCCACACCATCCTCTAGAGTCCTGGAGAGCTCCAACCCCATCCCCTCCCTGTCGCAACCCTTTCCTGACCTGGACTGAACTTGATCTGGCAGAACCACCCCAGGCTCCAACTGGACCTTACATCCCACCCCCCTCCCAGATCCCCTTAAAAATTTAGTTAAGAAATTAAACAAAGGGCCATTAAAACCCCTCTTTTTACCAAACCTGTGACCCCTACCCCTATTTGCGCCATGCCACCTCTCGGGATCCCAAGATATGACATGATTTTAAAAATTATTTTATAAATAAGACACTTACCAGTCAGATGTCTACTTAACAAGGTCATATGATCACAGAAGAATAGCAATAGCAATCAGACTTAGACTTATATACTGCTTCACAGTGCTTTACAGCCCTCTGTAAATGGTTTACAGAACCAGCATATTGCCCCAAAAATCTGGGTCCTCATTTTACCAACCTTGGAAAGATGGAAGGTTGAGTCAAACTTGAGCCAGTAAGATTCGAGCATTCAAACTGCTGGCATCTGGCAGTCAGCAGAAGTAGTCTGCAGTACTGCATTCTAATGACTGTGCCAGTGACTAAGATGGAAGAAAATTTTCAATGATGCACTGAACTTCACTGCAAAATATCACTTGGTTCACCATAGAGCCTGCTATATTGAGGATACTTTACTTCTGTAAAAATGTTCAATTGATTTGCAATCTGTTTTCAGGGACCAAGCAGATGTGCTTTTATTGATCTAAATAATAAGGCCAATAATCTGAAGGAACATCTTTTCATTATGATCAACATCTGAAACTTCTGCCCAACAGTGATTAAATAACTGACTGCTTTGTCAGAGTGTTTTCCATTTGAAAACTCAGCAGTAAAATATCTACCTACTCAAAAAAAAATTAATTGGTATCTATACCTTTGTTTTTATATGATAAATGAAATAATGCCATTATCTCAATATTTTAACAAATTATACAAAGATGGGTGGCCATATGTGTTCTTTTTTTCTTTTCTTTTTCTTTTTGTATTTCACAGAATTTCTCATATCAATGATTTAAAAAAATAATGTAAACCACATTTACTCTTCTGAAAAGTACATATCTATTCTCCTATATATATAGCATATCAAAATCTTCTGAAACTCCTGATGGCTCAAAAGTCTCATCCATATATCTTTGTTCATTATTTAGTTTGTTTATTAGCTTTTTCATATTTATCGGTAACATTGAAACCTAAAAAATTGTCTTCATCAAATTCATCTTTTGATGAATTGGTTTAATGGTAGAATACGGCATGGTATGAATAATTAAAATTCATAAAATAAAGATGTATTATGAATGTTCAAAGATTTCTTCTGATTTTTAAGAGTACAAAAAATGTTCCACTGTATTATACAAAACCCAGCTGGCATAGTACTTCACATATAAAAAGAAATCAAATTTTCTGTCCAAGTTTCCTTACCACAGAAACTAATTTTAACAACACTTCAGCTTAAAGAATAGTACATCAGAAGCTGAAAGCCTTGCAAAAGGCTGTATGCTCTGCTGGAACACCAGGAGATCACTTTTAGTTTTATTTCTTATTTCTTTTTGCACAGCTTCTTCATAAATGAGGATGAAGTTACCTTATAATGGGAAAGTGTTCTTGAAGTGCATTCGGTAAAAAAAAAACACAAGTATGTGAAAAATTAGACCTGCTGATCATATAAAAATAACAGAGTTTAAAGCTGTGCACACAATAAAGATTAATCCCATGGAGAACTTAGATGACTTCACAGAAGTTTAGACTGATTAGAAACTGGCAAAAAAAATCAGAATAAAATAACTGTGCTACCAATTCGCTTCACCTTTAAAAAAATAACTTTGAGAGAAATGGAGAGAGAGAAAGTGTTTATTCCTTCTTGGAATTGTGCTGCATTATGCAAGAATTTATATTAAAAGGTAATAAAATCCAATGGCAATACTATACAAGGGCTAAAAATTGAGGCATAGTGATTAAGCATGGTGAACCATCAGATTACTTTCCCAAATAAATATGTAGCTGTGTAGCTGGAATGCTATTACTGTAGTGTTACAGCCTGTTCTCCTAAACCCAATTCAGGCAGAAAGATTACAGTCTTGGGTTGGGTGGGGATGGAGAATTCAGCTCAGATTAAGCCATATATTTAAAGGTCCATAATGGTTGAAACAGCGTCTGCTTAAGGACAACTGAACAAGGTGGAGGGCGGGGCTTGTGTCCCAGTGATACTACGTGTGATCGGGAAGCTCCTGGATCGCCGTAGATATCTTCTCAGCTGGACGGCCCATTTGGACCTAAACAGTCCCGAAGAGATAGTGAAGGGAAAGAGCATGTCCTGTCGATCCCAGGGACATCGCAAAGTCCCTGGTTGATCCAGGAGAAGCTCTTTTTGCCAGTGGAAAAGAGGCAGCCATCAAGCTGCTGAAGCTGGGACAGCTCCGAAAGAAAGGCAAGATCGGATGAAGGTGTGTCGCTTTGGTGAGAGGTTCTTTTTTATTTACTTATTTCTGAAGAGAACACCCCAATAACTGGAAAGTGGACTTAAAAAGTAAAGAGAACAGTTTACAAGCAGTGAGATTAAGCTTTTCTTAAGATTGACGGCTTTTTTCTTCCTTTTATCTTTTCTGAACTATTTGATTTTAAAGGGGACTGGCTTTTCCTCTATGTAAAATAATCTTTTGTTCTGATGGTCTTTTCCTTTTTCCACCAATATTTTTTGGATTAAATGCTGTTTATGATTTTAAGAACTTTTTAGAAAAGAGAGCAATACCAATGTGCCTTTCTCTTTTTTCCCTTTTTTCTTGCTCTTGAGGGGAGGAGTGAAAGTGAAAGCACTGCCATTTAGAGGCTTGGATATAATGTATTCCTTTCTTCTTCATTTGTTTATCTATGTGAGCTGCATTCAAGGACATAGAGTTCCTTCTTGAAAGAGATAGTGGGGTGAGCACGACGGATTGTATACACAGGTGCCCATCTGTGAACTATTGATAGCGGAACCCAGAGTTGGAACTGAAAGAAAGAAGACTAAAGTGACCTTGAAAATATATTCTACTGGAAATTTGACTTGATATTCTAAAAAAGCCTTGGACATCTGGTGGCAGTAGTTTTCTTTTTTCTCTTTGGCTGGATTTGTGGCTGCTCTATCTTTTCCACCCCCCCCCCCATTGATTGAATTTTTATTGTTTGGATTATCCCTTTTTCAATTTTTAGCCAGGAATTTTTCTTTTTCCCTTTTCTCTGCCTATGATTTGCTCCCCTTTTCGCTTTTTTTTCTTTTTTTCATCTTGTTGATTCGCCATTGGATTAGGGTATATAAATACCTGAAGTCTCCTCCCCTTTTTTTTCCTTTTTATTTTTTGAACTGGTAACCACCTTGTTCTGTCTCCCCTTCCCTTCCCCAGAAGGTAAGGAACTTGGCAGCAACACTAGCACAGAGAGTCACGCTGGCCTGTCTCCAAAATCCAAGTTATCTCTCCCGATAAGAGTGTTGGCAGTCACCCAGGCTCTCACTACCAAATTTGGAGCTAACAAGAAATGAAGTACTCACAGAAGGACTAATTTATTCTCAAAGTCCAGAAACCAAATCAGGCACACAGACGGAATCCTCGGCTTATTCCACACTTTGTCATGTACAGAGTTTGTAACGTAGGCACACCCACTTTTATATCTGGTGGGGTGTGGTCCAGCTCAATCTCTGGCCCTCCCACGCCCCCTACATTGCTGCTGACGTTTCTCCCTCCGACGTTGCCTGGGATCAAGCCAGGAATCCTCCTCCTCCCTCCCTCGCTGTGGCCGTACTGATACGTGTCTCTCAGGCTGTTCCTCTTGGCTTTCCGAAGAAACCTGAGGCATTGCCAGGGAGGAAGGTCCTGGGGAGGGGGGCCTTGCCAGGGAGGAAGGTCCTGGGGAGGGAGGCCTTGCCAGGGAGGAAGGTCCTGGGGAGGGAGACCTTGCCAGGGAGGAAGGTCCTGGGGAGGGAGGCCTTGCCAGGGAGGAAGGCCCTGGTGAGGAAGGCATTGCCCGTTCCTCCTCTTCTTCATCATCCAGGTCCTCTTCCTCTGTCAGCACAGGCTCACGAGGCGGGGCCACAACACACCTGTTGTTGCTTTTTGAGACCTTCCTTTTCTTCTTTAATTTTTTTTCTATTTTTGTATACAAGTGGAACCAACCGGATTAAGGTGTACAAGAACCTGAAGAATTTTTTTGTTTCTTTAATCTTTTTTATATTCCTTAATATTTTTAATTTTTACTTTTTCCTTTTTTGTCTACTTATTCTTATTATTTTTGGAGGGCCCTCTGCTTTTTTGGGGCCGTACTAGGAAATAACTATAAAATGAGTAGAAAAGCAATAGCTGCAAGCTCTCAATCAAAACTCCTGCTTCTTCACCATCTGGAGGTCAGCGATCAATACAGGCAATGTTGCAACAGGAAAAGGAAAAAGAGAAGGAGGATACATTACAGAAGATTTTGCAAGGAATTCAAATTCTACAGACAAAGGTAGAAAATGTTAAAAAGAGTAATGAGAATATCTCCCAAAAAATTGAACAGACAAATCAAAAGGTGGAGTAGATTCAGCAGAAAATAGATAAGACGGATGAAAAAGTTGAAAATATTCAACAGAAAATTGGAAAGACAGATGAGAAAGTGGAAAATATCCAAGAGATGATGATCAAATATGATGAAAAGATTAAGAAAATTGAAGAGCAGGACAAACAAAGAGATAAGGAAATTGGAAATATCAATATCAGATTGAGTGAAGTTGAAAAAGACAGGATTGAATCATTGAGAGGAGAGATGGCTAGATCAGAATTTTACTTGAGATTTCAAAATGTGGAGGAAGAAAAGGGCGAAAACCTCGTTGGAAAAATGATAGAAATATTGGCGGAAGCACTAGAAATAACGAAAGAGAAAATGATGGATGGAATGGATGAAGTGTTTCGGTACATACAAGATATGCAATGAGGAATAAGCTACCAAGAGAAGTCCATATTAGATTTACTAAGAAAATTATTAAAACACAAATTTTGCAAATGACAAGAGAAAAGACATTAAAGTATAAAGACAAAGAAATTGTGGTGCTGAAACAGGCACCAAGAAGAGTAAGGGAGTTGAGGAGAGAGTACCTTTTTCTAACCAAAGAACTGCTTAGAAAAGGAATAAATTATAGATGGCTGATACCAGAAGGCCTTCTGTTTACATGGCAGGAACAAAGACATAGAATTGATACAGTTGAAAAGGCGGAATCATTTTATTATGAATATATTAGAGGAAAGGAGGAAGATACAAGAAAAGAAGAGCCCCTGATTGAACCTCAAAAGGCATTGATAGCAGTAATTGAAAAAGAAAAGGAAAAAGAAGAAGGCGCAGTAGACGGGGCACCCAGAGAACGAAGAGAAATAAGATCCACCAGAGCAATAAATCCCTCTTACAAAATCTAAAATGGAGGAAAGAAAACTGGTTACGATGAATATAAATGGACTCAATTCAATCATTAAAAGAAGGAAAGTATTTCACAAATTGGAGAAATTAAAATTTGATATAATTTGCCTACAAGAGGTACATATTAAAAAACAACATGAACACGTACTGAAACAAAAAAATTAGGAAAATTGTTTACTTCATTGGCACAATGTAAAAAAAGAGGCGTGGTTCTATATATTAAAGAAACAATTTCAGCTGAATTAATTTATACAGATCATGATGGAAGAATCTTAATAGTAGAAATAATGGACAATAATACTAAAATACTTTTAATAGCAATATATGCTCCAAATGACCACCAAGTGGAATTTTATAATAAACTCCATAAAAAAATAATTGAACTGGACTACGTTAATTTATGCATGATGGGAGATTTTAATGGAATAATTAATGAGCAGCTGGATTATAAATCACAAAAAGCCACAAAGAAAGCCAGAAAGAAACTACCAAAATCCTTTTTTCAAATGATAGAAGAAATAAATTTAAAAGGCATGGAGAGAGAGAAATATAGGAAATAAACAATATACATTTTACTCAAACAGGCATGAATCATGGTCAAGAATAGATATGATATGGACATCAGCTGATCTATTTTTTAATATACAAAAAATTGAAATAGAAGCAAGTATTTGGGCCGATCATAATCCAATGATTATTATTTGGAAAGGACAAAAGATGAGATCTAGATGGACATTAAACAATAAGATATTAAAGGAAGAAGATTTTAAACAGAAAATGAAGAGAGAACTGGTATTCTTTTTTAAAGAAAATAAGAAAGAGGATACATTGTTACAGAATCTCTGGGATACGATGAAGGCCTATACAAGAGGCTTGATAATTGATTATACAAGGAAAAGAAATATCAAACAAAAAAAGACTTTTAAAACATTAGAAGAAGAATATAAAAACCTGGAAAAAGAACTACAGAAATTTCCACAAAAAAGATGTTAAAATCAAAATGGATATAACCAAACATAAAATGAAATTAATGGAAAAAGAAGAGCTAGCCCAAAAGATTAAAAATGCTAAACAGAATTATTTTGAGGACGCAAACAAACCAGGAAGATGGTTAGCCTATAAATTAAGAAAGGAAAGAGAATCAAGGAAAATTAGCCATTTAATAGATGAAGAAGGACATCCTATATATTTTGAACAAACCTCAAGGGTTTTGATAAATGGAGAATTGACAGAGCCTATAAATATAAGAAAAGGGACTAGACAAGGCTGCCCACTGTCGCCTCTGCTGTTTGTGTTAACCTTAGAAGTGTTAAACAGGTGTATTAGAGAAGATAAACAAATAAAAGGAATGAAAATTAAAAGAGAAGAATATAAGTTACAAGCCTTTGCAGATGACCTGGTATTTATATTAGAGGACCCACTGGAATCAGCGCTTAAGCTAAGTGAAAGAATAGAAGAGTATGGAGAAGTAGCAGGATTGAAAATTAATAAAGACAAAACAAAGATATTAACGAAGAATATGTTAGCGAGACGGAAGAAAGAATTGGAAGAAGCTTTAGAAATACAGGTCACAAGTAAGGTTAAGTATCTAGGGATATATATTACAGCAAGATGTAGTACACTGAAGGAGGATAATTACATTAAACTTAAACAGCAGATAGCGACAGACTTGGAAAAATGGAAAAACTTACAACTATCGTTGATTGGGAGAATATCAACAATCAAGATGAATGTATTGCCTAGAATTCTATACTTATTCCAGACAATTCCAATCAGATTAGGGAAAGAGTTTTTCAAAGACCTAAATCGAATGATGTTGAAATATATATGGCAAGGCAAAAAGCAAGAATAAAACTTAAGTTATTGCAGGATGCAAGATTAAGAGGAGGGTTTGCTTTGCCCAATTGGGAACTATACTATCAGGCAGCAAATTTGATGTGGGTAAAAGATTGGATAACACTAAGGAATACTAGATTATTGACTCTAGAAGGACATGACTTGTTATTGGGGTGGCATGCATTCCTTTGGTATAAGGGAACTAAAACACAAGGGTATTTTAAAGACATTATATTTGAGAAGCTTTGTTTTTAAACTGGGAGAAGATTAAAAAACAACATTACTTGAAAATTCCAATATGGATATCTACTATTGAAGCCTTTTCCTATCCAGTAATATATAAAAAGGAACAAACAGTTAGATATGGTGAGATATTGAATGAAAGGGGTGAACTTAAATCTATGCAAGCGTTGGAAGAACAAGGTATAAAAATGAATTGGTTTTCATATTTGCAAGTACAATCTAGATTTGATAAGGATATTAAAGTAGAAGGTATTTATAACAAGCAGATTGGGCTAGACAAAATATTGATGGGTACTGATGAAAAGGTGATTTAAAAACTTTATGGATATTTTTTAGAAATTAAAATGGAAGAGGAACAAGTTAAAGAAACAATGATTGCTTGGGGGAAAAATGTTGGATATGGGATTAATCTAGAGAAATGGGAAAAATTATGGTCCCAGAATTATAAAATGACAATGTCAACTGCTTATAAAGAAAATTTGTATAAGATGTTTTACAGGTGGCACTTACCCCGACGAGAATTGCAAGAATGTTTAAGAATAAATCGGATAAATGTTGGAAATGTCATCAGATACCTGGATCATATTACCATATGTGGTGGACTTGTTCGGATGCAAAAAGATATTGGACTAAAATCCACATATGGTTGGAAAAAATGATACAACAACACATAGACTTGAAACCAGAAATATTTTTATTGGGAATTATACCAGATATCTACAATAAAGAGTTGAAATATTTGATTGTAAATGTTTTAACAGCAGCTAGAATTGTATTTGCCAAAAATTGGAAGAATGATAAAATACCTATGCAGGAGGAAGTGATTAGGAAAATTATGGACTGTGCTGAAATGAGTAAATTGACATTTGAAATTAGAGAACAAGAAGATAAACAATTTTACAAGATATGGGATTTGTTTTATCAATGGTTGGATAAAAAGACTTGGTAATGCAATAGACTATATAATTTTGTAATAGAAATAGGCTGATATAAAATATAATGTTGATATATATAACCATTGGATGAAAGTATAACATAAATTTTAGATTAAAAATATATCTCGTATATATGATGAAATAAATAGTTTAATTGTACACAAGTAATAATTGATAAATACATAATGTTTTATTGATAATATGAGAAATTTTCTTTTTGATAAATTGTGAGTGATGAATATGAAAGAATGACACAAAGGATTTGTAACCAACTGACACACTGTATGTATATATGGAAGATGGTTTTTATGTTTTGTATGTCCTGTTTGTATGTTTGTATCAAAAATAAAAAACTTTTTTATAAAAAAAAGGACAACTGAACATGGAGCCATCCATCTTTAAATGGAACAATCAGTATTTTTTCTATGTGTTTTTCATAGAAACTAGGATAGATTTTTAAGTTAAAGCTTAATGTTGAAATGATATGGCCCAAGGTCATCCAGTGCCTGGGATCAATTTGGATCTTCAATTCAGAAGTTGAAGAGTTCATCCGTTCTCAGCCCAAGACTGGGCCAATGGAGTTGGCTGAAAAGGATGTACCAGAGGAGAGGCAGATGTACACTGAATTAGCTGATCCAAAACCTAAGTTATTCAAGGTCCCACAAAAGGCTATCCATTGTGATTTAAGAACAAATGAAAGAAGGCAAAATATACGATTTTGAAAGAAATCAAATGAGCATCAGAAGTGTGACTTAGCCAGTCAAGCTTATGGCTAAGACTGTATAAAACACTGAGCTTTGTCTGCATGGGTCTTTGTGGCAAACAAAGTTAACCTTTCTAACCTATGACTCTGCCTGAGGGCTAGTGTGAGATTATCTGGAATTGGATCAGAGGTGGTATTCAGCAGGGTTTTGAGTAGTTCGGAGAACCGCCAAGTACCACCTCTGACTGGAGATTTTACAGTATCCTTCCCCTGCCATGCCCACCAAGCCATGCCCACAGAACCAGTAGTAAAAAAATTGAATCTTACCACTGAATTAGATGTCCCTAAACTTGGTATTTGTCCCATTAGATTTGTTTGCTAAAGTACATTCTTCTGTTTCCTTTCTACTTGTTTTAAGAACCAGTTGTTTAGTGACCATTCAAAGTTACAACCCCCTCCCAAAGCTCTTTACAACAAGTTCCCATTTCTGATGTTCCACTAGCTGCACATATCCCTGCAGCCACATGTTCATGTTTTGAGCACTTGGCAACTGGTCCATCTTTATGTCTAGTTGCAGTGTTTGGTCACTTACAAAATATTGTAATTTACAATATTTTTTACTGGTTTTCATCTTTTTCAACCAGCTTCTAGCAAAATTCCCACCTAGTAATGCATTGATTCCAACAACAACAACAACAACAATAATGTCATAAAATCAGGTTACATAGGTGCCTTGGCTGATGACTGTCATGAATAACAATGGAAATTTCAGGCTCCATTACAGTCATAAGGATTACCTGTATGCAAAAAGCTTTGTTTACAGTGTGCTTTGGGTTACTTTAGACAAAGATTTATAAATAACTATTTTGACTTCATTATCAGAAGCTCGCTATGTGTATGTAACTGGAAGAATAGAACACCAAGTGATTCAATCTTCACCACGATATGAAGGGAGCTGGGTTTTGGTGTAATAAAACAGGAATCTGGTAGCACTTTTTCTGATTAATCAATTTTATTAAAAGGCATAACCATTCATGAGCTGTAGCTCACTTCATCATATGCTCATCCTGATGCACAAAGTTTTGCGCTGTCCTTTTACACAAGGTCTGACCCATTTCTGTTTTTGTTTCAGGGTCTCATTCCAATGTTGGTAGAATTAACGAACACAAGTTTGACATCACAATTAAAACTAAGGGGAAAAATAAATATCAGAGCATTTTGATCTCCCAAATCACTCCATTGAAATCCTGAAAGTGGCTGATTAAAAAAAGTAGGACTTTAATAGTAACATTGGTCTCAGGTATATCAGGCAATCTCAGAAGTTCCCAACAAACACAATGGGTTAATTGGTTAAGACATAATTGTTAATTGATAAAATACTTGGAATCTGTCTTATATGCAAACTACAATTGCATAATCAACCAATTTTATTCTGCCAATCCCCAATCTTTCATCCTCTCCTCATCAACTCAAGTTCTGTATCAGTTTAGCCCAGAGGTGTCAAACTTGGGTTGTCACAGCAGTGTCATGTGACATATCACAACTTTTTCCCCCTTCACTAAACCAGGTGTGGGCGTGGCCAGTGTGTGACGCATCCAGCCTGCAGCCCACGAGTTTGACAGCCCTGGTTTGGCCTCTCTGCATCTGGTGAAGTGATCCCACAAAAGCTTATGCTTTTCAATATAACTGGTTAATAATAAATAATAATTTAATAATTTAATAATTTAAAAAATCCAAACTCCTAGCCATGCTGTTTCATAGAAGCTTCAACTAAGTTTGAGCAAGCTTAAGAGAGACTGAAACATGGAAATGATATTGGATTCAAATAAATATTTTCTTTTAAACAATGTCATTAATATGAAGCTGGTGAGCTACACAGTAAGAGCCCACATTGGTATATCATCAAGTGAAGCAGACAGCAGGGATAGATCCCCGACTGAACATTTCATTGTGTAGAAAGTTGATTCTCTATAGAGACAGAGGTTTAGTCCTCTGTTTAGTTTCAATTCCAGCCTTCTATAAATGTTTCTTTTCCACTGCAACCCATTTGAAGCTGAAGAGAAAAGAAATATTTGTTATGTATGTAGGTTTGAATGTTATTGGTTTATTTGAACTGTTCTTGTAAAATGTCAAATGGTATTGGTTTAAATACTGTGGGAAGAAACCCTGCACTCCCATTGGCTGGCAACTACGGATGCAGGCTATAAGAGGCAGCCGTAGCCCAGCCAACTTGGGTCCATTCGAGCTGTAGTCACTGAATAAACTCTTTGCTGGAACTCTTCACGTTTGACTCTTCATGCAAACTTAACAATGTTTATTTGGTTTTCTCTCCAACTGCTTACTGTCATTGTTTAAGTCTGTCTTACTTTTACTGTAATAAGAATCTTGAAAATCTGAATTTGCTTCTCATCCCACACATGCATAAGCATATCTTCAGGTAAAGTCTGGAGGGGTTGGTCTGAGAAATGTTTTCAAGCTATTTTCTTGACCTGGACTCAAGCCCCACATATCTGATTGCTTCCTTGGTAGTCATTCTCCTACTGTCTTTTGAAGTCATTCCCTCAGCGCTTACAGAACAGTTAACAGAACAGCTCTCTACATCTACCTAGAAGAGTCCACTACATCTACCTAGACTAGTCCAAGTTAGAAAAGCTTTGGAAATGTTGAGAAATATATCTTTTCTCCCCATTTCTTCCCTCTCAACCTCACACACAAGCACATTCATATTTAGTCTGGAGGCTAAACACTCAGATTTAGTTTGGAGGCTAAACCATATGATGAATGAATGAGGAACTAGGTATTAGGTATGCCTAGTCTAATGAAGGTAAAGACTAAGGGTGATACATTAGCATTCTTCTAGTACTTGAGGGACTGTCCCAGAGAAGAAGGGGTTGAGTATTCTCAAAAGCACCTGAGGCAGGACAAGAAGTAATGGGTGGAAGATCATTAAAAAAAAGAATCAAATTAGAACTAAAGAAAAAAAATATTGTAGGTGAAAACAATTAATCTGTGGAACAGTGTGCCTCTGGAAGCTATGAGTATTCCGTCAATGGAGGATTTTAAGAAGAGATTGAACAGCAATTTGTCCAGAATGGTATTGGTATAGTGTTTCCTATTTGAGCAGACTAGAATACCTCCAAGTTCCCTCTCAACCCTTTTATTCTATGTTACCACTAATTCTTTAAAAAACAAAATGAATTCCAATTAATGATTTAAATGGCTTTTAAAAGGGACTTAGTAAAGTAATATAGAACTCAGATTTATCATTGGTAATTGGACTAAAGTAAATGAACAGGAAACCCTATACCTATACCAACCTTCATGGATAGTGGAAGCATACCTTAGAATAGTAGATGCAGCTCCTATTCTCTGAGTTGGCATCATAAATGCAGATATAAATATAGTTGAGGGAAATATTTTGTTTGGAAACTGTAAGTGTAAAATGTCATTAGAAAAATTGAAAAAGTTATGAAATAGGGAATGGATGAAGAGAAAATGTTCAGCCGCAGCTTTCTCAAGAGATTATCCTTCATGTTTCTGTAAGAACTTTGCTGATGTGGGGAAGATGCAAATGCAATTAATCAATTTCAGCATTGTTTAATGGCTGGAATGAAGACCTTAATTGTGAGACTATTTCAGTATCCATGTATAGCTGGAATTATAAATGAAACCATTAGGACTTTATGAGCTCATAAACTCTAGGAGGCCAATGTTGAATGAGTTGCCCCCCTATCTAGTGCAGGTTAATAATTAACACACACCCTTTTGTAGCCAGTTATTTTTTCCTCAATGTGATGTTGCAAGCTTTTAAATGATCTTTCCATATTGCCATTCCTTAGATGTAGACCTTAACAGCCCAAGTTTCATGCATTCATTCTTTATTTATCAAATTTATAAGGTTGTCTATCTTCATTACAACTCTGAACAGTGTACAATATTAAAACCAGTTTGAAATAATATAACAGACAGGAAAAACAACAAATTCAGAGAAAGCCATACCACACACAACGTAAACACAAAACAGCCCTATAACAAATCTACCTTATACCCCAGCCCAAGGCCTGGGGTGAACAGCCAGGTTTTTAGGTACTCTTTAATATAAGAATCTCTGGGAGATGCTGCTCCAGAGGTTAAGTGCTGTGATAGAAAAAATCCATTTATTGGGTCCCATCAGTTGACATAGTTTAATCACTGGTACTTGAAGCATGCCAACTCTGTTCAATTGTATAGGTCAGGAAAAAACTGTAGAAGATGAATGGTCAATCAGATGGTGAAGCCCATGATAATAATATATTTAGTTAATAGATAATAAGCAGTACCTTGAATTGCACATGGAAGCCATGGAAACCAATATATAGAAGGTCACATTGCAGATATGTTACAAGAAAATACCATGGCACACCCACCACTGGCTCTACTACCACATGCTTAACTGGCTGAAGCTTCCAGATGGTCTTCAAGGAGACCCCATGTACAGCACACTGCAAAAGTCACATGCAAGATGACCAAAGTATGAGTGACTATAGGAAGCACATACTAATCCAGGAATAGGCACAACTGGTTAAAAGATAAATCTGTGAAGATTGTCTAGGATATAGCTGCCACTTGCTTCCATTTCATCAGTCACTCAGTTTTGCTTGGTTGAACCCAAGTTTCTTCCTTCCCAGTGTTGACACACACAGACATCTACACACATTATTCAGGTACCGGGGCAAGACCTTGAGAGCAACCCCATCTATATACTTCTAATTGCCCCCATAGTACTTTGGCAAAAGGAGAAACTTCGTCAATGAGTTGGTGATGCTCTTTATTTTCTCTGGCAATGGGTGAATAGCACACACACACATTTGTCACCACTAAAATGGCATTGCCTTCCTGTACCTATTCCAAAATGACAGAGATGATGATGGACTCGCCCCTACTGGATATCTCCAAGCAGAGATTGAGTAAAATATAAGCTGAACATATTTTAATTTGGATTTGATGGTCTGGCCTTTTGCAATTCTATAGTTCTTTGATTTATAGGCTCAGTTAAAAAGAAACTTCTTTTCTCTCTTCTTTTTTATACATAATACTTTTTTCTCTGTCTCTGATGAGTGCTTCCTTTTTCCTCACAGTAGTCCCCTAACTAAGGTGAGAAAAATACGTTTCTTACTATCTGTCTTTTATTCTGATGCCTACAATATTAAAAGTTTCTGGCTGTAACTGCCATTTTATGGCAGAGCTGCCATTATTAGCTAAAGAGTGTACATGTCTGTAATATACACATGCATAATTGCATACAATATTTTTGAAAAGTTGTATTACAGATAAAAGTCAGAATACAGCAATGATGAAGCAAAACTTCCTCTCCCTCCCTAGAACCTGATTCTCATTATGGCAGCTCTTATTATCTTGTTCTGTTACAAAAATATCCTTGTAGCAAGTTTTTTCCCCAGCTCTATTATAAATGAAAGCAATGGATCACATCCGCAACTTCCCCCTCCCCTTTTTAATATTATTTCATTAGGTTTTTGGTGTCTCAGCTGAAAGGGAAAAACTGCTGTGAGGCAACATGATAGTACTTGGAAAGAAAAACAATTCTTATCATTATGTCTTTTGATCTAATTATGTTTTCCAATGCAATACCAAGTTCATTAAATTGTTGGCTAAAGATGCACTGCTCTATAGGCTTATCCCAGAGAAACGCAGTGAAGTAAGTGGAGCTTACATCTATGTAAAATTTGAAATCTTTGAAGAATATGTATCCTGATTAAAATATTGTTACAACCAATAATTCACCAAGGCTACACAGAATGATATGATATTAAGACCCAGTCAACTTAAGGAAATTTACTTCTACCCAGACACATATAGATTTGCAATGTAAAATTGTTGGAGGACTATGGGTCTTTTAGTTCTAGCAATCTAATGCAGTATATAGTCAGTAGTACTGATCTCACTTATGTATTGCTGGGATGTAGCATAAGGCATTCCTTAAACATAAAAAATTGTGTCTATGTAATTGACTTCTACTTTGGAAAATTCAGAGCTACCTTTCTAGTAGCAATGAGCCCAGGGTGAGATAATGCAGGCTGATTAGTTTAACTGTTAATAGTCTTGCCTTGTTCTTCAGAATGATAACAACAGAGAGTGCTGAGAAAGGCATGGCAGGGAAGGCCAATAATGTTATTCCCAATCAACCATTCCAGGTACTTTTCTCTCTTGTACCAGTGAAATAGAACTAGAATGGTTGCTACAGTGGGCAGTTAGCAATCAGCTTTAAATGTTGCGCCTAATGAACTAACATTGACTTTTACAATAATTGGTTTCCCCACTGGGTTTCTCTGTCATTCAGTGTAAGCTACATTTTAAAATAACTTTTCCCCATTTGGTTTCTTCAACTATTCCGTACACAGTGTGCTAACTGTGCTGAGCCATTTCCAAGTATTGTGGTATATATGTGTGGGGGGCATTAAATTATAGGTTCTAAATTTACTGCAAGCCAGAGGCATGTTTATTCTCAGTCATCCAGGCCATGGTTGTCCCAAAGTTGCTTTTTTCAAGAGGCAACTGGACTTTGTTTTCTTGAAGACATTTTCCTTCACATCCAAGAAGCTTCTTAAGTTCATGAAGAAGCTTCTTGGATAATAAGTAAAACATCTTCAGGGAAAAACAAAGTCCAGCTGCCTTTTGAAAAAGCATCTTTGGGACAAGACAGAGGCATCTGTGGAAAGAGATAGGTCAAATAAAAAATCAGGACAGTGGCTGTGATGCTACCAGTAACTCACCTCTTTTTTTATATGCAGTGATGGATATTTAAAAAATGGAGCTGACTGCCCCATTGATTTTTTGATGCTTTGTCTGCAGATGCTTCTACTATATCTCCCAATTAAATCTGTTGTGCAGAAACATCCAGTGAAAAAAATTAAGCTTTTAAATAGTGATATGATGAGGGAGGGAAACTGGAGATAGTAGCAATCAACCTGTATTTGTATCCGACATTTTCATAGCAGTAATTTATCTGAGCAGTCAAACTTGGAATTTCAGGCTCAATACTTTTTAAATACCACCATCATCAAAAATTATCTGCCATGTATGAATGTAAAAATAAAATTAGGTTCTGGGCCAGGTGTGGATTATAATCATTTCACTCTTCATCTCAAACTGGATTACTTTTCAACACAATGATGTTCTTGCAATTAGCACTTACCCAAATGGCTTTTTAAAAGAAAAAAAGCATGTACAAGATAAGAATTGGAAGGAAAGTTATACAAATTTTGGATCCCCAACTTTTGATGACACTATCTGCTCTTTGCATTTCTAGGGGCTTCAACTAATGATACAATCATCAAGACTAGGAAAAAGCATTTGCTGGGATACTACTGGAAGTTAAATCTGACTATATCAGATATACAGTATTCTATAAGACAGTTGCCTGTAGTACCAGTCACTTTTCTGTTTTTAGAAATAGATAATAGAGAAGGAAATGAATTAGATACTTGACCTAATTATGCTACATCTATCTTTGCTTTTACATTGTGAATTGGTATTCTTTTAGCAATGTTCCATTGCATTGTTGATACCTTGCATTGGAGACATTCTAAGAAAGTTGTTATGCATTCATTTACAACAAAGGTATTGTCCATTATATCTATATAAATATAGATTTCTTTTTTTACAAACAAGTTGCTTAAGGAACTTTGTGCTCTTTTATTGGGTGGTATACAATCTATTCCAGAACTTCGGTTCCAGGATTTACTGAAAGGTGTCACTGACACATCCAAAATTATATTCTTCTCCAAACTAGAAGAATGATTTGCTTTAAAAAAATTGAATAACAAATATTTTAATGGAGCTTAATATTGAAGATTGCTGCCTGTGTGTTAAAAGTCCTATGAAGATACTGCTGAAGATGGATACACTATTGTAAAGTCATTTGTCCATTTGTATGCAAATTACATGTTTATCATATCTAGAAAAAGTTGCTGCATATGAGAAGAGATATAGAATCCAGGGACAGAGTGAAAAGGGGGATAAGACTGGAATCCTTACATGGTGACATGAAGAACTAAATCCAAATTGCCTTGAGTGCCATTGACCCTTATCTAACTCTAAGCATTTGCTAACTTTCAGTTGAGAAGAATCATGTGCACAGGCTTTTAGCAATAAATCAGTTTAATTGAACTTTCATGTGTGGACCTGGTCTTTCATGTCTATACATTATTTTTCATAGTTCAATTGCATGATCTAGGAATGAAAAGACTTCTAAACTAAACAGGCTATTTTTGCATATCATGTTTAATTGAATAGGACAGGACAACAAATTTAAAACATCAACTATGGATGAAGTCAAAATGTGTTTTCCCCATGTCAGCCACCAGGAACACAAAAATGGACGGATGAATTTGTCATTTATTCTTCCTGCCACTTTCATGTAATGTAATTAAAAATCGACAATAAAGTAATTGGGCAAATTTGTGAAGCTCTTTCAGGAACTAAACAAAAGAATAGTCTTGCTAATCAAAGTATGCCACATTCAGAGCTACCACAATTTTCATGATCCAAATACCCATAAGCAGCTGTTTGATATAAGAGTCTGAGCGGATAAAAAACGTCATCTCCCAGAAGATAATTAAATATGAACTATTTCAAAATCCCTGTTCAGGCATAACATGATGTCTTAAATTCAACATTTGAGATATCATAAATAACACCACTCATCCCTTAATAGTGCTAGGGATATAAGTGAAAAGATAGTTTTTGTGCTTATATCATGATTGTCTTTAGGAAGAATCTTTGCATACATACTTGCACCCTCCCATAATTCTAGTTTATTAAAAAAGAAAGAAAGAAAGAAAGAAAGAAAGAAAGAAAGAAAGAAAGAAAGAAAGAAAGAAAGCAATACTAAGCCAACCTTGAATGACTTTGAAAAGTTAAGTGGAGCTGGATCTGCTTAGATTTCCTCATTCGGAAATCTTAATTTTATGGGCTAGATAGAAAAATCTTAAATAAAGAAATAAATCCTGGAAGAAGAAAATGCCAAATCACTCCTACACTAGTTTCTGTTGCCAAGGAAATTATATGGATGTATTCATAAAAATACCAGGGGAAATTTCTGTTCAATAATCACTTTATTTTAAGTATCCTTGCATTCACACACAATTTTTTTTTAATTACATTTATATGCCGCCCTTCTCCGAAGACTCAGGGCGGCTTATAATTTTTTTGGGATACAACCCAGTGTGCTCAGCAATAGCCTTCATTCCATTGTATATGCCTGCTTATTACTAAGCAGCATTTTTACAAAGTCAGCTTATTGCCCCCAACAATCTTGGGTCCTCAGTTTACCTACCCCGAGAGGATGGAAGGCTGAGTCAACCTTGAGCCTGGTGGGATTCGAGCCTACAGCAGTTGTAGGCAGCTGGAACTTAAGTGCAGGCAATTAACAGCCTGAGCCACCAAGGGCCCACCAATTGAAGTGGTGTAATATTCAGTTCTTCCTGATCCATTTACAAATTTTCCAAATCTTGGCAATCAACCAAAGTCCTTCCCCACAAACAATATCTATAGAACAGTTTTTTTCCTCCTTCTGCTTCCATAGAAATCAATGGATGTCATGCAAGAAAAGGCTAAAATGTTCTACTTGAAAAGCATCATGAGTAAAGGGCACTATGGCAAGATGTGGCCTCAACTGAGAGATGTAAGCAGAAAAAGAGAATGCCTTTGGCATTCAGAGATGGGTTGTAGAGTCCCAAGGTCTGCTAAAAGGTCCAGAAACTTTCTCCATGCTTACTATAGCTGGAATCATTTTGCTAATACAAATAATTCAAAACCAACCAAATAGCTAAACCACTGCTTTAACTCTGTCAATTCACCACCTATTGGTGAACAGTTGTGAGATCACTTAAGTCCATTAGTGATATGACTGTCAATGATAACTGAGAGAATGAAAGACTGGCACCCAGCAATGTGAAACATTTCCACAGAGAAAAACTAAAGCTTGATTAGTACCATAATGAGGCAGAGAGAAATAATTGCCTGAACACTAATTGTCTACCAGCAATTAGTTAAAGTTGAAGCAAAATGTCCACCATGCAAGCAAAATACTTGAAAATAAACTCTGAGAGTGATTTATTCATTTATTCTCTTGATGAACATCAATTGCTTCAAAGGAGTGAGATTCCCGCCTTGGTCACGGATTGCACAGACCACTGGAAAAAAAACAGATTAAAAAGAGATCGAATTCTATACTATTTGAATATTGACAGAACTCAAAAGGATTTCAGGTCAGTTTAAGGAAATCCCAAAGAATTTATGTATGCTTCCTTCTCTCCCTCCTGAATACAGGTGAAACTCGAAAAATTAGAATATCATGCAAAAGTTCATTTATTTCAGTAATGCAACTTAAAAGGTGAAACTAATATATGAGATAGACTCATTACATGCAAAGCAAGATAGTTCAAGCCATGATTTGCCATAATTGTGATAATTAGGGCTTACAGCTCATGAAAACCCCAAATCCACAATCTCAGAAAATTAGAATATTGTGAAAAGGTGCAATATTCTAGGCTCAAAATGTCCCACTCTAATCAGCTAATTAAGCCATAACGCCTGCAAAGGGTTCCTGAGCCTTTAAATGGTCTCTCAGTCTGGTTCAGTAGGAATCACAATCATGGGAAAGACTGCTGACCTGACAGTTGTGCAGAAAACCATCATTGACACCCTCCATAAGGAGGGAAAGCCTCAAAAGGTAATTGCAAAAGAAGTTGGATGTTCCCAAAATGCTGTATCAAAGCACATTAATAGAAAGTTATGTGGAAGGGAAAAGTGTGGAAGAAAAAGGTGCACAAGCAGCAGGGATGACCGCAGCCTGGAGCGGATGGTCAGGAAAAGGCCATTCAAAAGTGTTGGGGACTTTCACAAGGAGTGGACTGAGGCTGGAGTCAGTGCATCAAGAGCCACCACACACAGACGGATCCTGGACATGGGCTTCAAATGTCATCAGAAGCTTCTTACCTGGACTAAAGAAAAACAGACCTGGTCTGTTGCTCAGTGGTCCAAAGTCCTCTTTTCTGATGAGAGCAATTTTTTCATCTCATTTGTAAACCAAGGACCCAGAGTCTGGAGGAAGAATGGAGAGGCACACACTGCAAGATGCTTGAAGTCCAGTGTGAAGTTTCCACAGTCTGTGTTGATTTGGAGAGCCATGTCATCTGCTGGTGTTGGTCCACTGTGCTTCATTAAGTCCAGGGTCAATGCAGCCGTCTACCAGGAGATTTTGGAGCACTTCATGCTTCCTTCAACAGACAAACTTTATGTGGATGCTGACTTCATTTTCCAGCAGGACTTGGCACCTGCCCACACTGCTAAAAGCACCAAAATCTGGTTCAATGACCATGGGATTACTGTGCTTGATTGGCCAGCAAACTCGCCTGACCTGAACCCCATAGAGAATCTATGGGGCATTGCCAAGAGAAAGATGAGAGACATGAGACCGAACAATGCAGAAGAGCTGAAAGCCACTATTGAAGCATCCTGGTCTTCCATAACACCTCAGCAGTGCCACAGGCTGATAGCTTCCATGCCATGCCGCATTGAGGCAGTAATTGCTGCAAAGGGGCCCAAACCAAGTACTGAGTACATATGCATGCTTATACTTTTCAGAGGTCCGATATTGTTCTATGTACAATCCTTGTTTTATTGATTGCATGTAATATTCTAATTTTCTGAGATTGTGGATTTGGGGTTTTCATGAGCTGTAAGCCATAATCATCACAATTATGGCAAATCACAGCTTGACCTATCTTGCTTTGCATGTAATGAGTCTATCTCATATATTAGTTTCACCTTTTAAGTTGCATTACTGAAATAAATGAACTTTTGCACAATATTCTAATTTTTCGAGTTTCACCTGTAAATCTTTGATCAATCACAGCACCTCAATTCAGCACTGAGAAAAATGAACAGCCCAACTGAGCAATCAAGTTCCTTGACAAGTAAAGTAATAATGCCATCCAGGTGGAGGTTTTATTGTTTTGGAGTAATGCTTGTGAAACCTTAAGAACTTTTTCCCAGGCACTTTCTTCCTTTTCAAATAGAGGTGGCAGAGAAATTGGCTAGAGTTGTTTTTCTTTAAACTGTCCTACAGGATTCCAAGATTCTGACATGCCATAACAATTCTTGGAGAAAGCTCTCTGCTCCGAACAATTTAATTAGGAGATGAGCCTAAAGAAACTGGCCCATTAATAACATAATGGAAGAATGTATTGCCTTATGATCTTCAAAGCCAGACAATGGTTCATCTTTCTTTGTAATGAAGCCTCCAGAAAACTTTAAATGGGATTCATTTCTATGTTCTCCCAGTCTGAAGTTTCTATAATTTCATTGATTCATTAGGTGAGTATTTGGTACTGGCTCTCTCCCTCACCCATATTTGTAAATTACTCTTTAGAGTATATGGATTCATAAATCATAGCTTGCCATCTATAAAGACATGGCTTCTTTGTGCAAGGTGTCACAAGATTACTATTTATAGCATTACTTGTAGCAATGACTATCTTGGTTTTAATCAAAACTAAACCAAACAATTCATATTGGTAGGTAACCTTATTTGATTCATCTATCTAGCTGTCAGTTATCAGGAGAGCCCATGTAGTTGTATTAGGATAATTTAGTTTTTAATTTGATGGTTGCTATGAGAAGAAATGAGCCAAATTGATTCATGGGTATCTGGGGCAGGTACATATAGAATTTTCAAAGCAAATGGATATTCTTACAAAATGTTTCGTATGGTCAATTATAACAGACTTAGTTTACTAGAAAAATAACTTAAGATTCCTAAGAAATAGGCCTATAAAAATTTATACCTTTCTTGGATAAGGGTTAGAACAGAGCTTCTTCTTATTGTCCTTTTGTGATAATTGCCTGCCCTATTTGGAAGAATCTGAATCTTCTCCAAACTGAGATATCAAAGGTATAATGTGCTACAACAAGATGATTCTAGGTCTCATTAATTTCCATCTTAAAATAACCCATAGGCACATACATATAGATGAGCCAGTTTGATGCAGTGGTTAAAGCATCAAGCTGGAAACCAGGTGAATATAAGTTCCAGTCCTTCCTAAGGCACAAAGCCAGCTTGGTGTCCTTGGGCCAATCACTCTCTCTCAGCCCTAGAAATAAGGAATGACAAACTAGTTCTGATAAATCTTGGCAAGAAAACTTCAGGGACTTGTCTAGGCAATTTCTGAAAATTGGGCACAATTAATAAAAGAAAGCAAAATAACCCCCCCCCACACACACACACACATTTAAATTATTCTATTTCATCAGCACTGGTGTGATCAATTATCTCTTCATCCCTTCACTGTGTACATTTGGTAATTTGAAGTGCAGAATCCAAACAATATAATGAGAATTAAGTCGAAGAATATTTTAAGAGTAGAGAATAGATATAGCATAAGATTGAGTTTTTAGGTTAAAGTTTACTGACCTTGGATGTTTTTCTGCAAATGTTTCATTACCAGTCTAAATAACCACAAAACTATACTTTCTCTTTTTCTTTCACAATTCTTTATAATGAGAACTTAGAGGTATAAATATTGATCTGGGAGAATATAGTTTCCAAGTATAATGTTGTAATCACTACAATGGAAACTAAAATCCAGATTCAAGAAGGAAAAAGTTACCGATCCCTGTTTTTACAGCCTCTTTCAGGAGCTTTCAAATATTCAAAGGTAACCAAAGAAGAATGTTTCCCAGTATAACTGCTTCTGGAAGGAGAAGGATTGGGAATTGAAGTTTCTTGAGACTAAGGAGTAGGTTAGACACTGTTTGCATAGATTTACCTGAATTTCAGATAACCTGAGACAGACTTGATTTGAAGAATCTTTGAAGGGGTTTGGAATCAATGATTTTTGAAGTGTTGGGTATTTATGGATAATCATCATTAGTTTCTTTTGGTTACACTACTTATAAAGCCAGCTGGGTGACCTTGGCCAGTCACTCTCTTTTTCAGCCTAACTCACACCAGACGGTAGTTGTTGTGGGGAAACTAAGAGGAGGAAGGTATGTTGGATATGTTTGCCACTTTGAGTTATATATAAAAATAATAAAAATGAGGTATTAATAAACAAAAAAAATATAACCTATTTGCTCTGTGCTCAAAGAAATTTCCTACCAGCTCATAAATGATTAGGTAATAGTTAGAACTGGACTTTTTATCCAGCATATTGCAAATTTGCTATGAAAATAAGTTCAGTGATGCACATGTGCTATGTCCACTGATCTGGGAATAAGATTAATTGAATTTAGCAGAATGTCCTTTGGAATAAACTTGTGCTTGATTTATGTCAGCCTCATCAGATAGACCATACCAGAAAATCAACCCTACAAAACTAGAACTATACTTTATTGAGACAGGGTATAATATAGAATTTTAAAAACAGTTATTGAGCTGAAGTTCCCTAGTCATTGAGTTGAAAATATAGTTCCTATAAAACATGTCACCTCCCCAGTTTAAAGGCGAAAACTGAAATATATCTGTTAAATGAGTAGGCCTACTATATATTATGTCTGAGAAAGATGTCACAATTGCTAGTAATTAGAATCTAATTTGTTTAAAGCATATGTGAACAGGAACAATTGTACTGTGTTAAATTATATATCCTTAATTGGATACCACAAAACAGTGAGATTTGAGAAAATGTTTGTCAGCTGCATTTTTAATGATGTTTTTAAATTAATGCATCTTCAACCTTGAGGACAAGAAAACACATTTAAAATTGTAAAAAAAAAACAGAATATAAGAATATACTATAATAGATCTAATTTTGATTATCTAATGTGGTCTAGAACTAGATTATTTTTGAACCTCACTTTTTAAAGAAAAGGGAAATATGTCAATTTATGAGTTTCATTTCAAGGAGAAACATTTTAAGCTTTTTCTGGAGTCTATAAAACTTTATCATTAAATCCAAAAGCTTCTCACAAAAATCTGTCTATATTTAGAAACAAAATTCCTGAAACATATTTTCTAACTTATTTTTCTGCCTTACTACCCTAAATAGATACAAATCCACCACACAATTCCCTTTGAGAGAAAGCAGCTTTGGTGAACAAAATAAAAAGATAAAAGGGAATAAAAGAGAATCTAACTAAATCTAGGTTACATTGATACCATTCATTATACTTCTCCATACATTTCTTTTCCTACAAACCATTCTTGGTTCCATCACATTATTACATCACTTACTGTATGTTGCCTTTTGTTATTCACTCTCTTTATCAGTAAAATATGTAATATATAAATCTAATGAACATTCCATAGGAGTTTTACTAGTAGTGGCTCTGAAATTTTTGGCATAAATATATATTCCAAATATGAAAACTTTTCCAAATATGGTGCTGAAGTTTGCACATAAAAAAAGAATGCATAAAAGTCCATTCAGAAATGTTCTGCTTTAGGAATATATATTTGGACAATAGGCATATTAGGAAACTAGTATAAAAATGAAGTTTAAGAGAATCACATGTGCAAATACACACATACATCTTATGAACATTTTTGAAATTATGAAAGAGGGAAAGTAATGCAATTGAATTTGAGCAGTCATCCATAAATCCTCAAAAAAAATCAGTTGAATTGGGTCCCCCACTGAGACTGACATCAGCAGATTCTAATATCAGTTATAAATATTTTCTTAGCATAATATGTAAGAATATATGAGTGGCAGGGTGGCTTAGTGGTGAAGATGCTCAGCTCCCACTGGGAAGGTTGAGAATTCAGTCCTAGGTAGTGGCAGATGCTTCTGTCCTGGGGCACAAAGGAAAAATATCTGCTGCGAACACTGCATGGTATCAGGAAGGGCATCTGGCCGGTAAACACTCATTCCATCCAGTCACCCTGACCCTATCCCAAATTATGAAAAGGGAGTTTTTAATATGTAAGAATAATGGCAAACAGTTAAACAATAATTAGTAATAGTTCATATATGGATTTAAAGTTTAAACATTCTACATGCATAGGAGAAACCAGTCTATACTTTGTGTTAGATTTGCATGAAGAGTCAGACGCGGAGTGCTTCAGTGAAGAGTTTATTAGTGACTACAGCTCATAACAGACCCAATTTGGCTGGGCTGTGGCTGCTACTTATAGCCAGCAGCCGCAGTTGCCAGCCAATCAGAGTGCAGGGTTTTCCCGCACTTTTTAAACCAATCATTTCTGACATTTTACAAGAACAGTTCAAACTTAACCAATGACATTCAAACCTGCATTCATAACACCCCTCCCCACTAGGTTCAGTCCATACTCAAACCCCAACCTATCTAATGTATTCCTTTAAATAGGTGGGGCTCTTACATGTACGTTGAGACCTTCATGGTTCAGAAGTTTTAACGTTCTCACCCAGTGAGAGAGGAAATGTGTCTGTTGACATTTCCCTAGTTGGACTTCCTGTGAAAGAAGACCCTGTTTGATTGTTAGAATCTGGTCTCTCCTCCCAACCCATCTCCAGCCCAATGTCAGCACCTAAGTCAGTTAGTGATGTGCAATCTTCCACTTGTAAGGATGGATTTTGGCATTGTGACAGGTTTTGGGATGGTTCCTGTCGTAATGGCTCATTACACATGGGGTTGATTCTTGCTTGCTGATTATCCTCATGCTCCTCCCCTTCCCCCCCTAGAAAAGGCATTAGGTATGGGAACTAGAGAGAAACAATTGTGATGTTCCTGAGGTAATCTGGATCTTAACTGATCAATGTGCCTGCTCCAGAGGACACCATCCTCTGTTTGTACCCTGTAAGAATGAGGGCCAGTTATTTGAGTTATTTCAGCAGGAATCCACGAAGGTTCACCCATAAGGTTCTTAGCATAAACAGAATCACCCACACTGAACGTGCAAACTTTGCTAGTGGAATCAAGTGGTGCGTTGGGTGCGTAAGAGGGATGAAGGCGGTCAAGGGGAGACCTAAGTTTCCTACCCATCAACAACTCTGCTAGGGATAAGTTAGTTGATGGGTAAGGAGTGATGTGCTGAACACTAAGGAGTTTTTCAACTTTCTCAGTGATGTCCCCAGGACCCAATTGCTGAAGCTTTTCCTTGGTAAAGCATACCATGCATTCAGCCCGGCCGTTAGCTGAAGGGTGCCCAGGGGCAGTCAGGGCATGTCTGATACCCTGTTGTGCTAAATAGGATTCAAAAAGGTTGGATGTAAATTGAGGGCCATTGTCAGAGACAAGAACATCAGGTAACCCATGGGTTACAAAAAGCTTTTTAAGCTGCTTGATGACAGCATCAGTTGTGGTGGATGCCATAGGGATGACCTCTAGCCATTTGGAATATGCATCTACTATAATAAGGAAGGTGTGCACTCTGATAGGGCCAGCGAAATCAATGTGAATCCTAGACCATGGCCCCCTAGGACATTGCCATTCCTGTTTGGGGGTGAGAGGTGGGGCAGGCCTGACTACCTGACAGTTGGGACAAGATGCAACCCAGTTTTCAACCATTTTGTCAATACCTGGCCACTATACATAACTCCTGGCCAATCCCTTCATCCTTACAATACCAGGATGACCCTCATGTAACATTTCCAAAACCTCTCTTTGCAGTTTTGCAGGAATAACCACCCTGTTACCCCACAAAATACATCCTCTTAATACAGATAATTCAGTTTGCCTGGACTTAAAAGGTTGGGCAAGGTGAGGTAGATCTTGAAGAGGCCAACCTTTCTTAATCCAGCCTATAATAGGAGCCAATAAAGTGTCTTTGGCAGTCTCTCTGGCAATTTCAGCAGTGTGTACTGGAAGCTTGGCAACAGTTTCTAGGAAAAAGGTGTGTGCCTCAGGTTCAAAGTCCTTCTTGTGACAAGGAAGTGGGCAACGACTCAAGGCATCAGCATGTCCAATGTCCTTGCCAGGCTTGTGGATAAGTTTGTATGAATAAGCAGCAAGAAATTCACTCCACCTCAGCATTCTTGGTGACAGGATAGTGGGTGTAGGTTTGTCTCCTGCCACAATGCCTAACAAAGGTTTGTGATCTGTGACAATGGTAAATGTTCTCCCATATAAATACTCATGAAATTTCTTGATAGTTGCAACAATTGCCAACGCTTCCTTGTCCAATTGGCTGTAATTCCTCTCTGCTTTGGTCAAGGTGCGAGAATAAAATGCAATAGGGGCTTCCCTCCCGCTGGGAAGCCTGTGGCTCAAACCCCCCCCCACTCCAAAGGGGGATGCATCACAAGTCAGTACAACAGGTAAATTCTCAGAGAACTGTATGAGTACAGCATCCGACGTGATTAGTCTTTTAATACTGTTAAATGCTGATTGTTCCTTCCTCCCCCAGACCCAAACAGACTTTTTGTCTGGGACAAAATGGGACCCTTCTGGGCTTTAAATGAATTGGGGGCACCTTGGGATCTAGGTTGAAAGTGATAGGGGTCCCCATATACTTGCCCAATCCGTCGCTGAAGACCTCTGGAAACTCAGACTTCAAGGCCTCCTCCCATTCAGAGTTGCTCACGTGATTGATGCCAGTCACCTCGATGCCTAGTGGATTGAACCACTCAAATCCCAGCAAGCTTTGGCTGTCTTTGTCCACGATGGTCAGGGGCAAACGTTTGGTGTGGCCTTTGAACTTCACGTTGAATTCTCTTGTTCCAACTATTGGAATCTTGTTCCCTTGGTAGTCTTTAAGAGTCAGTGCTTGCTTCTGGAAATGCTTTTCTGAATGTTGGGAAGTAGCCTGTGAATAGTGTCCCATGACACCATAGATAAATAGGAGCCTGAGTCCACTTCCATTTGGCAAGGCCTTCCTTCAATTAGTACCTTCACAAGTACTTTTCTGCTTCTTAAGGGTGAAGAGTGACCAAGTGACTGTCTGATGAGTTTCACTTTTCCCATTTGCTTCTGTGCTGCGCCCCATTTTCTCACTGAAGTTGTTATGCTTGAAATCTTTGTCAGGAAACTTCTTTCTGCTTGGTAGAGTTCTGGATGATTTGCAGACTCTTGCTAGGTGACCTCTTTTTTCACAACGGAGGCAGATGGTATCAAAAAACTGGCATTCAGTGCGGGGGTGGCCCCCCCACAACCTCTGCAATAAAAGTCTTGCCTCTTTCTTCCAAGGTCTTTCCTTTTCTTCTCCATTCTGAGTCTATAAATTCCTTCCTCCACCTCACTACAGTCTGAATCAGAATCTATTTGCTCGCAATGGGTTGTTGTGGATTTTTCCACATCAGGATGGCTTGCGGTCTTGTTAATTTTCTTCATGGCTGCTGCTGAGGACTTGGTAGCTTCCACTGAAGAAGCTTCTTCTATGGCCTCCTTAAGCGTGATCTTAGGTTTCTTTAATAATTTGCTCTGCAAAACCTTGTCTTTTAGGCCTAGAACAAATCGATCACGCATGGCCTCTTCTAAGTTGATAAACTCACATGCACCCCCAATGTCCCTTAAACTTGCCACGAAGTCATTAACGTTTTCGCTTTCCCCTTGATTTCGATGGTAGAATTCATGTCTCTTAATGAGGCACGATACTTGTGGCGCGTAATGGGCTCTTAACAGCTTTTCTAAGTCGGGCCAGTCCATTACCTTCACGTCTGCAGCTCCCGCCAATGCCTTCGCCATCTTGAAAACTGCCGGACCGCAGTGCATAAGAAAGACCGCCCTCTTCCACTTTTCGGAAATGTCGGCAAGATCGTTTCCCTCCAAATACATTTGGAAATGATCTGCATACGAGTCCCAGTCTTCTGCCGTCGGATCAAACAGGGCTGGGCGGGTGTTCAGCACAGCCATCTCTCTCAGCTTGTTCTCCGCATTGTCTTCTCTTTGGGAAGGATCCCACCTTCGTCGCCAGTGTTAGATTTGCATGAAGAGTCAGACGCGGAGTGCTTCAGTGAAGAGTTTATTAGTGACTACAGCTCATAACAGACCCGATTTGGCTGGGCTGCGGCTGCTACTTATAGCCAGCAGCCACAGTTGCCAGCCAATCAGAGTGCAGGGTTTTCCCACTTTTAAACCAATCATTTCTGACATTTTACAAGAACAGTTCAAACTTAACCAATGACATTCAAACCTGCATACATAACACTTTGGGATGACTATTTCTTTAAAAAAAAACACTTCTGATTAGGGAAAAAATGTTAAAATTGGAACTTCAAACTCAGGGCCTTTCTTGACAAATTAAAAAGAGCAAAATGTGATAGATATGGTAGAACACATTGCTATGTCTTCCATCTGGCATGTTTATTACCAAGGCAAGCAAAAGGGCAATCCTCTCTCCTCCCAACCTTGGCGATGTTATGAAATGTGAACATATGGTAGAATCATTCAATAGATCATCCTTATGTGGCTTTTTTTTTTACTTCATTCTAAACAAATGTGACCAGGTTTTCAAAGTCAAGACCAATTATTTAAGATTTTACATCCTGAGTATCAGTGGTGGGATTCAAAAACTTTTACCACCGGTTCAGTGGGCGTGGCTTGGTGGGCGTGCTTTGCATGCGTGGAACACTTTGTGTGCATGCATGTGGCAAACGCACACTTTGCGCAGGCGCAGAGGCATTTGCGTAGACACAGAGGTGTTCCAACTCACCTCCTGCAAGCCTGCACACTCCCAGTCACTTCAGCAGCTGCCGTGCAGCACTCTTCTGTGCCATGCAAAGCAGCTGCACTTCAGAAGCAAAAGATAAAGGTGAGTATGGGAGCCTGGGCAGGCAGGTGGGCCCAACAACAGAGTGGTGGAGATAACTGATTCGGTCTCCATTGCCCATCGCCGCTACCGGCTTAGCAGAACTGGGCTGAACCGGTAGCATATCACCACTGCTGAACATGTAATGCTTTACATACATACATACATACATACATACACACACACATACACTTATACATATATATATATACATATTAGATAGATAGATAGATGGATAGGTAGGTAGATAGATAGGTAGGTAGGTAGGTAGATAGAAAGATAAGAAAAAGGGAGAGTTTGTTTGTTGTGTTCTGCTTGATTGGTATCCAAGACCAATAAAAACTGACCAAGACTCCCAACCAACAGGATGAAGAAAAAACCATTCTAACAAAGCACGAGGCTAGCACCAAACTTAAAACAGAAACGGCTGCGAAAGCCTGACACACAACTAAGACAAGCTCAATACAGAAGCCTGATGATGGCAGATGAGATTCTGCCAAAACGTTACTATAACTTAAAAAGTACAACTATAAAGAGGTGGGAAAATATTTGAACAAAGCTAAATACCATACATATAAATACCTGCAAAAACGCAAGAAAACAAATATACATACATACACATCATGACTACTAATGAAAAGACTGAGTTGCTGTTTGGCATTGGGGCAGACTGGCTTTTGAAATTTTGAATGGCATTGGGGCAGACTGGCTTTTGAAATTTATGTGCAAATTTTGAAATTTGTGGAATGGCTCCCATGGGGCATAAAACTTTCATAGGATAAGAGGGGGCCAGGCCAACTCTGCTCCAGCATATATTTCATTAGACTAAGCTAAATTAAATATATACAAGTAATTAAGTTAAATTAATAAAATTTAATTTTATTAACATATACCTTTAAAACAATTCCATAACTCATTCTTATTCTATTCTGGTGCAAATGAAATATTAAGTCTACTTTTTTCCAGTTCATTTAAAGAAATTGATTCCCCCTCTTCTTTAAAAAAAAAATAATGCACCTTCTATACATACTGTAGATGCACACACTAACTTGGGTGGGGGAAAAGCATTGTTTTTAGAACAAAACTGCAACTAACTCTCTCATCTCTTTATTGTCTACTCATCTTCTTTCCTCATTCTTGATTGGATATAATTCCAATAAACCCATTAGTCGTAGTTATTCTGAAGCATTTTAGTTGTATGTCTTGGCACATCTGAAAGCAGGAGCATATGGACTGTTTCAGGTTTCTATATAAGTTTTATCCACCTGTATGTACCTTTTCACAGCTAAAAAGTACATTTTTTAAAAGAATGGACACAGCTAATACAAAATTTGTTGGCTAGTTGTTTTTAAAAAATAACCTTGTTGGTAGTATTTGTGACAAAATACAAAATGAAATCGCAGATTCACGATGTCTGAAAGGTTAGGAAGGTAACCAGTTTTGATGATACACAGTTATACATCTCCACCCCAGGCCACATCAGTGATGCCCTCTCCGTGATGTCCCGTTGTCTGGATGCAGTACGGATCTGGATGGACAGAAACATGCTTTGGCTCAATCCGGCTAAGACAGAGTGGTTGTGCATACAGACATCTTGGCCCAGTCAGGAGATTCCATCTTTGGTCATGGGGGGAGAGGTTTGCCCCCCGTGGATAGGGCACGGAATCTGGGGGTCCTCCTGGACTCATGGCTCAGGTTAGAGGAGCAGGTGGGAGCCGTGGCCAGGGGGGCCTTTGCCCAGGTCCAGCTGGTTCGCCAGTTATACCTGGACTGAGATGCCCTGCGGGTCACTCAGGCACTTGTCACCTCTCGGCTCGACTACTGCAACGCTCTCTATCTAGGACTGCCCTTGCATACCATCCGGAGGCTTCAGCTGGTGCAAAATGTGGCCACGCGGGTTGTGATGGGAGCTTCCCGGTGCTCCCATGTTACACCCTCCTCGTGGCCTGCATTGGCTACCGGTTGCCCTCCGAATGAGATTCAAGGTTCTGCTATTGACATTCAAAGTCCTACGAGACATGGGTCCAGGCTATCTATGGGAACGTCTACTGCCGGCATCGAATACCAACCGCTCTGTACGAGCTCACAGGCAGGGGCTCCTCGGCGTGCTGTCTGCGACCCAGTGTCGTTTGGCGGTGACGCGGGGGAGGGCCTACTCTGTGGTGGCTCCCGCTCTGTGGAACCAACTACCTCTGGGGCTCCGCCTGGCCCCTGACCTCCGCACTTTCCACCACGACTTGAGCAGGCTGCGCTGTGCTGACTCCTCGGGGGGGGGTGTTCATTTTTATACTTAATCATAAATGGGTTTTTAGTCTAACTTGGCTTGGTTAGTTTAATTCTATTTTAGATAATTAATTTATTGTGCTGGTTTTAACTGTGAGCCCCCTTGAGTCCTTTTTGGGAGAGGGGGTGGCATACAAGTCAAATAAATAAATAAATAAATAATAAATAACAATAAATATTTCTGAAGAATTTGAATCCAAACCTTATACATTTCTATAGCAACTCTGATTTCTGCTTGGTCACCTTTTCCTCCTTAAATTGTCTGGATGATCAAATCTTTGTAGCTTGATTTAATGCCCACCAGTGCAAAATAATACTGACACCAATATGTTCTGAGGAGATTCACAACCTTCCACATCCTATGCTGCACATAGAAGATTAGATGATAAATATATCAAAGTTGATAATATTGTGCAATTGTGATTTTGTTGAAGTTTTATTTTTCCCTGTTTTTCCCCCATAGCAGAATGCAAAAACCAAGACATAAAAACAAAAATGCAAGACCAAGTCTTTTCTGAGAAATCTTCAGGCAATGAGGGTGGTACACAAGATTTTCTGCCAGAATCCATGCCATTGGAGGTCATAGCCAACTTTACACAAAAGTGAGACGGTCCAAATTCAATGAATATATAGTCTGTACTTGAGCTATGAAGGCATGGAGAAGAACTATCAAGAAATAGAGCAAAACCATTCCTGTAGAATAGTATTTTTTTTATTGTATTTGCTCATTCATTCATACCATAAATGTCATTCATGATGAGATACACTTTTTTGAATAAAGTTTCTAGGGACAATATAGACCATAATCTATGTGTTTTTAAGATTGTAATCTTGAGGGCAGGGGATTGTATTTTTATGCTGCTATTGGCTTCTTTTTCAAATAAAGAATAAGTGGAAATGATATTGTAATTAATTAAAAATTATTACATTTAATTAACTACAGGGTGAATTGCAGGCAAATAATACAAATGAATCTAATTGTAAAATCTGGCCACGGTTTTCCCTATAATTAAATTTGAAGAATTAGTTCATAATATTAAGAACAAGGTAACTGACAGTTTGGATGAGCTTGTATCCTATACATAGCTTATTATTTTAAATGAGATATCCCCTTGACTATCTACTGCAAAATAGCAAAGAACTCCCAATTTTTCATAGATGAGTAAAATCATAATGTACTTGTGAAAGCAGTTAATTCTGAAAACTTTGGTAATGCTGACAAAAGAAATCTAGACAATGACAGTTTCATTCATAGATAGAATTATTTACATTTCCTGCCTAGATCCCATGTTACATGGGATGGGCCTTAGATTTTGGGCCTCAATTTTGTCAGCACATGCCTTCCTTCCAATCATCAGCAAAATCAGCATATTTGTCAATAAGAAAGGAGATTCAGGCAGCATTGCAAGAGAGAAGGAAAATATGGGACACCAGCAAACAGTACTGTTGACACTTTCTGAAATGGAATCATCTCTTTCTCCTACCTGGAAATTGAGTTTGCAGCTAATTTGTAGCCAAAACTATGAGGATATGTAAGGAAGATGTGATATACATGGTCAAAATTCTGGATGATCATTTATTTTCAGTTGCAGAGGAATAATACAGGTGAAACTCGAAAAACTAGAATATTGTGCAAAAGTTCATTTATTTCAGTAATGCAACTTAAAAGGTGAAACTAATATATGAGATAGACTCATTACATACAAAGCAAGATAGTTCAAGCCGTGATTTACCGTAATTGTGATGATTATGGCTTACAGCTCATGAAAACCCCAAATCCACAATCTCAGAAAATTAGAATATTACATGCAATCAATAAAACAAGGATTGTACATAGAACAATATCGGACCTCTGAAAAGTATAAGCATGCATATGTATTCAGTACTTGGTTTGGGCCCCTTTTGCAGCAATTACTGCCTCAATGCAGCGTGGCATGGAAGCTATCAGCCTGTGGCACTGCTGAGGTGTTATGGAACACCAGGATGCTTCAATAGCAGCCTTCAGCTCTTCTGCATTGTTTGGTCTCATGTCTCTCATCTTTCTCTTGGCAATGCCCCATAGATTCTCTATGGGGTTCAGGTCAGGCAAGTTTGCTGGCCAATCAAGCACAGTAATCCCATGGTCATTGAAGCAGATTTTGGTGCTTTTAGCAGTGTTAAGATTTTTGTCAGGCACATTAAAGAAACAGAACTAAAACAGGGGAAATCTTCTCATTTTTACAAGCTAAAGACATTTCAGAAATAGATAAAAACACATCTCTTGAATCTGTTCATTGACTTCTAGAGTGCTTTATTTCCACTTGTGCAGGATGTCTCTTAACTAAACTAAAGGCATAATAGACCCAGAGCTCTTCATCAATCCTCAAGTGGCATTCTTTTGGGGTACTATTCAGTATTATAAGTCTACAATATTTTTTGCCAACTTTGTAATAACATATTATGTAATGATTTGAAATCAAAAGAAAGTTAATAGTGTTGGAAGTTAGCACTCACCCGTCTCCTAGAAAAATGAAATAATTTAGGAAATACTAAAAAGGCAGAATATTTCCCCTAAAAGGGAAGTAGAAACTCAGAGAGGCAGAAGCTCACCCCGCATCTTTGTTAATGGGCGGGCCATTAAGGCCTGGGCCAAAGTATTCTACATAGCAAAGCCCTCTACCCATCTCACCACATGGCTTGGGAAGATTGCATCAGCCAGCACTCAGGTGAAGCCATGTGGTCCAGACAAAGCCTACAAAGTTTACTAAGACCCCCCTTGGAGTCTGACAACCAATGGGATATATTTCTTACATAGGAACAGGAAACACTAAGGTGGGGCCAACAGAGGGTATAAAACTAAGGGTCTCTCAGAATCTTGCCCCTTATTTTCCTTCACCCAACATCTTGAAGCATGTGATCATCCTTTTCACTTTGGAGCTCCAAGCCATGTAGACCTATCCACCATTAAACCATCTTTCCAAGCAGTTACCAAGTTTACAGTGTTTTTCTTCTCTACTTGGAACTGAACCCAGAAGGATGTTTCTTCCAACAACAGCACTGGACCAGATCATGTCACTCAAACAGCATTCAAATTTCTTACAGTATCAACACAAAAAAATATTATATTTATCCTCTTTTTTCAACCTTCCTTGGAAAATCCATTAATTTCATCTTCAAGTTGTAAGAAGTATATTTCACATTTCTAAAAACTTGGACCAACTCTGAATAGGCCAATTCCTAATTCCAAGATCATGTGTGTGTAGGAATCCCCCCCTCAAGAATGAACTATTTTTGGGAATATTAAAAGAGGCAGTGTTATTGATGGTATCTGGCCCCTTCAAGATTAGCCAAAATATATCCCAACTTAAACCTGGTCTGCTGGAAATGTAAGCAGTGACAGGGCAACTTCTTCCATGTTTGGTGGCTTTGCCCGAAAATCAAGAAATATTGGATAAAAATATGAACATGGATAGAAGAAATTATGACCTTCCAAATAGAATTCAATGATGGGATTTTTAAAAAGTAGAAAAACAAAGACTCCTAAAATCTACATTCCCCCACCCAAATGCTAAGGACAGGACAGGACCTTTAGGACATAGTAGAATTTACCCACCACCCTTAGAATAGCAAAAGACACAAGGCTCACTACATTGCATAACCACTTCGAACACCTCAATCACAAACCCTATAAAGATCTATCCATTCATTCAACCATTTTGTCAGCCACCCCAGAAACAAGCTGCTGTCACTGAAGTTTCTGGAAACCAAATAAACAGAGACCTTCTTTCCTTGTAGCTAGCCTCCATTGGTTTTTTTTTAAATTTCCCCTGGCTTCGAACTGGACTGGATTTTTCTTCCAACATGTGTGTATGTAGAGAGATAGATTGTAATTGAATTGCTTGTATTACTTCAAACATAGCATCTCTTAAATGTCCAAGTATTTGAGATGCCTATAATGCTGCTAAATCATTCAGACAATGTTGTTTTAGCAATACATGTTTCACTTATATATGCTACTGTCAACCAATTGTGACAATTATATTCAAAACATAACCTCTCAAAATCATTTAAATAGCCATTACTAATCAATTGATTTGCCAGATTTTCAGTCACACACTGTCTTTTTAAATGAGCCAAAATGGATAATGATGATTTAAAGAAATCCTTCTACATGAATATAGATGTTCAATTAAAAGCCCTAACATAAAGTTGATAATGTGTTAGATTAATGCCACAAACATCATATTCAAACTTAAAACTAACCTAATTTTTTTCAAAAAAAAAAAAGACCTGAGCACTTTTTATCCATATGTCTTTTTTATTATTTCAAACAATAAACATAGGATTTTGTACAATTTGGCCCACTTGTCCGCAAAATCAGGTGCTTTATGTGCACCATTTTTGTTCTGTTTTTTTTTTCTTTACTTCTGAATCCTGTATGTGATGATAGCTTTATGAATCCTTTAAAAGTGTTGGCTGACCCATCAATCTACCCAAAATGTTCTTGGAGAAATCTTATCATATCACTTTCAGGGCTATCTAACAGGTTTCTCAAACCTGTTTGGGAAAAACAAGGCATAACTGAACTTTGAATTTTGAAGAAGTCACAGCTGAATAGTGTAGAGAGGTTAGAGAGGAACTCTAATGAATTCTGTATCTCTTGGGATTGTTCTCTCTGTCAAAAATAATCAGAAAATCATAGTTGATTCATTGCATATTTTGTGTCATTAATTCGAACCTATGTTACTGTCCCCGATTTTCAGGGGTGGGATTCTACTGGTTCAGACTAGTTCTATAGAACCTGTTGTTATTTATGATTCTGCACAGTTCAGAAAACCAGCAAATCATGCCCCTGACTGGCCATGCCCCTCTCTGCCCACCTCTCCCCTCCCCGCCCAGTTAGTCATTATTGTGCATGCACGACATTGCAGGCATGCACGACATCACTGACTGCATTGTCCCTCACCCAGTCACTCCTTAAGGTATTTCTCTTTCCCCCTCCCAATGATCAGCTGTTCTGATGATCTGCTGTGCTGGGATCCCCCTCGCTGTCTTACTGCTTCACCCAGGAGGCTCGCCTGAGGCCCAGGAGGCAAAAAGGGGTGTGGGAGTGTTGTGCAATCCCCCCATGCTCTGTTTTTTGCCTTCCTGGGAGTGAAAATGTCCGCCCCCCCAAAGGCTTCCCTAAGGCCCAGAAGCCCAAAAATGGAGTGTGTTCCCCCTGCACTCTATTTTTTTGCCTTCCTGGGCTCCAGGGAAGCTTCCTGGGAGCAAAAATGCATTTCCAGGAGGCTTCCCTGAGGACCAGGAGGCAAAAAAATGGGGGGAGGATTGCTGCAGAAGAAGAAGAAGAAGAAGAAGAAGAAGAAGAAGAAGAAGAAGAAGAAGAAGAAGAAGAAGAGAGGAGGAGGAGGAGGAGGAGGAGGAGGAGGAGGAGGAGGAGGAGGAGGAGGAGGAGGAGGAGGAGGAGGAGGAGGAAGAGGAGGAAGAGGAGGAAGAGGAGGAAGAGGAAGAAGAAGAAGCAGCAGCAGCAGCCACACCTACCCAGTCACATAGCCATGCCCACCCAGCCATGCCCACCTGGCCACACCCACAGAACCGGTTGTTAAAAAATTTGAATCCCATCCCTGCTGATTTTTCCTTCACTGGACTATTCTTTTCCTTATCTTCACAATCTTCCCTGCATGTAGTTGAATCCTGTCCTTGAAATTTAGAAGGAAACCCCTCTGAGTTAAGTAAGATGTAATGCAGGTAAATATATAGATTGCACTCCACACACATTTAAGAAAATAGCACATTCAGTGTTTTGACAAGTCATGATTCATTCTGAAAATCATATCAAAATTAACACATGTTCATATACAGGGATACATTGTCTAATTAGCTAAAGTTTTCTTGGTCAGTTATATTTCAGAAGAGTAATTTATTGGGTCTGTGCATGCAACTTTTGAGTAATTGAAGCAAGGGGGCTAATTCTGTTGGAAGCTGGATAGGAAACCTACGATTTCCAGTTAAGTGGGCTATAATTTATTAATTGATTTTCCTGCCAACAGGAGAGATCAAATCCTTTCAGTCCTTCTCAGAATAACCCAATATATAAATAAATCATAGAAATGATAAAAAATACATCAAAGGGAGATTTATTCCAGGCTGTTACATTAAAAAAGGCTTGAAGCATATCTCCGGATTCTCACTTTTTGAGAAACATGTCTTTGTAATATTTCCATCTTTGGATGATCAATCCAGGATGATCTTTAGAGGACTTGCTATTTCTTCTTTGGCTGAAATGTCCTTCCTTGACTGACTGTTTTGAGTGGCTGTTCCAGTTGGCTCCCATCCAGTTAGTCTTCTGTTGTTCCTCTCATGTGGATACACATCAGGAGGGTTATTTGGTCATATTCATGAAGGCTGCTTCTGTTCTCCAAAATTACTGTATAACTTTCCTTGACTCACTTTTGCTTGGTATTTTAATGTTTGAGTCTTCCAAGAACAAAAAACTGCCTTCTTAATCCCTTAAAGATTTGAAAAATCTGTACCTTTCTATAACCAGGGTTTTGGTTAACTTTAAAAATACACCAGATCAATTCTATGCCACTGGTTTGACTTAGTTTTTAATATCATCTGGAAAGCAATAATGATCAAACCTTTTCAGGATATTTCTATTTCTCAAGTCACTCAAAAATTCACCAATGATTACAATAGCATTAGATTATCACCCATGTTATGTAGAAATCAAAGTTATGACCAAATTTCTAAAAAAAAACAATGGCTAGGACAAGTGACAAAGTGCATTGGGGTAACACCAATTGCTTTGTATCTGTGGAACATAGACAGGAAGATTAAAATTTTATTTTATTTATTTATTTATTTTATTAGTCAATTGCTTACAAGATAATAGGTATAAGTATAAACATAGTTATAAATACATAGATACATATAAGAAAATAAAAGAAACAATAGGACAGGGACGGTAGGCACTTTGGTGCGCTTATGCATGTCCCCTACAGACCTCTTAGGAAAGGGGTGAGGTCAATAGTAGACAGTCTAAAGTTAAAGTTTTTGGGGTTTGGGGAAGAAACCACAGAGTCAGGTAGAGTATTCCAGACATTGACCACTCTGTTGCTGAAGTTGTATTTCCTGCAATCAAGTTTGGTGCGGTTAACCATGAGGTTGTATCTATTGTGTGTTCTTGTATTGTTATGGTTGAAGCTGAAGTATTCATTGACAGGTAGAACATTGCAATGTATGATTTTATATACTATACTTAGATCAGACCGAAGACGGCGTAGTTCTAGGTTTTCTAGGTCTAGAACCTCAAATCTGGTGGCATAAGGTATTCTGCAATGAGTAGAGGAGTGGAGAACTCTTCCTGTGAAATATTTCTGGACTTTCTCAACTGTGTTAATATCAGATACATGATGTGGGTTCCAGACTGGTGAGCTGTATTCAAGTATTGGTCTAGCAAATGTTTTGTATGCTCTAGTTAGTAGTGTAATATTACCAGAGAAAAAGCTACGTAGGATTAGGTTAACAACTCTTAATGCCTTTTTGGCTATGTAGTTACAGTGGGCTCTAGCACTTAGATCACTTGAGATGAGTACTCCAAGGTCCTTGACAGAGTTTGGATCATCAACAAGGTCTTGACTATTCAGCTTGTATTTTATTTTCTGATTTTTTTTGCCAATATGTAAGACAGAGCATTTATTTGTTGAGATTTGAAGTTGCCATTTGTTTGACCATTCTGATATATAGTCAAGGTCTTTTTGAAGGGTAGCAGAATTATCTGTGGTGTTGAATAGCTTTACATCATCAGCGAAGAGAACGCAATTGCTCTTAATATGATCACAGAGATCATTTATGTAGAGTATGAAAAGAGTTGGACCTAGAACAGTGCCTTGAGGGACACTACTGTTGATAGGTACAGAATTTGATAGGATGTTTCCAATTTTGACCATTTGTTGTCTGTTTGACAGGAATGCTTCTATCCAGTTATGCAGGTGTCCAGAGATACCATAAGATTTTAGTTTTAATAGTAGTTTGTCGTGTACCACTGAAGCAAAGGCTTTATAGAAGTCTATGTAGATTGCGTCTATTGTTTTGCCCTGATCGAGTTGTGTAGTCCATATGTTTTTGCAGTGTAAGAGTTGCAGATTACAGGATGGTTTTTTTCTGAAACCAAATTGTTTATTAGAGAGTAGGTTGTTTGTCTCTAAGTGGAGGATAATGAATTGGTTAATAATTGATTCCATGACTTTACAGGTGACGCAGCATAAGGAGATTGGTCTGTAATTTTCAACTAAGCTGGGGTCTCCCTTTTTAAAATGGGGATGACTGTGGCTAGTGACCATAGGTTTGGCAAGGAGCTGGTCCTGAAAGATTTTTCAAAGATTATGCTTAGAGGTTTGGCTATGGCAGTGGATTGCTTTTTTAAGAAGTAGGCACATATTCCATGCAGTCCAATAGATAGAGATGGTTTTAGATTGCGTAGTGCTTTTTCAACATTATCTTCTGTAAAATCTATATTTATTAGATCATTGTAGTTGTCTGTGGTTTGACTAGTAAATACTGGGCATGATCCATTGCTGTTTACAAATACTGAGCCAAAGAATGTGTTAAAGAGGTTTGCTTTAATGGTGTCATTACTACAGTCTTTACCATTAGGTCCTTTCAGGAGTGGGATGGACCTTGAGTCTTTTAGTTTGTTGTTCACAAAATTGTAGAAAGCGCAGGTGGAATTGGTGCGTAGAAGGTTTTTCCTCTTGTTTAATGTGATAATTGGTGCATTCAGTCTTTATCTGGTGGCATAAATTTTTGTATCAGCTTTTAAAGTTGGCAACATAACCAGATTTATTTTTTCGCCAAAGTGATCTCTTTTTGGATTGAAGGTTCCTTATTGTTATGGGTAATCTGTTTTTTCTGATTTTGGGAGTTGTTATTGGCACATATAGTTTGATGACTCTTTGGATTTCAAGTAAAAATGTGTTGTAATGGTCTTCAACAGTACTGCATCCAGTGAATAGAGATTGCCAATCAAGGGATGAGAGATCGTTGTCTATAAGATCATAGTTGCCTTTTTTGAAGTTGTAATTGAGGATCATGTTGTTGTGATGATTTTTGTGTGGACGTATGTTGAGACAAAAGTCAATCATGTTGTGGTCACTGTTGGAAAAAGGTTCTATAATTTTTATTCCATAAATTGAATTCAAACTATTGCAGAAGATGAGATTGAGGCAGTTGTTAAGTCTAGTATTGTTGGTTGCTAGTTGTTCCAGTCCCAGATTTGTTACAACATTGTAGAAGACTGCATGTATGGGTTCAGTGTTACATTCGTTTGTTTGTTTGTTTGTTTGTTTGTTTATTTATTTATTTATTATATAAAATAGTGAGAATGCTAGAGAGAAAGAGTGCAGAGAGAATGATCATTAGAAAACATTATGTCATAAGCTCAGAATGTGCCCAAAGAGAATTCAGTCAAAAAGTTTACTCACCCTTGACCAACAAATGCCTTTTTCTCACTAATGTGATAAACCTATGCCAGCTTGTACCAGTTCAGCATATAAGTGAAGGCTCCAAGAGACATCAAACAAACAAATATACCTTATGCTTTCTGTCCTTTAAAGCAGCGGCCCCCAACCTTTTGGGTACTGGGGAGAGAGAGGTTCTTCCACGACCCAAGGGGGCATAGTTTCATGTGCTGCCTGCATCCCACAGGTGGAGCTTTGCTTGTTTGCATGGCCATATTTCTGGCATGCTGCAGACTGGTGCCAGTCCACAGACTGGAGGTTGAGGAACCCTGCTTTAAAGAATAATTAAGTATCTCAGGAAAGCATTTTAAAATAACATTCAGCACTTAATCCAGCTTTCTCTAAAGAAGGACTAGTAATTCATGAATCAGTTTGAGAGAACAAGCCTTCTCTCCATTACCTATTATTTTAAATAGTGTAGAGTGCAGAATAAGTGGGGTAAAAATTAGAACACATTGTAAATATGAATGCCCTTTAATTGCATCAAGCAAAAAAGAAGTCAAAGAGTTATGAAGTTAATGGTAGGGGAAAATTTCACCCCAAAAGATTCCTAATGCCTCTTCTGTAAATGACCTGTGATCCAACCCATTTTTCAAGTCTGGCTTTTCCTCTCCACACAGAGTTTGGTGCAATCTTTAAAATGAGTGTTGAACTTTTGTTTCAATATGTAATGGAAAAGTTGTGGAAGAAAAAGGTTAAAATGGTCAACAGAGAAAGTGGGGAAAAGTTATAGATTTATAGATTTTAAATTATCTAATTAAGTGCTTTAATAGATAGGGGGTAGAGATGATAGAGATAGATACTGTAGATGATAGATAGATAGATAGAGATAGATACTGTAGATGATAGATAGATAGATAGATAGATAGATAGATAGATAGATAGATAGATAGATTCATAATTGCTTTTGGAGTTCAATCTGGTCATAGATTTCAAATTATAAACCCCCAGAATAAGTTGTTCAGTGGGCCAAATTAAACAGTAGGAAATTTACTCTTTGTACTTCCCTGGATTAGCAGTGTGTAGGCCTAAGGAAAGGGGATTCTGTAGCTCAGCTCAGCTGATCACTTTTGAGTGCATTTCTCTAGTTGGATACTACAGAAATGATCCCTGAAAGTATAGTCTTTCATATATTTTTTAATATTTTTTCATCTTTATAAAAAATATTTTATATTTTTATAGCTGAAGGTACTGTCAGAATTCCACGTCAATGCTACGTCAATGCTACCAATAAAATGGGTCACTGTTACTATTAGTGAGATGGGAATATAAATTTCATAAATAAATAAGTAAGTAAATAAATATATGGCAGGGTACCTCTACCCAAGTTAGAATGGGTTTAGAAGTTTAAAAACCAGTAGACGTAACTTGTCTGGTCTGTATAAACTAGGAGGAAGCCATTAATATGAAATGGGTGTTCCATTAAAAACATTATGACCAGTTCCAACAGGTAGCATAGTTGGGTAACATACTCTTAGGTATGTTTCTCATTATAGCACCTTCATTTCAAAATATGGAAAAGGGGGGGGGGGATAATTAATTACTGTCTTTGGAACTCCCAAATGGCTATCTTTAGATGAAAGGTAGTAGGCATAGACATTTAGGATTGATCCAGTTTGTTAAATTCAGTTTATTCAGTTTATTTCTGGTATTTGTTACCTCATCTTCTTTATGTCAAATGCTTCTCTTCCTACAGCTAAATTAAAACTACCAAAATTGTCTATTGTTAAAGCCATGATATCCATTCCAGGGATGCTCAGAACTAAAGAAGAAAGACAGGATTATTAGTGTAGATGATACTTACAAATCTAAATCTGATAGAGCAAATAGTTATTGAAAGCAAATTGGAACCCTTTCTATGAAATATATCTATCAGAAGTCAACCTGATATTCTATCAGTAAATTCAGTTTTTGCAGCTCTTCATTTGGCCCATATCTTAAAATACCGAAAGCTAACAGCTTTGCTTGGCTTAAAATGAATTATGAGGTAAACTGAGTATCTGCCCTGGCTATTGGCCCTGGTGCTACAACAGAGAAGAGAGTTCATCACAGAGCCCAGTAATGGGAGAAGAGCAAGAGAGTTACGCCTTTTATGCTTTTCAGAATATAATTAAATAGTGGAACTTGCTATTCTCAGATGTAGTGATGTCCACTGGTTCAGACAGTTTCAAACAGGGAAAATCAAGCTTAATGGCTATTTACTACTTCTGAAATTATAGGTGGCAGAGTTTGAGTACCAGTTGCTAGGAAACTATACAGTAAGAGGTTTATACCTTTCTTCTCCATGTTTATTAACTCTTTTAATGCATCAGTAGGGCTATTGTGTAACACAGAGATGGGTCTTTGGTCTTATCCAGCAGGCCTGCTTTTGTTCTCCACTAACCATCACCATCTACCCTAGTACTAGAAGGTGACACCATCATTCTTAGGAAAAACCTGCATTGGGATATTCATGATATCATTGAATGGATTCTTGCTAACAATGAAGCATAGGGTGTGGGGGGAAATGCCACCATCCACCTGCTTAACAATCTTGCAAACTAGATATTTCATAATCTAGTTTGACATAGTTTCAGATTATGAATTCTAAGATTAGCTCCCCTAAAATATGAGCCAACCTTTATAGCATTATCATCTACCAATATATTTTGCCAATCTTCTCAATGAAATCCCCTTTTTAAACAATGCTGATGATAACACCGTATCCTACTTTAGCAATGTTAACTTAGTTTGACAAATAAACTTCAGTAATTAACTTGACATGAAATACAGATGTCAGATTTATTTACATGGTATTAACCTTTGCACTTGACTTGATTTAAAACAAGCCCCTGGGTAGGAGATTTCTTTGATCAGCTAGTAGAAGGCGGCTGTTGCTGGGATGTCTATTCCCAAACATGCTGATACTTCAAAGAGAAATGTGGATTGATTCAGCCAAATTTGCATTCTGAGTTGAATTGATTCATTTTGAATAAAATCTGATTTAATAATAAAAAGAAAAACTTCAGCAACCTGAACTTTCTGTTGTATCTTTCTATGCAGTTTTTGAAAGGCAGTTGTTTGAAATGAAGTTTCTTTTTTTTTTCATTTCCTTAAATGTAAACAGGCTGAAGAGAAGGAAGAAAAGAGATTTTAATAGCTGATAGCTCTCTTTTATTTTGTGCTTTCCATCCATAGAATTTTCAGGTAGGGAAGTATGAAATTTTGGGCTTGGACGATCTTGAACTATGCCGCCTACGGTTGGACTTAAGCGTAGTACACAAAATTATCTGCTACAATGTCCTACCAGTCAATGACTACTTCAGCTTCAACCACAACAATACAACAGCACACAACAGATACAATCTCAATGTAAACCGCTCCAAACTTGATTGCAGAAAGTACGACTTCAGCAACAGAGTGGTCAATGCCTGGAATGCACTACCTCAGTGGTTCTTAACCTGGGTGATATTGCCCCCCAAGGGGTGATTTTGTTTTTCAGGGGGGCAATGGAACAAAAAGGGGCGATGTGGGGGCGAAGGAATGGAAGGGGGGCGATATGGGGGCGATGGAAGGAGATATATTGGGAGAGAGAGAGAGATCTATATTGGTAGCTAGGTAGGCAGGTAGGTAGACAAAAAGACAGGCAGGCAGGCAGGCAGGCAAACAAACAGACCTTCTGGATGGATGGATGGACAGGTGCTGGTTCAGGTGCGGTACAACAGTCAATGGGGTGAGCCTGCAGGGCTGGCGCCTCAAACACCCCCCTGCCACCTCTTAGCATCCCCAAGGGGATCAGCAGAGGGGTGCTAAGAGGCGACAGGGGGCCGTTCGAGGTGCCGGCTGGCCCTGCAGGTTCACCCATTGACTAGCACTGCTCCAGAGCCGGCGCCTCCAATGCGGAAGCAGTGGCATGTTACGTGCTGCCGCAGCCACGTTCAATGTGCTGCCCCCCTGCCGCCTCTTAGCACCCCTCTGCTGGCCCCCTTGGGGATGCTAAGAGGTGGCAGGGGGGCGGTTATGTTGGGGAGGGATGACAACTTCCTCAATGGCTCAAGGGGGCGATTCTTTAAAAAAGGTTAAGAACCACTGCACTACCTGACTCTGTTGTTACATCCTCTAACCCCCACTCCTTTAACCTCAAACTATCCACTATTGACCTCACCCCATTCCTCAGTGGTCTGTAAGGGGCATGCATAAGTGCACCATCGTGCCTCCTGTCTCTGCCCTATTGTCCCCATTTATTTGTACCTATTTCCTGTATTCTTACTGATCTTTATACTTATACCTATTATCTTGTAAGCGACTGACAAATCAAATCAAATCAAATAAATAAATAAATAAATGATTTTCTGCAAGGTTGGTTTTTTTGTATGTCTGCTCTGAACTCTAAATTTGGAGAGATTCAGTATAATTAATTATGGCTCATGTATCATCTTGATATCTTATGGTTCCACCCATTTTCCTCACTTATCCTTAGTCTGATTCCCAGAATTTGACCTTAAGATCTTTCCCTTCCATTTCCGTTGGCTTATTCATATCTTCAATCCCTTGTTGCTGCCATTTGATAGTTTACCAATTGCCTTGTTAGAATTTAATTGTGAGTTCTTTTCCTCTCAAATTCCTTTCCATTGGCAAATGTAGTTTGACAATTTTTTACTTTGAAAGTTATTCTCATTTTGTGGATAGGCATAGGTATAGGGTCATTAGGAAGACCCTCAAATAAGATAATATCTAAATATATCTTTGCAGTGGTTCATTAAAACCTCTAACTTTAGGGGATTTGATAATCAAATTTACAAGCTGTAAACTTTCCTCAGGAAGATTAAATCAATTTATCATACAAAAAGATGGGATCTCTGATGTTCACACTTTGGATACTTTCCTTCCTGAAGTTACGGATAATAAACCAAAGAATGATTTATGCAAGAAAAAAGAACACCTACTACCTCATCTCACTATCTAGAGAAATGTAACAAGACTCTCTAAAAGCTGTGATTGCCATGCCCAGCATTTCATTGGTGAAATATGAAGAGCTATGCACTTGTAAAGTTATTTATTTAGATGTATATGCCATACAATAATTTACTATAAATAATAAAAGTCAGAATGAACATGAACACATTCTGAATTCTTGTTATTTACATTGGTCATAGTAAAATGTTTTTTATATAGACTGTCTTTTCCAAACTTGTTACCTTCAAATGTTCTGAGGTTGCAACTTCTGGAATTCCTCACCTGGGAGATCTAGGAGATCCAGAATTAATACATTGAGTTGGGTGAAGGTGATTTTTTAAAAGGCTCCATGCATCATTTCCCAGGATCAACAGTTAAATGTCCACATTTTTCTTTTCTTTTCAATCATCTACTGGGAATTTAGATCTGCCCAAAAATCTTCTTCCTGCACTGGTAACATTTATAAAGACCAACTTTAGGTATGCTCATTAAGATTTGTTAACAAGGAATGTCTGACTCCTCCATGAATGAACATCTCTGGAAATGTAGCCATTTCTTAGGGCTGAACACTTCTACCATAAGCATAAAACAAATATATTGTTTTAACCAGGTGATCTGAACAACTAGAGGTTCCCATTTGCACCTTCTACCAAATTTATCTCCTGTATCCACTTCCTGGGATTGCTTGAGACCAAAGGATAATTAAATAGGGCAAGAGCCATGGTGACTCGGTGATTAGAATGCAGTATTGCAGGCTAACTCTACCCACTGCCAAGAATTCATCCTGACCAGCTTAATGTTGACTCAGCCTTCCATCTGTCTGAGGTCAGTAAAATGAGGACCCAGATTGTTGGGGACAATATACTGACTCTCTAAACTGCTTAGAGAGGGCTGTAAAGCACCATGAAGTGGTATATTACTGCTATGCTACTTCTGTGCCTACTTCAAAGATGATTCAGAAACTGTATTTTGCAGCATAGCATTTCTTTGCTATTCATTAAAGTTGACCACTCTTTTCAAACCTTTGTATAAGGCAGAAAAGTAGGTTTACTGTTTTTAGAGCTGCATTAGCCTTCATGAGTGGATTGCATTTCAATTTTAACTTTTTAATTTAATTTTATTACAATCACAGAAAGCACACCTTATATTATTGCAATTTTATGAATGTGGACAATCCCTCATGACAATCCCTGAGTGCTATGAAATGCACTCAAAATGTCCAAATGTACATCCTGGCTCAAGAATGATAATACTACGAATAAGCAAGAGAAGGAGGCTCTTGTCTTTAGTTTGAAATTATATTTGTTTCATGGTAAGGAGCACCCAATTCTGTGGACCCGACAGCAAGCTATATTTTAAGTTTTCATTTCAAAGCTTCATATCAAGTTTCTTCTCCTTTCTTTTATGCATGTGCAGACACTTATCCTAAGGCTACACTGATCAAATATGTATAAATATTTTCAATTCCTTCATGATTTTTTCTAGCTTCCAATCCATGTCATAGACTAGTTTGACAAAAAAAATTAAAAAGGTTTACAAGGCAGGCAACTAAAACCATAGAAGACATGTGTTTATAGCAATAGCATCTCACCTTTAAAAAAAGCACCTTTTACAAAACAGAACCCTGCACCTTAGCAAGATTTTATCTCAACAATAGAGCTATTTCAGGGAGGAAAAAAATCAGGAGAATAAAAGAATCAATATCACATTGTGGAGAAAATATATTGCTAGAGGCATAAATAACTATTCAAAATATAAAATAAACTTGAGGAAAAAATGTTCTACTCTAGACCAGGGGTTGCCAACCTTTTGGACCTCAGGGACCACCAAACTCATAATTTTAAATCCTGTGGACCAGAGACCCTGGGAAAATCCCCCCCAAAAAGTCTTCAGGAAAATTCCCCACCCTGTTTTCCTACCGATCAATCATTCTTTATTTGGGATCGCAGGTTACCATTTCCAGTTCCATTCTCAGGGGGTTGGAGAGAGAGAGAGAGAGACTTTTGGCTTCATGCAAGGAAAGCAGCAGAAGCAGCAGAAGTCTTTCTTTCTCTCCCCCAAACTCCACCAGAAATGAGTCTTTGCTGGCGCAGCCTCTTGGAGCAGGATGCCTTGCAGGGTCCCAAAGACTCATTTCTGGCAGAGTTTGGGGGAGAGAAAGAAAGGCTTTTGCTGCTTTCCTTGCATGCAGCCAAAAGCAGAAGAAGAAAGAAGCAGAAAGAAGCAGCCTGGTGGCTAGGCCAGGCGCATGGGGCAAGTGGGGCAAGTTCCACCCTCCACCCTTCCCCCCCTACCCTCACTACCTCATGTTGTTCCCAATGCAAGCAACACAAGCCTTGTGTTCCCATGCTGCCTAGATTAAGTGCTTTGGGGGGTGCTTTGGGGGGTGCTTTGGGGGTGACATTTCTCTGCAGACCACCAAAATTTTCTTGCAGATCACCAGTGGTCCCCAGCCCACTGGTTGGCAACCACTGCCTTATAGGGCTCCTTTGGATGTGAGTCTTTGAGTGTGTAGGGAGCGAGGGAAGAGGACACTGTGTATACTGATGGTAATGAAAACCAATGAAGCTGAAATGCCTCAGGGTATCTGGCTTCCTGTCCCTGAGATGGATGGGTTTGGAAAACAGGTCTTTGGCCTTGAAAATTGAGAGTCTAGATTTGGGGATGGTGCTGCCTTTGGGGAGATGGGGATCAAGTCAAAATATTATAGCTGTGGAAGACATGGGACTATATGATAAGAGATATGGAGAAGGCCATTCAAAAGAAATACAGGACCAATGCCTCATACCAATTCACATTCATACTCATTGGTCTCAGCTCTTCTACCCAGTCAACAGACCTTCAGAGGTCCTGATCTTTGGCTGCTGTTTCTATATGCCAGGTTGTTCTGTAGTAAGGCCTTCCTTGTTCATGATTTAATTGTTGATGAGAGGGCCAACATGGTATGTATCACAGAGATGACTTAGATTCAGAAATGGGAATGGTCCTTTTGGAAATATGACTAATTGGCTTTCAGATACAACATCAGCTATAGGGGCAGGAGTAGATATGTCTGATTGTAATCTAGGGATCACTTATGTCTTTTAGGGCCACCACACCAAAGATCACCCTGTTCATTATGATGGGATCTAAGAATCAGTTGGGATTGTTGTTGTACCAGCCTCCCTGCGGCAAAGCAACATCCTTAGCTTAACTCCTTAAGACTCTGGGCTGCCAATAGAGTTGCCCAAATTTATGCTTTTCTTCAATCTACCTTCTCTGGGAGAGGGGGTCTGAGAATTTCCCACTGTTCGAGGATGGGAGTCATCCAAAATCCTATACACGGAGGCATGATATATTGAAACATTTGAAACTCTCAGGTGTGAGACCTTAAAGGAAGATAGAGTGTTTATAGTGCACTCCCAGGGGAATAATGCTAGTTTCCATGTGGAAGGCAGGACAAAAAGCAATAGATGGAAACCCAACAGGGAGAGAAGCAAGCTAGAACAAAGGAGAAATTTCCTGACAGTTAGAATAATTGATCAGTGGAATGACTTGCCTCTAGAAGTCATGGATGCTCCAACGCTGGAGGTTTTTAAGAAGATATTGGACAACCATTTGTCCAAAATAGTAGAGGGTTTCCCCATTGAGAGTGGTTGGGCTCAAAGTCTTCCAAGGCGCCTTGCAACTGTGTTATTCTGTTATTCTGCTTGTACAACCTGTAAGTCATCATAAACACATACCTATGTACAGTATTTGAAATGTAGTTTTAGCTTTAAAAATTGATGTTTTTAGGCATGAATCTACCATCTCTGGAAATGAAAAAAATAAAGAAAACAGATTCCTATTGTTGACTTTGACAGAAATGGCTCTAATTTGTTCCTGCCATGTTCTGGAAGCTTGAAAAATTGCACTAAGATATTTGAAAGCTGGACCTTGTTCAATTTTATTTTCAATTTTCTATTGATGTTTGTGGCAAATGGATCTTTCTGAGCAAACAATAATTTTCATCTTAGAGTGATTGATAATAAGTCTTTCACTTTTTGCAGAATTCTACTAAGGCCCCAGTTTTCTCCTGTGAGCCCAACCTGTGTAACCAAAAGAATCGCTGTGTCATCATCATGCTGTAGTACTGCCAAAAGTCTTTACTGACTTAAAATCCATCTTCTATTCTATTCCAAGGGACAGATGCTGGTGGAAGCTGCCTCTCACATCTATTCATTGCCAGCTTCTCTTCTTAATTAGGATTCTAAATGAAAATATAGTCACCCAAGCTAGTTTTGCAAACTTGAAGCATTTTAATTGGATTTCTCCTTGATATCTACCATGTCTACTATTATAAATTGGGCGGGAAAAACAATTAAAACCTCTCTACAGATCTCTTTGATCAAAAGTTCCCAAATAAAACACAATTACTGCCACCATAATATTTATGTAGACCTCCTTAACATACCTTAGTCCACGTGCTGAGAAATTATTAGTGGTTTAATAATGGATCTCTCTCTTCAGCTCAGCTCTAACAAAAGAAGAAGGAAGGACTTTTGGACTTTTCTTCCTAAAGCCTATAGATTTAGTACTTAATAAATCTTGTGCCCAACCTGAAATATATGAGGTAGTTATGTAACCTAGCAGTCTTGGATATGGGGAAGGTTTTAATGAAAAAAAAAACCCTTATTAAATCAATGAAGCCAAGCTTCCAAATATAAAAGGAATATATTGAGAAAGGGGAAACAGGAAAACCAGAGAATGCAATAATCACACTTATAGAATTCCACATAAAACCAATCACCTTTTAGATCTATAAGTGAGTAATAAAACTTGGCTGTTAATATACCCAAGGACACTGCAAATACATCATAGAGAGTAGAATGTGAGTAGTATTATCTGATCCTCCTACTTGAATTTTATAAACAGACCTCTTCCTCCTCTTTTCCCTTTTGAAAGCATTTTGTTTTACACAATGTGTGAGTTAAGTGGAAGCCAACATCTCTGGAAGAATGTTTATTGCTTTGCCCAATCATGGCAAAAACAACATATAGGGTCTAACCAGCAAATTAAAATTTATGTAGAGGTTAAATCTAGAGTTAACAAATTTGGGCTGCAAAGATTTGTATAACCATTAAAAGGGGGGGGGGGAAGAGTTTATTGTGTCACTTTGGTCATCTAATTGTTGCATCTCAGATGTGATGGTCCAGCTAAATCTACTGTTCTACAAAACTTTGGTGGATAACAAAGCTTCAGTTTGGTTTTCACCAGTTATACCAGTTACAAATGAAGATGTTTTTTCTTCCCACTGTTCACACCTCTTAATACAGGAGTTAAGTTATCTGAAATGTGACATGTCATGCTCTACTAAAAACTAGGAGATTTTCACACCTATCTAACTCACATTCACAATTGCATTGCTAAGAAATAGCCTTAGAATTCTAATGGCAAGGAAAGAGCTGAATGCTTCTTATTTTATTGCAGGATTGTAAGGTTTACATCTGTTTTTGTTTAAGATCTCATTAGGAATGGCATCATGAATTCTACAAGTGCTCCATACCCAGATAACGAATGGCACTTGATATTTGTCTCATGCAGCATATGTAGGAAAGGAAACAGAATCACCCACTTTTACTGCTAAAGCCAGCAAGACTTAAAGCATGTGCTAAAATCTCCAGTAGTGAATGCAAATAAATTTAGTACTGCCCACATGTCAAGAACAAGGGCAGACTTACCATAATGGTGGGGAAACAGAGAAAACCAAGCATGATGGCACGTTTATGAGGTTGTTCAATCCACGCTGTCAAAATTTCAAAAAAGCATGCTAGATGTAAAAGGTTGTCTATTTCTGCTCTGGAGCATATAAAATAAGAGCAATCACATGCTATTGCTAATCAACCTAGAACCGGAGGCTTATCCTTCTTATCCTGATGGTGATTATCAGGTCAATACAAGGAGTCTGGTCTATATTCATTTGCAGAATGTGTAATTTATCTGTTCAGATTATGAAATTTTGATTATATTTACAATTGAACCAAGCCAAATTTCCAAGATGAAGGTAAAGAACAAACTCTGGAGCCTATTAATGAAATAGTGTAACCAGTGAGTTCTGAAGTTTTTATGGTAACACTTGGCTCTTGAAAGAATGACAGGTTTTCTGCTGCAACAGAGATTTCAACCTCACTTGTGTTCAAACCAGTGTTTACACCTCAAATCTATCTCATTATCAACAGAGCTGTAAATTTTCACGGCAGATGTAAATCATTCCTGTTGTTTGCTGCTCTTCACGTGCAAAAAGGTAAGAGGCTTGGCTCAGGATCCTCAAAGGAAAGGGGGAAGTATCAGAGTTGCTCTCCCAAAAGCCAATCATGGAGAAAGATTGCCCTCTAGGGAATCATAAAAATGGCCCTAGTGACAGCTAAGCTGAAAAGGTGGAGTGAAAAATAAACACTGCCATTAAGAGGAGCTGTCACCATGATTAATACTGATGAGCAGTAATGAATGTGGATTCTTTCATGCATACCCTCAGGTTCTGATTCAGTCACTGAGCATTCAAAAAGGAAAAAAAAACCCTGAAAGAATGAGAAATAATTTTGGCAGAGAAAAAGAGCACATTGAAAGAGATATTGTAGTTTTTGAAAAAGAATACAAATTCATTTAGGGTCTGGCTATCTGAGGGATGTTCTGCCTTTTTTGAGTTTGCCCTATAAAAATCTATAGGTAAGGGTCTTTCTAAAGATGTCACTTATGGCTGTATGTTACATCAAGAATCAACAGCAGAATACTGAGCAATATTCTTTTTTAAATTCATATTTATATCCCGCCCTTCTCCGGAGACTCAGGGCGGCTTACAATTTTGGGGATACAACCCAATGTGCTCAGCAATAGCCTTCATTCCATTGTATATGCCTGCTTATTACTAAGCGGCATTTTTACAAAGTCAGCTTATTGCCCCCAACAATCTTGGGCCCTCAATTTACCTACCCCGAGAGGATGGAAGGCTGAGTCAACCTTGAGCCTGGTGGGATTCGAGCCTGCAGTAATTACAGACAGCTGGAACTAAGTGCTAGGCATTTAACAGCCTGCACCACCAAGGCCCATTGAATATTGACAAATTGCTAAATAAAATTATATAAGACTGATAACTACAATATGTGGGTTAATAGCTAGAGTTTCTCCTGATGCCAAAAATGAATCCAGCGTTGGGCCTACCTGGACCCTAGGGGATCTTCTTTTATAGAGACTATACCTTCCCTCCCAAAAAGTTAAAGCCCCGATAACATGCCTGCATCACAGAAGTTGTTTCTATTAAGCATTCCCATATTTATTGAGATGCTACCATTTAATTACATTTAATTATTAACATTTGATTATTTCAATGCCACATTTTTACATCATGAATACATATCAAAACAGATTGGAGTCAGTTAAAAAGCCTGCTATAAGGTAAGCTTTCACTTATCTTTGACACACCCACACCTGAAGTCCATATAAACAGAAGAACACTGACATCCCCTAAACTCTGCTGAAGATGTTACCTGGCCTGTAATGAAATGTTCAGAAACCAACCCCCAAGCTCTGAGAACAAACCTTCACCCTCATCCTATGCCCGAGCTACAGATATTCACCACTTTTGCATAAACTTTCTCTTTTATAATGTAAACGACATTAAGTTTCTTTCAACAAGATTTTAACATGTCCTGATGTTTAGTTTAGTTTATTTCAACATATGGTTGAAGACCAACAAAACTTACTGTTTTACAGGTAGTCCTCGATTTTATGATCACAACTGAGCCCAAAAGTTCCATTGCTGAGATAATTGTTGTATGAGTGTTGCTCCATTTACGTTCTTTCTTGCCACAGTTGCTAAGTGAATCACTGCAGTTATTCAGTTAGTAACATTGTTAAGTAAATCTGACTCTCTCATTGACTCTGCTTGTCAGAAGGTCACCAGAGATGATCCTATGACCTTGGGGCAGTGCAATTGCCATAAATATGATTCTGTTGCCAAGCATCTGAATTTTGACCACATGACCACATGAATCTGAAGAGTGAAAAACTGTCATAAATTACATTTTTCAGTGCTGTTATAAACAGTTGCTAAACAAACTGCTATAAGTTGAGGACTATCTATAGAAGATTGTTGATTCTGACAGAATAATTCTAAAGTTTGAATCTGTAGTGGGACTCCTCTGGGATACATGGATGGATCAGATGTGATTCTCTTCCTCTCCATATTGGTATGTAGAAACTGAATACTTCATTCCAAAATATGCTTTGATACACTGCAGTCTGGCTGTCATTTTTTTACCCACAGTACAATGGCAAAACCAACAGTTACCTGTTAGTTCAATGCTAAAGTCAGAAGCTAAAGTACATCTATAAAATTTGCATCTGATTATTTCATGAGACACAGTAACTGTAGGTCCTGGGTGATCTCAGTTTTATTCAATATCTACACATTTATTCTTGATATTGAGTGCAGATTTCCTCCCTACCAACCATTTCTAAGAGGCAATGTCATATGAGTATGATATTTGGTTTAAATGTCTGCCATTATGAGACAAATTGTCCTGAGTACAAAATATATTATTTAAGGGACTTTGCACGCAACTACAGATAGAAATTCTGAGAATAAAAATTGTACACTTTACCCTAAAGAGGTGGGTTATCAAAAATAACACAAGCAGCTTGTATTATCAGTCAGCCAAAAACTAGCTAAGAATGAAAAAAACACTGGCAACAGCCAAAAGAATTAAGTGTACTTGCTTGTGAGGAAAAAAAAGAAGTGTAGAAATAGAAGGAACAAGTCCTGAGGAGAAAGAGCTGAGATCGGAATCAAGAGGGTTGTGAAAAAGCAGTATGAATTTTAAAGGACTAACATATTTCCAGTCTCTCTTTTTCTCTTCTATTAGAATAAAGTGAAACCTTGTTATAAGGGAGCATTATTTAATGGATTTCAAATGCCATGGAGCGAAAGTCTGTTTGGATACTCCTGAAAATAATAGAGAAGCCCACTGCATCTGGTATAAACAAGAGACATACCTTCAGACTTGCAAAATTGAAGTCAGCCTTCTGAGGTAGTTCAGGCAAGAATCACATCTTGAAATACTAGATCTAACTTTTCTAGTTACAGACTCTTGCAAGTATAAAAATACATCTCTCCCCACCATTCCTTCTCCAGGTTCAGCTGCCATGTCTAGTCCTCATCTAAGGGCTAGAGCCCACTGTAACTACATAGCCAAAAAGGCATTAAGAGTTGTTAACCTAATCCTGCGTAGCTTTTTCTCTGTTAATATCACACTACTAACTAGAGCATACAAAACATTTGCTAGACCAATACTTGAATACAGCTCATCAGTCTGGAACCCGCATTACGTATCTGATATTAATACAGTTGAGAAAGTCCAGAAATATTTCACAAGAAGAGTTCTCCATTTCTCTACTCATTGCAGAATACCTTATGCCACCAGACTTGAAATTCTAGACCTAGAAAACCTAGAACTACGCCACCTTCGTTCCGATCTAAGTATAGTATATAAAATCATACATTGCAATGTCCTACCTGTCAATGAATACTTCAGCTTCAACCATAACAATACAAGAGCACACAATAGGTACAAACTCAAGATTAACTGCACCAAACTTGATTGCAGGAAATACGACTTCAGCAACAGAGTGGTCAATGTCTGGAATACGCTACCCGACTATGTGGTTTCTTTCCCAAACCCCAAAAACTTTAACCTTAGACTGTCTACTATTGACTTCACCCCTTTCCTAAGAGGTCTGTAGGGGACATGCATAAGCACACCAACGTGCCTACCATCCCTGTCCTATTGTTTCTTTTTATTTTTCTTATATGTATCCATTTCATGTATTCATAACTATGTTTATACTTATACCTGTTATCTTATAATAGCTTGACAAAATAAAATAAATAAAATAAATAAAATCATTACACTATGGATGGTTTTGGGGAGCCACAAACTCCTTCAACTCATTCTCTCAAAATGATGCTATAGAGCACTACACACCAGAAGATCTAGACACAAGATCTAGACACAAAGACAGTTTTTTCCTGAAAGCCATCACTCTGCTAAACAAATAATTCCCTCAACACTGTTCAACTATTACAAAGTCTGCACTACTATTATTTTCTCATCACTCCTTATCACCCATCCCTTCCCACTTGTGACTGTATGACTGTAACTTTGTCACTTGTATCCTTACGATCTATATTGACTGTTTCCTAGTATGATTTGATTGCTTATTGTACCCTATGACTGTCATTAAATGTTGTACCTTATGATTTTTGACAAATGTATCTTTTCTTTTCTTCTTTTATGTATACTGAGAGTATTTGCACCAAGACAAATTCCTTGTGTGTCCAACTACACTTGGCCAATAAAGAATTCTATTCTATTCTACAAGCCTATGCAAAATAAACAAATAAGCATGGAAGTAGCCTATGACTCAAAAGGCTGGCTGAGTTAATCTGTGTGACTAATACTTTCATAAGCATTTCTGAACAGGGATTTTAAAATGAGATTTATATCTCTTATTGGCTAATATAATTTATTTGGGAAAGGGCAATATATTTGGCAGTACTTTATGGAATAAATCATAAATATTGATGACACCTTGAATGAAAAATCAATACAGAACACTCAGGCTACCCCCAACTTCATATATTAGCATTTTAATTGCTGGTTTAATTGGAAAATTCAATTACAAGCCCATAAGCCTATCACATTGTCATGCCCATCCACCTAATGATCCTAAGGGTGTTTTTAACATGGGTTTTAAGAACACTGTTTAATTTGGAACATGTCATTTATGGATGCTGTTAGTGATGGATTAAGAGCTATTTTTAAAAGCCAGTGTACATTTTGATCAATACAGCTTGTTTGTCTAATTTATAGAATGTAAGGAATAAAAAAATGAATAAGATTTCACTAAAGGCTTTTGTTTATACATTAAGATAAAATTCATCGTGCTTCTTTACTTAGATTGAGAGAAATCTGTATGCAGGTGGTTACTTACATAGATGTTTTCTATATTCAAATAAATTACAGCAAAAAAGAAATTGTTATATCAACAAGATATAAGAGAGATGGCATAACACTAGAATAGTTTTCAATAAATTGGTAAGCCTGTGTCTGATTTATGATTTTGCTTTGAAGATTGGGGTCAACAAGATAGAATATCCTTTTTTAAACCAATAGGGAAATGGTTAACCAGAAGACAGGAAAATTTAAAAACTAAACTCACCCTCATACATTAGTATTTTACATACAGCTATCACTAGGCATTTCCGTTGATATTATTTTAAAATGGAAATTGCTTTCACAACATTTCTTTAATCTCAGTGGATTTGGTATGCTTATGTTTTCATTTTGTCATTAGACTTTCACTTGTAGGTAAAGCTTTGTAGCATTGCTTGGTGAATACAATAGCATTATATTTACTGCCTACTAAAGTACATCCATCTGCATCTGGTTTTTCATTTTAACATATATTCCATGTAGGTAAGTTGGTAGGTCTGTCAGACAGGCAGGCAGGCAGACATATGGACATACGGACATTGTGCCTTTCCAGATATGTAACCAATCCTTAATCTCCACATAAGATTTATGGTGAATATGAAAGGTGAATACATTTGGTGAAGCTTATGTTGCAGAAATATGACCTATGCAGAATATGATCAATGTAGAAGTAAACATGTTTTAGTTCTTCTGGTCCCTTTATTTATTAAACAGATTCCATATTTATTCTTAAAAATTTTATACAGTCCTAAGGACCTCATAGCACTCTGCAATTAACATTTATATTTTTATGGGTCTGTATGAGAACTGGCTATTATTATTCTTTTACTCTGAGACTTCCTGCTTCTTCCTTGGACTATATTAACCAAAGCAAACAGAAGCAATTCTCCCCAAAGCATCATACAACATCCTGTGAATTAACAAGGGCAATAAGCATGTTCAGTGAAGTGACTCTTGCTGACTGTAGAGTGGAACTTCTTACTCTCTCAGTTTAATGAATTTAATAAAACTTAATGAAACATTTTTAAACTTAATGAAGTACTTGGAAAAATGCATGGAAAAAGGATGTTTGCTCTACTTAAAAAGGAAAAAGCCCATCTCACTGGAAGCAACAGAGGTCCTGTTAAGCTTTTAATGTTCCTCTGAGGTTAATTTGAATATTTTCCCTGTCTTGCAAAGATAAGTGTACCCTAGAAAAATCTTGTTAGAGTAATTTAGGAAAAAGAACCTGCTGTTTTCATTACACTGGCACTGGAAACTGGAGAGTATTTTAAAATGTTTCCTTAATTATTTACATCACTACCATATACATATAAAATATGACATCACAGGAAACTCAATTAACATGTCACTAATTTGTACTTCTGCCCACTGGATCATATAACCAAAGAATCAACAAAGTCCCCTTCTTCTTCCTCTCAGAGCCAATATGAAAGTGTAGAGATGGGGAGTAACCTTGCATTTCAAATCGAGATTGGTTCTTTTATGCATTGCACTCCTTCTAACTATGATTAGGACAGATTTACACATGCACAATCACCCTCTTATTACTGTAGCAACAAATGATACTTTGCACTTTTGAAAATACTGATAGATTTATGTGTCAACTTTTAGTGACCACATAGATAGCATTTCTCCATAATCATCTGTCCTAACCTGCTCCTTCAGATTTTCAATCACTGTACAATCGTTGCTGTAACTAAGTTCTTCCATTTTGCTACTGGTTGATCTTCTTCACTTTCCTTCGACTTTCCTAGCTTCACTCTAGAGTTAGGTTTTCACATACAATAAAGTGTCTGAAATAGGAAAAATTGAGCCTGGGCATTTGTGTCCTGAGGGAGGATTCTGGGTAGATTTGTTCAGTGACCCATTTATTTATTTGTTTGGCTGCCCTTGGTATTTTCAAAAGTTTTCTCCAACACTAAAGTTCAAAAGCATCAATAGTCTTTCTATCCTGTTCCTTTAAAGTTCAACTTTCACTGCCACAGCGTATCACAAGGAATACTATGGTTTGCATGGCTTTGATTTTTGTAATATAGACATATCATGGCATCTTTTCTGAGGTCTAGTCTGCTGCATAATTTTTAATTGCTTATTTCTTTAATGCTGACAGTTGATCCTAAAAAGCAGAAGCTATTGAACACTCAGCATATTTTGCATATTTCAAAATGCATTACTTTTCTGTACTATCAGGCTGTACAATCAACTTTCTAGTGTGGAATCTTTCTTAGTGACTAGACTCAGAAATCATTTTTTTTACTGCAAGAAAACCCACTGAAGTTTGAAACTCCATTTTCCCCTAGCTTGATAGAAAATCTAAGCTAGGAAAAAAATAGTTTCTATTCCAAGCAATGTCAGTATTGAACAATACACTTTCTTTTAAATGATGTGTTTTATAAAGATGGGGAAATTTTAAAAAGAAATGGGAAAGCATGGGCAAAATTATTCTGAAATTTACAAGAGAACAGGGGTAATGGTTTTATCATGAAAATGATTGCGATAAATATTTACTCTCCAGCCAACTTTGGTTTGGGGCATGGTATGTGTCTTCATTCTGCTCAAAAGGGATTCCTCATGGATTACTTAGGTGACTCCTGGCATAAACAATAATGCAGCATTTATTTAAATAGTTAAAAGTGAGAAGCACATAACAATGCAAACCCCAACTCATATGTGTTAGCTTCCACTCTAAGGTATAAGTACAAAGAGATAGGGTTTGCATTATGATATTATATCGCATTTTACCAAGAAACAGCCAAGAATACAGGTAGAAATATAGCTGTAAAATGCATGTTGCAGCCTTCCTTATAAAAATTAAAATCTCAGATGACTTAATTCATAGGTAAAAAATTTCAAAGTCCTACAGTTTTGCCCACGGAATGTTGATTTTCATTAAAAATAAAAAAGGAAGAAACTCTCATGTAGCCAAAGCTTTTTGAAATGAATGGGAAAGAAAATAATTACATGAGGATCCAAGTTGCCTGAAGAACTTTTAGAAAGAAAAAGTAGAACATTAATATTTTAAATTTTAAAGGAATGAACACAACCATGTATTATGAATGACTATCTATGCTAGTTTATTGTTCAGCGTATTGGTCACATTACTAATTAATAAAATGTAAAACTTTTCTGCCAGAAAATAATTATGTGTCCAAATCGGGACCCAGTCCAGTGTCTAATTTCTGCAAAGTATATATTGGTTTTTAGTGGGGCGGGGAGAGGAAAAGCTCATCATACAACTAGCATTGTTGTTTTTTATAAAATACAAAACATTGCCCCAGAGAACAAAATCAATGTGGAATCAAGGAATTAGTCCATTGTTTTTAATTTCTGCTTAAAATTAAATTAAATATCAATTTGTCAGTCCCTTTTTTGGCAAAATATTTCAAAAAAAAACAAAAACAAACGAAGAGTGGGTTTGAGACATTTTTCAAAGACTAGTGGGAAGCTGTCGCACATAATTAAGTTGTCACAACATGATTCTTCTTCTTAACAATATTTATGTTCCGCCCCCTCCCCCACAAAAAAAAATCTGACAATGTTTGGGGAAAATTGGAAATGATCTGATAAGATCATGACAACGACCATGCATTATTTACGTGATGTTATGTTAAATTTATGTTGCAACTACATAGAACAATAATCATTATTCTATCAATATCATATTTAAAAACAAATATATAATACCTGCTTATGTAAATAAAGTTAATATAGTGGAATCTTCCTCGATCATCATTTTTGCCCCAGCCCACTTTTTAGGCTGATAATCTAAAAGAAGATAAATGCTTCTAGCCAGAGGCATTCTCAGCACAGGTCAACAAGTCAAGACTCACCCTTTTTAATGGGTGTCATAGTTATATATCAAGCTATGTGATAGACAGGGCTTTGATTGTATCATTTTTTAAAAAATTGGGAAATTTATAGGGCTAAATGGGAGGCTTATGTTCTGCAGATACCTAAAGTACAGTTTTAAGTAGTTCTTAAAACTACTCTCATCAGGCACCTTTGGGTTCAAAGCCCACCCACACTTGGTATGAAACCTTAAACATGTCACATGGAGCCTAATATGGCCCTTATCCAGCCAGATAGCTGAAGTGGCACAACTATTTATGTAAGTATGTATATATGTACTGTATGTATGTATTTGTTAAATTGTCTGCCCATCTTGCCACATGGTCCATTTTGTTTTCTTGTCACAATAACAGTTTGCTGTTACTTTCCTTCAGGATGTTTTTCAACTTTCCCATTTTATCCACAGCCCTGGAGCATTTGACGATCTCCAAATCAGTAAAATCAGTGAAATCAATCAATGCGACCAAGCTTTTCCAAGGTACAAGCTTGTCTAAAACTTGCTGTGATAGACTTCTGAATAAACATTTTAGTCTAGGCTTGTGTGTATGCAACAACCTTCAACAGTGCACTTTAAAAGATATATTGTTGCAGCCATGTGCAATTACAGACATTGCTGCATATTAAATCACCTTTGTGACAATTCAAGTTCGAATGTAAAGATGATTGAGCACGACTGTGCTCATGTGCTTTGAACTTAGTTTTATATTGTCCTCTAGGTCTTTGGCTGAAGTCTTCACTTCGTATTAAGTATAGCGTAAGATAAAAATATGACTGCTTTACAGAGTAGGTAATCTTCAGTTCAGGGGGAACTAACAAAGTTTGGTACCTCACACAAATCAAACAACCACTTGAAGAGCCTGCTTTAGATATGAATTTAGCAATGGAACGGAGAAAGTAAAAATCAAGTCTATTTCCTCCCTCCCTCCCTTTCTTTTCTTCAATTTTATATAATTTGCAGTTTGGACCTAAAACATTAGAATGAATGTGAAAGTGTGCTTAAGAAGAGTGTCAAATGTCACACAAATAAGGTGTCTCAAAATGTTTACTTTCCTTTGGCTGAGCCACTGACCACCCTACATTCAACTGGGAGACCTACATGCAATTTCTTGAATGCACACAAACTATATTTGAACAAGAGATTTAAGATTGCTCTACTCACATACAGCAGTCATCTTAGATTAAATTGCAGTCATTCTAAAAAGAAGGGCAGTGGAGACCAGGGGAGGCTCTGACCCAATAATGTGATTGTATTGGACATACCTACTGATATTTACCAGGCTTGAGTCATTTATTCAAGTACAGCTCGAATCTAGAATATGAAATGATCAATTCCAAATTGCCTGAATTCCTTTTTTAACAGGAAGAAAGGGTTTCTTCTAGTTAAAGATCCATATATAAGATCCCATATAAGATGGGATCAAACAGCAACACAGTATGTGGGTGAAATCTGAGAAAAGCATTCTTCGGTGTTTGGTGGGAGTTTTAAAATGAATATACATACATACATACATACATACATACATACATACATACATATATTTTCATAGATTTTCACGGGTAAAGGTATGTAGGTCTTGGTGTATTCGGGTCTTGTCCCGTGTAAGATTGAGAGTATCTTGGCAACGTTTTGACGAGATCCCACTCGCCATCTTCAGGCTGGTGTCTTTGGCTTTGTGCTTGTGCCAGCAAAGCGTGATCGGAGCTGCCTTCTCTCTATAAATACTGGAGATGTGTGGTGTGCTGGCTCTGTTGTAAGCGGGTTGGTTGGCTGTGTTGTTGGCTGTGTTGTTGCTCCCCTCCCCTCCAGTATTTATAGAGAGAAGGCAGCTCAGATCATGCTTTGCTGGCACAAGCACAAAGCCGAAGACACCAGCCTGAAGATGGCGAGTGGGATCTCGTCGAAACGTCGCCAAGGTATTCTCAATCTTACACGGGACAAGACCCGAATACACCAAGACCCATATATATATATATATATATATATATATATATATATATATATATATATATATATATATATATAATCTCTGTATCATCTATATATCTATATATGTGCTATGGATAGATAGATGATAGATAGATAGGATAGATAGAGACAGACAGACAGACAGACGAGACAATATTATGAATGGATATAAGATGGTCAACTCATTTTTCACATTAGCAGGAGAAATGGTGTACATTTTGGGTGTAACATGGCATTTGTGTATAGCTCTTGATACAAATGCCTCTTACATATTGGCTTGATGTTTATGTCTGAGACCCCTGGGATTGGACACATTTCCTGTATTCACTTTTCTTTTAAACCATACTAGAGAGTTTGTAGAGCTTTATCTTTTCTAAAACAGAAGAATATGTGGCCACTAGAGATATACTGTTTGTATGACACAGTACAACATCCGGAAAAAGCAAAAGGTCCTTCCATGTTAGCAGGTTAAGGTACAAGTAAGTCATCAATAAGAAATGACATTTTGCTTTGACAGGAACGCTCAGATTTATGACTCAAGAGTTACTGAAGAATTTTATATTAAGTTGCTTTTAAGTTTTGTTTTGATTGGTATTCCTCTGTCTCCTCTACCCAACTTTCTGGTCACGCATTACAGTATCAGAGATGTTATTCACTTTTGGAAAGGGAAAAAAATGAATCCCACAGCATTTCTTTTTAATAACTGTTCAGCTACAAAATTTTATTGGTACCCTTTTATGTTCCCTCTAGAGGATGTAATGCACAAAAGCATTGCCACGGAACATATAAAATTACAAATGAAATTTATTGTAAAAAGTAGAATGTCTTCTAGACAGGTGTCAGTATTTATTTTCATTCATAAAACAAAGCCAAAAAAAATTGCAGATATAATATATTCATTTGTCAGCAAGTTCATGGGTGTAAATTGCCATCCAACGTTATTGACTGATATAAGACAGATATTGAAAAGACAATTTAAATTTACTCTTCCAGACATAAACTGTTCCACAAAAGCACTGTAAAAACGCCTCCATGATTTGTTTGTTTTTCTGTTGTGCTTCACACTTATGGTTAACTACATAATTTGGTTGTGTCATAATCCATTGTGTTTGGCAATTTGGCATTGAAGGTCTGCAAAGCCGATTGAATCCTCATCACTTCACTGGTAGAAAGCTTGAGTCTGTGACGCAGTAGGCATGAGAAAAGATCTAGACGACGCTGACCAGGAGGAGAAAGATTATTTACACGGTCCCGGATCTCTAGTAACTGTAAGAGTGCACTGTCCTGGGATCCCTGAGTATAGGGGTAGTCCAGTTGCAAAATCAAATCTCGGATTGCTTCCGGGTCAAAGTGCATGCTGTAGCCAAACACCTGGATGCTGTTGATTTTCATATATCCCAGGTTTCGGGAGGGATCAATAAACTCCAGGGGTTCATAATAGATGCTATCATTGCCATTGGGGCCATTTGACTTTATACGACTCCTCAAGTAGATGTGGACTGTTTCAAAAAACGTCTTCCACTTGTTGCCTAGAGTGAGCGTCCAGTTATAACACTGAAGTGGTAAGTCCAGTTTAGTCCGCTCCCAGTCTGGGAAATTGTTTTCATTGACAGGCATAAACCAACTCTCAGAGTGGCTGCCTCCAAAAGGGTTGATGTAAACAGCCAGGACAGGCTCCAAGGTGCTGTTCTTAGTGAGACAAATTTGAAGAGACATTCCCAATATCATATGGACCAGGCTAGATTTATACTTGTTGCTCTTTAAGGTAAGAAGCATCCGTTTGCGCCAGGACGGGTCAAACCAGCTATTGAGACGCATATCATTGCTGATGAAGATTGCATGGACCTCAATCCGGCGGTCCGTTTTCTGCAATAAATACTTCATCTCCAAATCCTGGAGGTCAGTCTCAAACCCAATGTAATGTTCTGTGGAATCTGCCACTTCAGGCTTGCAAAGCCCTTGGCTCAGCATGTATCCAGTGTTACAGGTCCCACAACGGGTACGATTATCAGGTGCGCATGTCAGGCAGGCAGAACCATCTCCCACACTACATGGTAGGGAGCCAAGGCAGGCAAGCTGGTCATTCGGGCACGTACATGAATGAGTCTCTTCAGAAAAGCTGCCCAGCAGGCCATTTTCATTGCAGTAAAGGAAGGACTGGATGCGATTTAGCCAATAGAGAGATGACCTGTAAAGCAAATGTGAAATTAATGAATACACAGTGAGAGGTAGATCAAAATAATACAATTAAGGTATTTTTAATCACTTTGAAGGTGAAAACTTCCTGATATATTGGGAAAAAAAACATCTGACATGATTAATTCAGACTAAATGAAAAACACTTTCTAAAGTGCAATGATTAAGAGAATGAGGTGCAATCTAAAAAGTTCTTGCTTGTAATCTTACTTCAACCATTAGTTTCCTGGAGTGCCTAAAACAAAACCTTATCACTCAAGTGTATAACCCCACAACAACAAACATAAACACTAATCCTCTATAATAGGAGAATAATGTTTCCTTGAAGCATTGGAAGGGAAACTCTGTTTTGACAGCTTTCATAAGATTCTTGCATGTGCACACAATCATGTTGCTTTCAGTTCCTCTGCTCTGTTTATGTATATGTACATGGAAACAATCAGGAAGGTCCTCAGTACATAAGCAGAACTTTATATAGGATACAGTTGTCTCAATGCTTCAAAGCTGCTTTGAAAAAGATTACACACAATTATCTCTTTGATGAATGATCACCAGAAAATCCCATTTAAAAAAAGATCACTGAAGGAAATAGAGAACTATTATCATCAGGGGTGGGATTCAAGTTTCTTAACAATCGGTTCTGTGGGTGTCACCTAATTTGTGGGTGTGACTTGATGGTCATGTGACTGGGTGGTCATGGCTTGTATGTAAATATTGTAAATTTTTATGTAACTATTAATTTTTTTTATAAAAAAGAGCAACTTTTACCCCAAAGCAGGCAAAGCAGGCAGGCAGATTGAGTTGCTCACAGAATCATAGATTAACATAGAGATCTATCTTTCTGCAGTTGGCTATCTGAGTCTGTCACATAAAATTTGCTTGCAAGCAAACTCATAAAATTTGTTAGCAAGCAAACTCACAAAATTAACTCACAACACACCATGTATGTAAATATTGATTTTTATTTAAAAAAGAGCAACTTTTACCCCAAAGCAGGCAAAGCAGGCAGGCAGATTGAATTGCTCACAGAATCACAGATTAATTTAGAGATTAACTGAAATTGGCTACCTGAGTCTGCACTGACAAGCTTCAGTCCTAAGGAAGGTTGGGCTCTGCTTTTAGATTAGCTAGAAAGCAAGAAATCCAAGGATTTCCTGCTTTCTAGCTAACCTAAATCTCTTGGCAGAACAGAACATATAATGGTCGGGGGAAAAAAAGGAAAAATAGCAACTTACTAAACCAGGCAAGTTGGATGGTTCGCATGCCAGGTAAGGGTGGGGGGAGGAGGGGCCAGCCAATGGAGCAATTTGCCAGTTCTCCAAACTGGAGACAATCATGTGTGCAGTGTTTGCAAGAAATCATCAGCTGTGCTGCCTGGACAGCTGACAAGCACTGCGCTCTGGTGCGCAACATTTGAAAATCCTCTTGTTTCCTGCTTTTTCAACCTCAGCTGTGCCGCGCAAAGCAGCTGAGGAGGGAAAAGCAGGGAATAAAGGACAGCTTAGAGCCCAGGCAGGTGGGTGCACCAAACATCGAACCAGTTCGGTCAGCTGCTCTTCGCAGCTACAGGTTCTATAGAACCGGGCCGAACCAGTAGCATCCCACCCCTGGTTATCATATTGTTACCAAGAAAATAACCAATATGCTCACAAATTCACTGTGATTCAAACTTGCCTGGTAAAAGATTTTACCTGCAATTGAAAGCTTTGAGACAGAATATATACAAAACAAAACACCCCTTGTTATGGTACTCAAAATAATATATTATACGTAATATATTGATTCATGTTACAAAATGTTGTTCTTCCTTGCAGAGAACACTGCACGATCACGTCTGTCCATTTTATAAGAAACATCACTAAATATATATTAGTTAAAAATAGATCTCTCCTGGATATCTGAAAATTTCAATATCATATTCTACAACTTTCCTACCTCACACCACCATTTTTTTCCAATTATAAATTAGTTTTAAAGCTGAAGCTGTGTTTAACCTACACAATTTCAAATGCATGTCTGTTTCAAGGCGATCCAAAGTCCCTGAAGCATTACCAACAACTTTTATTTCAATTTTGATTGAGGAACTGGACTCCCTCAAGGTTTAATGAGTATTGCACATTAAAACATTGGCTTTAGAAGCAGAGCCACTTCAAAACGGCACTTTTCCCCTCTCATTCTTATCAGTAACTACTATTACTGGGAAAAAATGGCCAAATTTTCTGGATAAAATATAGTAGAATATTGTGCTATTGGAATATTGTATATTTTTAGAATGTGATGAACAGACTAATAATGAAATCCCTTTATATAACTGCCATTTCATTCATCTCTCTTTAAAAAGTAGATTGAGAGGACAATGGAGATTTCAACATTCTAGACTGAAGGTGGAGGCAAAATTTATATGGAAAAGGTGTTTTAAGAACAAAATCAAGAAGCACATTATGTATGTGCTTCCCAAAATGCTTGATTCAATGTTAGGAATATATACATTGTTGAAAAGAATGTGGCAGCTGTAGCTATGCAACATTACTGAATGCTGATGGTTTCCTTATCTAATTTGTTGCTCAACAGATGTAAAAATGTAGGAGATCAAATATCAGGTAGCTTAAAAACTTTATTTACCAGAATTTAAAGCTCTGCAAGAAAGAAAAGCAATACAATACAAGTGAGGGTACTGGGTGAATTCCAACCTACAGTAACTCTAGGCAGTAAATCTGAGCAAATAATCAGGTCTACTCTTTGCCTGGTCTCCATCATTTATATAGCAAGTGGATCTTGATTACCTTCCTACCTCTTTTCCAATAAAATTTTATTTCAGGGTCCAAGAAAGCATATATCTTATATAGCTTAATCTGGTTGGTAATAAAATCATGACAACATTTAATGAATTTGGTGTTCAACAGTTCAAGTCCTTGGATTACAATTCTACCTGCCCAGTATTGATTGAAGTACCCTAAAATTATATCTGGAAGCATTTTCCCCACTGTTTCCTTACTATATTGTGCTTTAAGACTTGATGTTTCTTAGTTGGAATATCCCTCAAATTTTTCTTTGTCCTGATAAAGACACCTGACTGTTACATAGAATTGCATGGGGGAGGGAAGGGGATGTTTTTCTATGGCATGAAAAAAATAATCCCAAATGAATAGCAGTTTTTCCCTGCATCTTGCCTCTTAATAAGTAAAACTTTTGCTTTTCCACCAAAGAATGGTGGAGCCCTGGTGTTGCAGTGGTTAGAATGTATTACTCAGGCAAACTCTGCCCACAATCAGGAATTCAATCTTGATAGGACTTGAGGTTGACTCAGCCTTCCATCATTCCGAGGTGGGTAAAATGAGGACTCAAATTGGCAGGGGGCAATATGCTGATGTTGTAAATGGTTCAGAGTATGCTGTAAAGCACTATGGAGTGGCATATAAATCTAAGTGCTATTGGTAAAGAATAACAAATAAGCAAATACCAATATTAGACAATTAGCTGCTATAGTACCAACTGATAGTATACTATCAGGAATGACATCGCAAAACCTGGTCCCAAATCAGAGATGATATTCAGAAGGTTCTGACCAGTTCTGGAGAACTGGTAGCGAAAATTTTGAGTAGTTTGGAGAACCAGCAAATATCACCTCTGACTGGCCCACTCCTATCTATTCTCTGCCTCCCGAGTCCCAGCTGATCGGCTGGGTCTTCTTTTGTTGCCCTGCACAGAATGGAGCTGGAAAGCAGGTTAGTGGGGTGGGGTGGGGAGGGAATGGGATTTTGCAGTATCCTTCCCCTGCCACGCCCACCAAGCCATGCCCACCAAGGATGCCATGCCCACCAAGTCATGCCCACAGAACCAGTAGTAAAATTTTTTGAATCCCACCACTGTCTCAAATCATAAGCTTCAAGATATTAGCTTCTAAATGTGCAAGACTGATTTCCTTTTCAACAGTTATACTGCTAAAGTTTGAGATTCAAAGGGGTATATGTTCATTACCTTTTGTTGTTGTTCTCATGTCTATGATTCTAAGTTTTTTCATATCTTCAAATCAGTTTTGATTCCTGACAACTGCCTGGACTAAAAATTCCAAGTTGTTTTTTGTTTTTTAGTTTTGAAATGGTTGGTCATTGACTCCTTCCTAGGGCTAAGAGAGAGTGACTGGTGCAAGATCACCCAATGCATCAGAAGATACTGAGATGCATAGTCTCCCACTTTCTAGGCTGTTGCCTTAACTCCTACACTAAACTGGCTCTGCTGTGTGTGTGTGTGTGTGTGTGTGTGTACACACACACACACACACATATATAATATATTTTTTTAATATCCTATGACTATTATTAAGTGCTGAACTTGATAATGATTCTTGACTCTTGACGAACGTATCTTTTCTTTTATGTCCATTGAGAGCATTTGCACCAAGTCAAATTCCTTGTGTGTTTAATTACACTTGGCCAATAAAGAATTCTATTCTATTCTAAAAATATTGAAACATTAAACAATGTTTAGTTCATATATTTGCATTATCACATTTTATTGAAGGAACTAGGCTGTTAACTCAGTGGAATAACCACTGAGAAGCATTGACTGAAGTGGCATTTTAGTGCTAGCAATACATAAAAATTGAATGGGAAAAAAAGCTCTCTAATTTGTTCAGGCTGCAGGTACTGTATTCGGTACACCATATTTTTGCAGACTCCTGGGTTAAAAAATATTAGACAAGTGAGTGAAGGACTCTAGTGATCTGTGACAAATTGTAATTCAATCATTTTAATATATGGTACTCATGAGACTATATGATTTCAAGCATCTATCACCCTAGAATAGTCTCTTATGAAGATCATAATGACTCCATGCTGCAAGACAAAAACATCTGGCCACATTAGAGTTACTTCACAGTCAGGGAGATCACCTTGGATCCCCAACAAAAATGAGTTGAAAGGTACAACTTGTACCGTATAGAAATATGCCTTTGCTTTTCTTTGTTTTATACTGTTCAGTTTCAGACTTCAAACCAGAGGACAGAGACTATCATTATTGATCTGTAGTCTGTTCTGGTGAAATAATGGAATTCAAATTCAAATAAATATTATCTTTTAGGAAGCCCCTGGAGTAAGTTCTTATATTTCACAAAGAGCTCTTCAAAATTGTTGAGTTTGATGTTGGTTGGCTATATTGCAACCAAATCACAATGATTTATACTTCAAAGCATCAGAACAAAATAGATACACCCAGAGACATTCTTACAGCCCTATAATAATATTAGGATACACCCACTAGTCTTAATTAAACAGTTAACAAAATTATTTTGGTTGGTAATGACCTTTATTCCAAATACTGTGATGTTGATCCAAATGTGATTAATTCAAACAGATTTTCATTATAGCCTCATGTTTAGAATTGAGGCTTTAATTTCTGAAAGTGATGCTGTCAAGACCACCTTGTATATAAAGAGTATAAAGTGCAAGAATGCATGTGTTTTTCAATCTCTGCAAAGTTTATGCTAAATGCTAAATTTTGTTTAAATGCCACTTTTACTACAGACTTTACATATTGTTTCCTGGGCTTATGTGTCGATGCAGTTTGGATCAAGCTACAATTCAATATCATTGTATTTTAATTCATTTTTTTTATTCACATTTATATGCCGCCCTTCTCTGGAGACTCAGGGCGGTTTACAATCTTTGGAGCATAACCCAATGTGCTCAGCAATAGCCTTCATTCTATTTTTGTCTGAATGTACTGAATTATTGAACCAAACAGTAGCATTTAGTGAAACTGGTTAATCTTTAAAAAAAAAAGTGCCACTAGAGTGGGCTTAGATCGAAAGCTATAGGAAGTCCTAGGGCTGTAAATTGGAGATTGGGATGTTAAAAAAGGTCCTTAAAAATGACAATTGCACATAATTTGCATTATTGCCAAGAAGCGAATATGAATATGTCTATATCAGGAGTCAAACTTGCTTCAAGAGATATTGCTACTTAATATTGCATGGACAGACTGTATTAAGTAATATATCATGAAACTATCTCTGAATGTATTCTTTATAAAGTAGTACAAGCTTCACCACATATTTTGCTAATGCATTTAGAATATAGAATAGAGCTGGAAGGGACCTTGGAGGTCTTCTAGTCCAGCCCTCTGCTTAAGCAGGAGAACCTATACTATTTCAGATAAGTGGCTGTTTAGTCTCATCTTAGAAACCTCCAGTGATGGACCGCCCACGATTTCTGAAGGCAACCCATTACACTGGTTAATTGTCCTCACTTTCTCCTTAATTCCAGGTTGCTCCTCTCTTTGGTTACTTTCCAACCATTGTTTCTTGTCCTGTCCTCTGGTGCTTTGTAGAATAATTTGATCCCCTCTTCTTTGTGGCTTTGGGGGACTTTGATTTGAGAGACTTAATGCTGTTGATTCCTAACAAGTATAGCTCTGTAAACAGAAGTTGCAGATTTTGTCCCAGCCATGCCATTCTACCAATTTCAGATAAATAATATGAAGTACTGAAACAGGCAATGGATGGAAATGGCTCTGACTGTTGTCAGGTTTTCTAGGGGTTGGCCCTGGTATAATGGGTTTGGGCTTCATCTCAAACAGCTAAGTGACCTGTACCGGAAAAGTTCATTATTCATTGCAATTCATTTGACCCAAGGTGTCACAGAAGCAAGAATTGACTCGTTGCACAAAAGAGGATGAAGCAAGAAATAAACCATGAACTGTTGGGTTCCTGAGATTTGAAATGATAGCATGATGGAGTCGAAGATGAGCTGCCTACTTCATTTATGTCTTAGTTATAATGAGGGATAAAAAGCAAAACAGACAATTCTGAGTATATCTTTGGATGACATTGGAATCAGCGTGAATATCCCAAAAGCTAATTTCAAATGAACATAAAGATAGAACATTCAGAATGTGGTGGCCAAGACCCGTGGTGGTGCAGTGGCAAGAATGCAGTATTGCAGACTAATTCTGATGACTTCCAGCAGTTCAATCTTCACCTGCTCAAGGTTGACTCAGCCTTCCATCCTTCCTAGGTCAGTAAAATGAGGACCCAGATTATTAGGGGCAATATGCTGACTCTGTAAACCACTTAAAGAAGGCTGTGAAGTACTATAAAGTGGTATATCAATGTTATTGTTATAATTCTTTGTTTCAGAATTTAAAATAACATAGAATTACCTATTTGGATCAGTTCAAATTCCAAAAAAAAAAATCAGAATATTTAGTGGCTGGGATTATATAAGGGTTAAAGCAGGGATAAACAACTTTGTGTGGACACAAAACTACAGCTTTTTTTTTTGAAAAGTTGAAGAACCACAGTGTGATTTCTAGTGACATCAACAGAATATGCAGGTTTGATATTAGATGTAATCTTCCTACAGCTACCAATCTTTTAATAATTATTATAAAACTGTGAATTATCTGTAAGGTTGTGTGTTCTTTCCATGTTTTTCTACCTGAGCAATTTCTTCCTTTAATATTCTAATCATGATATCAGTTTATATATATATTACCAGTATATACTCTAACTGTTAATTACTCATAACTGTCATGGTCCAGGTTCAGAACTCTTGATTTTGAGTCTGATGCTGAAGAAGTTGTTTCACAGACTGTGAAATGTCAGCCTCATGAAGGACAAAGCCAGGAATCACATAAGACTGATCAAACAGAGGTGCCACCTGAGCAGCTAGAAAAATCAGATGAGGATGACACAAAGACTTCCCAGTCCCTGTACAAGATGAATGGAGAGCAGAACAATGAAAGTCTATTTGAAAGCCAAGCAAAGAAGTAAACCTTCTAATTAGTGACAGCTGGCTTCAGTCTTATATATGAAACAGCTCTGAGAATATTCTCTTTGCTAGAAACAATGCCTGACCATATGACTTCCGGTTGGTGTGTTACTCCTGGATGTGGATTCTATCCATGAACCCACACCCGTGAATTTTGGAAGGGCTGACGACCTCAGCTTGGTTCTTTAAAACTTGGAGGGAGGTTGGATGATTCTCCTGCATACTGGTTCTAAAGTTTAGCAGGCAAGTCTTTGCATTGTTTGCATTCCTTTGCCTCACTGGTAACTCTTGAAAATTTAAAATCAGTTTGTGTTAAAGCATATGATGTGAAGATATGGCTAATTGGGGAAGGGAAATAATTTCTCAAAAAGAATGAAGGGTGGAAAACAGAATGAACTCTTACTCTATGGTTTATATATAATTTTATATGAAATCAATTTGTACCAAAACTAATCTTGATTAGATTTTTCTTCAACTAGGATGATATTTCGATGCCAAAAATTGCTCTACAAGTTGGAATTTAGTACATGTTTGGGGGTAACCCCATAATCAGTTTTCAATCACTCTTGGATCACCTCAGAAAACAATTATGTTGTAGGTGCTGAATGAGACCTTTTCTTATTCACCACTTTTTAACAATATGCTGGATGGGGCTTCCTGGAAATACTGCATGGATTTGAATTTTGATAAAATAAGTACAGAAAACATGAGTTTGTGCAATTTTCTCCCATTAAAAAAATTACCTCCCAATCTTTTTTGTATTAGATAAATACTATTTTTCTTTAAAGCAGACTTCCCAAAAATCTGCATCTGCAATGTGCATATGATATGGGAGATCCAGAGATTTTTTCCTCAATCCAATCGCTAGTCTGGCAGTGCAAATAAATGATTTGCTTTTCAAACCCTCTGTCATTTCCCTTCTCACCTTTTGGATATTAAACTTTCTTTTCCTTTTAAGGGACATGTGGCCATATCCACCTTTACCCTTTTTTATGACCCTTGCCCAGTTTGTTTACAGGAGGTGAAACTCAGAAAGATCAAGTGACTAGAGCATGGGTTCCCAATCTCCGGTCCGTGGCCCAGAGCTAGGCCATAGCTCATTTGGAACTGGGCTGTGGAAGTGTTGGGTGAGCATGCATGTGTGTGCAAAACTTCATTTGTGAAAGTGGTCTGTGTGCATGTGCGTAAAACCATCCCACTGCTACAGTACCATTGCCACTGCTTCTTCCTGTTCTTCCTGTCTAACCAAAAAGGATAGAGGCCACTGGTCTAGAAAGTTCCATTTTTTAATGGAACAGTTCTAGGCAGGGATGGGATTCAAATTTTTTAACAACCGGTTCTGTGGGTGTGGCTTAGTTGGTGGGCGTGGCTTGGTGGTCATGATGTTGGCTGGGCGTGGCCAACTCAATATCACTCACATCAAGGCATGCATCTCCTCGCCTGGCCTCTCATGACTGTGGGGATGCTGCAACAGTCGTAAGTGTGAAAAACGGTCATAAGTCACTTTTTCAGTGCCATTGTAACTTTGAATGGTCACTCCACAGAAGCAAAGTACCAGCAAAGGAGGGGAAAAAACTCCAGAGACGTTCCTGAGACAGGAAGTCTAGTCCTGCCATGAATGTAATAAGGGTTAACGGAGAGGCAGTTTCTGTAAGCAACACCAGAATGTTTCCTTCCTGCCTTCCTTATAGGATTAGGCCAGTAATTTATTCTAACAACTGGTTCTCTGAACTATTTAGAATGTTAACAACTGGTTCTAGAGAATAGGTGCGAATGGGTAGAATCCCACCCCTGGTTCTAGGATTTTGCCTCAATTATTGACATTGGAAGCAACAGGCAACCTCAGATAAATATTCCACAAACAATATAGAGGTGGTTAAATATTTATGAAATATGGAGGAATTAATTTAGGTCCCAATATATTTAAATCTGTTTTGTTCTAAAACAACTTGTGTAGCAGCTTATGTGGTTTGATTAATTAGATAGGTCAATAAACTGCTGTCCTTGTGTGTGGGCATTCTTCAGATTTGTATACCTCTGCTCCAAAAAAATTGGCTCAAATTCCTTACATCTGGAGGGCACCAGATGTTTGACTAGTTAATGTGAAATTATACACACACAAACACACACACACACACAGAGTACATTTATAGGCAGAGGTGGTATTTAGCAGGTTCTGACCAGTTCTGGAAAACCAGTAGTGGAAATTTTGAGTAGTTCAGATAACCAGCAAATACCACCTCTGACTGGCCCCACCCCCATCTATTCTCTGCCTCCTGAGTCTCAGCTGATCGGCTGGGTCTTCTTTTGTTGCCCTGCACAGGAGAACAGAGCTGGAAAGCAGGTTAGTGGGGTGGGGACAGAATGGAGATTTTGCAGTATCCTTCCCCTGCCACACCCACTAAGCCACGTCCACCAAGCGATACCATGCCCATCAAGCCATGCCCACAGAACTGGTAGTAAAAAAATTTTTTGAATCCCACCACTGTTTATAGGTTTATATATAATATATATATAATATATAAATACTTTTATTTAAAATTAATTCCCAATAAGTTAGTGGGACTTATTATCACATGGGCCTTGGTGGCTCAGGCTGTTAATTGCCTGCACTTAAGTTCCACCTGCCTACAACTGCTGTAGGCTCGAATCCCACCAGGCTCAAGGTTGACTCAGCCTTCCATCCTCTCGGGGTAGGTAAATTGAGGACCCAAGATTGTTGGGGGCAATTAGCTGACCTTGTAAAAATGCCGCTTAGTAATAAGCAGGCATATACAATGGAATGAAGGCTATTGCTGAGCACATTGGGTTGTATCCCAAAAATTGTAAGCCGCCCTGAGTCTCCGGAGAAGGGCGGCATATAAGTGTAATTAAAAAACAAAACAAAACATGAGGTTAGAGCAGTGGTGTCAAACTGGCAGCCTGCAGGCCAGATGCATCACATGCAGGGCACACCCACCTCAGCTCCATGAATAGGAAAAATGTCACAAAATGTCATGTGATGGCAATGTGACACCACAAGTTTGACACCCATGGGTTAGAGGATTGCAAGTTTCAAATATTTAAATGGGTGATCCTTGGAGAGAAACCAAACATTAACAAATGTATTGGGAAAAATATTTATTGGAAAGTGCTAATACTTTATATCTAAAGACCTTGGACTGTTCAAGGCCATGGCAAAACATCTGCCTTAATTAGGCTGTGACCTTCAAGACATTACATTGTGCGAGCCTGCTGTTGGTTAGATGAAGTCTGGTGGAGTGTTTGTGTCTTGCACTCCCCAATATTTCAGTAGATGAAAAAAAAAGAGAGAAAATGGGAAAAAGACACCTTAACCTTTAAAAAGGTAGTTTTCATTATTTTTAATTAAGCTCATCAAACTTAAGTACCATATCAGCCAGATAAGGAACAGCTGTCAGTGAAACTCTTGTAGTGTTTTCTTATCTTCTTAACAACAGATTTGCCCTCTTTGGTTGCTTATTGATTAAACAAAGTCACATAAAATGTGTGAATCTCTCTGAAAGTTCATCACTTTTCTTTCTGGGAAACTTGACATTTGCTATCAATTTTTCTCTATTTGGATGTTTTCCATGCAAATGCTATTTCCTTAAAGTGTTCTCTAAAATGGCAAAGATTAATACATAGCAGGTACTGAATGCCTTAGGTAGGCTGTGGATGCCAGATGCCATATGGACTTTTCTGTGAACATGAAAGCTACTCCACTATCCTTGCCTCTATACTGGATTTTCAGATGGTTCTGCCCATGTCTCTCTCTGGATATAGGGATTTTAGCTTACTGGATCTTGTCTTCAGGTTGACCTTAATTATTTCAAAAATTGGTACAGAACTTTGTTAACATGAAGCTGTCATGAAGCTTGCATACATTTTTTTCCTTCTCAACAGTTGCTATTTTCTATCAGTATGATTTCACAATACAATTTCTTCTCTTTATCCTACATGTCAGTCAAAGGTTATTTCTGTACAGATGCATTGAGTCATAGGGTAGACAGAAATGAAGACTACCAGGCTCTTTCCAAATTGTTGATACCATAGACTAAAGTGGTTGTCCTCCTACTTGGATAAAAAACATAGCTTTCAATCCTTTTGTGTGGGTTTTATTTCTGGGTGTATGAAATAATTGACAAGGAGAGATATACAGTGTTTGTTACTCCTTTGCACCATTCTGCAAATTGATACATGGGGAGGAAAAGACTATAAATGACTAACAGGTCTATAAGATCTGGTTGCAAACATCCAGATACTAGATAACAAAAACTATTGATTTGCCTTATTTGTAGAAGTAAAACTAATCAGATCGATAAAGAGATAAATGGTAGCAATGATAGATGATTATGCCTTCCTGAGAAAACATAAAGTGAAATTTATTTATTTTTCCATACATCTTTATAAAGTTGGAAGAATGTATGGAATTGTTTGCAAACCCATTGATTAGATCCAAGATTAAGAATCCAAGTTATTCCAGAGAAATATAGGGAAGTGGAACTAGTGGAGAGACACTGGCTAAGGATTCAGCTTAAATCATTTTTGGTTGGATGGATAGCCAATAATTAATGTTTGATCTTAAAACCAGTCAGTCCTAGAGGAGATCAACCTTGGCTGCTGTTTAGAAGGCCAGAACCTGAAGATGAAACTCAAATACTTTGGCCACCTAATAAGAAGGAAGGATTCACTGGAGAAGAGCCTAATGCTGGGAACGATTGGGGGCAAAGAACAAGGGTACAACAGAGATTGAGGTGGCTGGATGGAGTCACTGAAGCAGTTGGTGGTCTCTGGGGGATGGTAGAGGACAGGAAGGCCTGGAGGAACATTGTCCATGGGGTCGTGATGGGTTGGAAATGACTTTGCAGCTAACAACAACAGCAAATGTTTGGTCTTACGTATCAAAATGAGAAAGGATCTGTGAATAGCTGAGAAAGTTTTGTACTAGATTACAATAGCCAGGAATATCTATGATGCCACTGAACAAACAATTTAATGGCTATGAAATCATCTCCAAAACAGTGCAAAATGATATTGATATTTGTTGTCTTCTTATGTAGTATTATGTAGTACTTATGTAGTTAAAAAAATGGCAGCACTTTAAAAAGAATTGCATAGAAGGATGCACTATTAGCAGGAATAAGGTTGTACTAGTCTACCTAAGCATTATTATTAAGTTATTATTACCCTTACCCTGTACATTTTATCAATGGGAATATGTAATCTTTTTTAAAAAGCAGTACCTTTTAAATTCCTCTTTATTTGAAAATGATAAGAAGCTCCTGAAAGGCTTAATAGGATTTATCTGCTTTTCATAGCACTTTCTTAAAAGCTATAATTAATAACAGGGAAATGAATTTGAGAAATCAACGTTTGCTGTTTTGGAAAAAAAATAGTCCATTAAAAATATGTTCTGATGAGGGAGAATGTAGAGATAATTTTTTTCAGTCTGTTGTAGACATGTTTTATATGTTTGATGGTGTGAAATTACTTCTAACATTTGTGTGAGCTTCAATAAATTTGGTGGGGGTTTTTTTGAAGAAAAATTATGTGGATGACGCATTATTTGTTCTACTGCAATCCTTAGATAACTGGTCCTTAACTGAACTGATAACAGTCTGTGGAATTTTAGGACTGCTTGCTGCTACTTTCTTATCACATTTTCTGGCACAAACTTGCCCATCCAAATAAAGGCCGCTAAGAAGCAGCAGTGGTGACAATACAAAGAAACTAATATGAAAGATGATAAATGCAGGTGCACACATGCTGGTAGCTGGAGTTTATTTCTTGGCTGGTTGCCTACTATTTCTTAACCATGGTTTATTGAATAAAGCAAAGTCTGGGTTATAAACTATGATTTTTACAGTTTATAAACTGTCATGGCTGAATTCACACAAGGCATGAAATGACAACCAAACAAATCACATTATTTCTGAAAGTTGTGGATGAACCTAAACATTAATGATTGGAAGGAAGGGATTTGGAGACCTGATTGGCAATATCTAAAAAAAAAGTGGAAAAAGCAGCAGAGCCAATCTAGTGCTTAAAGTAGCTGTCTAGAAACTAGAAAGCGGTGAATGCTAATCCTGCCTTGGGCACAAAGCCAGCTGAGTACCTTTGAGCCAATCACTCTCAGTCTTAGGAAGAAGAAGCCAATGGCAAACCACTTCTAAAATCACGCCAAGAAAACTGCAGGGATTAATCCTGGCAGTCACCAAGCAGCAAGACTAACTTGAAGATTTAAAAAAAGCACTGGTATAGAATGCTGGAGACATCTCAGAAGGAATGACCAGGAGGCTGGTTTGGTCAAAACAACATCAGCAAAACCATTAGCTAAAATAAACTTACCAGTAGATTCATACTTCTAAGTAGCATTGAAACAAGCAGAACTATCCAGACTGTATCAACATTTAAAATTTTTTCATGTGCAAATCTTAGATGTGAATGGATGGATTTCCAATGGGTTCAGAAATTTGAATATATATTTTTAGGCATTTCGTTATTTATTTGTATGATAAAGACGTTGGTTTTAGAAGGTTGGGAAGCAGTGATGTGGACAGGAAGTGGGCAATTACAGAAGATTACTGAAGTACCACTATCTAAAGCTATAATCGCAGGACTTCAATACTCTTCTTGCAATGTTAAGGATTTTTTCCTGGGCTGAGTGAATTTCACTGAATAGCAATGAATCCCTGTGAAAAGGTTATGGCTTCAGGCACAAATTTCATAGCCATTAAATTGCCAATCAGAAATTCAATTTATCAAACCCTTTTTGATTTCCTGCTTACAATCTCTCTGATGAAGAATGGTTGTCTTGCATTTATATATAATGAACATTTAAAGTTCTGCAAAATATTTCATTTGGGTTCTTTTCTGTCAATTGTTGTCTATGATGTTTTCTTGCAAGCTATAATCTCTTCCCTTACATGCCCAGCAATTACTATGTTCAGTTGTTGGGATTTCTGGCAAGCTGAGAAGTTTTGTTGGTAGATAATAAGTGCTGATGGCAACATATATTCTCTTGCTTTGATGAGTCATCATCCTTTTTCTGACATATAATCTTTCTCTACTGGGTAGAAAATGGAAAGACAAATTCCAAGTCTAATATAACATTTCCAGAACTTTAAAGTTGTAAAACTAGGACTGATTACACAATGCATTTTAAAGAAGCTGATCTTCTTACTCCATGGTTGGATGAACTAAAATAAGTTATTTAAGCCCAGAAGTACTGCATGCCAGATTTTACAGCAGCAGGCATTGGAGTTACAATTTCACAATTTTAATAAAAGTCTGAAGTCAAGAAATTGCTTCAGTTCTGTTTCAAATCTTTTCTTCCAGACTTCTATCTATCCTTCCTTGTGATTCTTCTTTATTGGACTACTGCCTCATCTGCATTTCTTTCAGTTATACTGGAAGGTGGGATTTTTTAAAAAAAACTTTAATTCTGCTCCTGCCTCTAGTCTATAAGTTTCATAAGTCATTTAAACTCAGCCAAGTATACTTTTGCAAAAGCTAGGGTATTGTTAGTCTGATAACTTTGTTTTCTGAAACATCCATGAATACCCATTCAGTGCCTTCACACAAGGTCATCTAACTCTGGCCTGTGATATGAGATAATGTTTTGGGTATTCCCCAGACAAAGCAAATAAATAAAACAATTGCAATGAAAGGCATGATATCATATTATACTACCTATTACCCAGAAAAGAAGACTAGGGGATATTGAGCATATCTTTCATATTCAGAACAGAGGTGGTATTCAGCAGGTTCTGACCAGTTCTGGAGAACTGGTAGTGGAAATTTTGAGTAGTTCAGATAACCAGCAAATGCCACCTCTGACTGGCCCCACCACCATCTATTCTCTGCCTCCTGAGTCCCAGCTGATCGGCTTGGTCTTCTTTTGTTGCCCTGCATAGGAGAACGGAGCTGGAAAGCAGGTTAGTGGGGTGGGGAGGGAATGGGATTTTGCAGTAACCTTCCCCCTGGAGTGGGGAGGGAATGGGGATTTTACAGTATCGTTCCCCTGCCACATCCACCAAGCCACGCCCACAGAACTGGTAGTAAAAATTTTTGAATCCCACCACTGATCCAGAAGTGCCTTCTTTGTATGTGCATAATTTTCTTGCAAACAATCATGCTCAATGCATAGATTCAGAAACCTGAAAAAGTCTCACAGATATGGTCATGACAAGATCTACAGAGCAAATCTACATATTTTATTTTGACCCACAATGGACAAGAATGTGATTAGTGATCCTGGCTTTGAATTAGTTATGGAATTCAATTAGTTATGAATTCAGAGGAAATATCAAATTCCACCTAACCCATTGAAATTACTCTATTTATAATCTCCAAATAGAAAAAAAAGCCTAGATAATTAATCAATCTCCTATACTTGAAATGCATTAATAGCTGAAGGTCAACTGTTTTCACTTCTGGCCACTATTACAAGGACAGAATAAATTATGCTATAAAATATCTATGTAACTAATGCATATCCTATAATGTATCATAATTGAAGCTGTGCTATTCCAGCATGACATTTAGCTAAAAAACACTGTACCCAAGATTTTAAGCAGTATCCAACAGTTCCATGCTACACGAAGCTTTTTATTTGTTATTTTTGCAAAATAACCTTGCATCCCATAAAACTAAGGAGAATTTTAAAAGCATTTGGAATTGTTCAAAAGAAAGAGGGGAAATCAACGAACCCACAGGCTGCTCCCAAACCCAAAGCCACACCCTGTCTCAAAAGACAATTTGCTTATTTTTAATCAGAACTTGGAATAAAATCTCATTTCATGTGAGAAAAGAAAAACATTTCCCCCCTCTCGCTTGAGGTGCTTAACAGAACTGTGAAGATTTATCTGAAGTGCAGTGTCATCAGCTTTTTTCAAATAATATGGCTGCATTTATCTAAAATAACTGTAGGCCTCTATACCCAAGATAACTAAGCTATTCAGGGCTATGAAATCATTTCCCCCCCTTGCCAAGATTCACAGGTGCACTTGTAGAGAGATTCTTTATTATATGTTAGTCCTTCCCTTCAGGACACTAATCTCCATTCACCAAAGATTTAAAAGAAAAAAAGCCCTTTCCTTCTGCAGGGGAAGAATCTGTTTTTATATGCAAACTTAATCCTGCTATGAGTAACGGTAGCAATTATGTACTTCTAATTTTTATTTTTATTTTAAAAAGGGATCTAGAAATGATTTATTTTCTCCTCACTTCAATAAAACTCTCTCTATTCATTTATAAGGTGCTTCTCCCCCACCCCCCAAAAAAATCTCACCATGGCCATAAAAAAAGTCAACAACTCAATCCCTTATTGTGTCAATAGCCACCACCATCAGCACTACAAAATATTTTAGTTTATCTACTGTTGCCTACTTAATAAATATTTTAGGCAGCCTTTAATTTGAATATTTCCAGCTAATTTATACAAGTTGAAAACTACAGATTAAAACCAGAGATTAAAGACACAATTTCCCACTTTTCCTATGTTGAATGTGGTAATTCACAAATCCCAAAAGACATGATCCGAAATCTGGATACCACGAAAAATAAATGGGTGTGGAAACATATGGAAAATCATAAAATATAAAAGGACAACTGCTATAAGTATATTTAGCTGTAATTAATTTATACCTAAAATAAATCTACACTTTGTTTTTGTACCAGCCTGCCTACATTTAGGAATATCAATTTCTGGTATGCTATTCAAAGTTGAAGTACAACCCTAGCTAGAATAAAGTTGCCCAGCTTTGATCAAGATGTAAAAAGTAGGAAGCCAAGTTATTTTTCCAAATGATTATCTGAAAGTCATCTTATTCTTATATAAGAATGAACTACACTACAGAAACCAAAGAGAAAACTAGTGGAAAAGTGAAGTGGATCAGGAGTAATAGGTGATCCTGAAATTACACAAGAAATTGGCTTTGTTGGTTGAGAAATATTGTATGCATGAATGCAAGGGATTTTAATTGTATTAAGGATTTTTTCCTCTCTTAAATATAAAATTTAGTCATTGGAATCTATTTGATCCTGTGCTCCCCTTCTGAGGTCAAGTCAATGCAGTGGCAAGGAATTCTTTTTTCTGGTGGTGAACAATTTACCAGCCACAACCCAGCCTAGTAAGGCCTGATCCAGCTACAGGTAGTCCTTGACTTACGACCACAATAAAAATTCTGCTGCTACAATCACAATAAAAGTTCTGCTGCTAAGCAAGACAGTTGTTAAGTGAGTTTGGATCACTGCAGTTGTTAATTTAGTAACCCAGTTGTTAAGTGAATATGACTTCCCCACTGACTTTGCTTGTCAGAAGGGCACAAAGGGGAATCACATGACCCGAGGACATTGCAACCGTCATAAATATGAGTCAGTTGTCAAGTGTCCAAATTCTGAGCACACGACCATGGGTTGCTGTAACGGTTGTAAATGTGAAAAATTGGCATGTCACTTTTTTCAGTGGTGTTAGAACTTTGAATGGTCACAAAATGAACTATTATAAATTAAGGACAACCTATACTGTTCTGGTTTCCTCCTGTTTTGACTATTCTAATACCTTGTACGTAGAGATGCTTGCTATTAAAGGAATCTCAGAAATTACAGCATGTTCAGAAGTCAGTATTAAGTTTCTGTAGCCTTTACAGCTGAAATGAATGAACACTTTTGAGAATCAGCTGTTGTTGGGGGAGGATTTGCTTGCTAAACCTAAACAGTTCATCTCCCTAAAATCTAAACAGATCATCTCCCTTTCTTTCCTTCCCTCTTCCATTCCACCTCCCTTCCTCTCCAGTCTGTTCAATTGCTTATCTCCTTTCCTTTCTGTTTCAGTGCAGTTATTTCTTTCCTTCCTTACATTTCTAATTTCTTTCCTTTTTCTCATTGTCGGATGATCTTGCTAGAAGAAGGGAGAAAATGTTCATGTATGTGCTGTGTGTTTCCCAATGTGCTTTGTGTAAGAAAGAGATAATGGTTGGGGCATGCAGATGAGGATCAATTATCTATAGAAGTGGAAAACCACATTTCTCAGCAAGTACTTAGTAAATACTAATCCAATAAATGTTAATTTTATTCTCCTAGTTGTGCTCCCCCCCCAAAGTGTGCAGAATACACAGACATGCATGTATGCACACTCAGGCATAACACAGCCACACATCAACTGAGCAGGGGAAATATATCTAGGACTGTGAGATTTCAGGTGAAACTGGCAGCTGTAGGTTGGAAATGAGGGCATGCTGGAGACTACACTGGATTTGTCTGGATCTGTAAATTTATTGCTTTCTCAGTATTCTTCCTTTTGGGGAGAGCTAATCTTAAATTCAGAATTGTTTACCACTGGATATATATGATATTAAACAGCTCAAAGCAGCCTAATGTATGAAGTGACCCTTTAAGAAGGCTGAGCATGCAGATGTCAATACGGAATACTATATAGGGATTATGGAATTACATGGCTGGGTCCTGAATAAAAGCATGCTACTTTGCCACAGTCTTGTCAAAGTTTGCCCTAGCACAAAGTTCAGATATAATGAACAAACGCACAGCAGCTTTTTTCAATTCCATGCAGAAATTATGAAATATGACTTTGGTGGTGTAATTTGCCTGGCATTTTATGTTTAGTTATGAACAGTTTTATACTTCAGGTAAGGTTTTCTGAACCAGTGTTCATTCCTTTCGTTTCCTTCCCTCAGTTAAGGAAATAAAGTTCAGTTGAAGGTTAAAATCTGCATTTAAAGCAGATTTGCGAGACAATGGACAATAGATCACACATGCTTTAAAAATACATTTTGGGGATTATCCAAACTATCCATAACTAGATAAGAGAATAAGAAGCTCAAAAAGCAAGAAAAACAAGAAGCTTGAGATGAAATCATGAAGTCTAAAGCAGGAGTCCCCAAGCCTTGATCCATGGCCCACCAGGAACTGACCCATGAAAGTGAACAAAGTCTCATCTGTGCAAACTCATCTGTGAAACTACATCCCTGTGTTCCATGGAAAAAAATGCTCTCCATGGAACCTGCCCCTGGTGCCCAAAAGTTTAGGGGCTGCTGGTCTAAAGAAAAAAATATTCTCCAGTTTGACTATATCCTTTTCTTACTTAGATGGTTGCCGGCCAATGAAAGCTGTGAATTCAAATAAGTTGAACTTATCCCTGAAAGGCAAGGAAGAATTCAGGTAGTCCTTGGTAACCTACCATTTATTCAATAAGCATGCAAAATTATGATGGCATTGAATAAAGAAACTTGTGACTGATTCTTGATACTGTGGCTGTCATAGGATCCCACAACCACATGATCATGATTGTGATTTGGGCACTTGGTCTGCATTTAGAAATATCACAGCATTCTATAGTAATTTGATTGCCATTCATAGCTGGCTTTCAACAAGCAAGGTTATTGGGGAAACTGGCCCAAAGTCACAAGTTGTGGTTACATGATGCCACACCTAAGTCTTGATGATTTACTTAATGATTGAAAGTTACTATTATGTATACTTTTGTGGATTATAGTTCATTTCCCCTGATGTATAAATGTATTAAAATGTATGAGACCACCAATCAGCAATGAAACTGTATATGATAATAAACTATAGACAATATCAACAATTATAAAAATACCCAGAGCTCCTTATTAAAAACTCAGAGGACACCCATGCCATACTATACACAGGAGCCTCAGAAAAAGTCTGGCTCCAATGCCTAGGACAAAGTTAAGTCTTCAAAGCCTTCTAAAAGGCCCCCAATGTTAGAACTGTCCAAATATTGCAGTGAGGTTATTTCATAGGAAAGGTGCTATTACAGAAAAAACATTTCCAAGGATTGACTGGGGTAGTGCCTCACCAAAGCAATTCCTAGCATGCCCATTCTGCCAGATCAGGTGGGATAGACAGAAACCATCAGGAACAAGCAGCCCCACAATTTGCTGTGATGTGCAGTGTTAGATTTGCATGAAGAGTCAGACACGGAGTGCTTCAGTGAAGAGTTTATTAGTGACTACAGCTCATAACAGACCCGATTTGGCTGGTCTGTGGCTGCTACTTATAGCCAGCAGCCGCAGTTGCCAGCCAATCAGAGTGCAGGGTTTTCCCGCACTTTTTAAACCAATCATTTCTGACATTTTACAAGAACAGTTCAAACTTAACCAATGACATTCAAACCTGCATACATAACACCCCTCCCCACTAGGTTCAGTCCATACTCAAACCCCAACCTATCTAATGTATTCTTTTAAATAGGTGGGGCTCTTACGTGTACGTTGAGAACTTTGTGGTTCAGAAGTTTTAACGTTCTCACCCAGTGAGAGAGGAAATGTGTCTGTTGACATTTTCCTAGTTGGACTTCCTGTGAAAGAAGACCCTGTTTGATTGTTAGAATCTGGTCTCTCCTCCCAACCCATCTCCAGCCCAATGTCAGCACCCAAGTCAGGTAGTGATGTGCAATCTTCCACTTGTAAGGATGAATTTTGGCATTGTGACAGGTTTTGGGATGGTTCCTGTTGTAATGGCTCGTTACACATGGGGTTGATTCTTGCTTGCTGATTATCCTCATGCTCCTCCCCTTCCCTCCTAGAAAAGGCATTAGGTATGGGAACTAGAGAGGAACAATTGCGATGTTCCTGAGGTAATCTGGATCTTAACTGATCAATGTGCCTGCTTCAGAGGACACCATCCTCTGTTTGTACCCTGTAAGAATGAGGGCCAGTTATTTGAGTTATTTCAGCAGGAATCCATGAAGGTTCACCCATAAGGTTCTTAGCATAAACAGAATCACCCACACTGAACGTGCGAACTTTGCTAGTGGAATCAAGTGGTGCATTGGGTGTGTAAGAGGGATGAAGGCGGTCAAGGGGAGACCTAAGTTTCCTACCCATCAACAACTCTGCTGGGGATAAGTTAGTTGATGGGTTAGGAGTGATGTGCTGAACACTAAGAAGTTTTTCAACTTTCTCAGTGAAGTTCCCAAGGACCTAATTGCTGAAGCTTATCCTTGGTAAAACATACCATGTGTTCAGCCCGGCCATTAGCCAAAGGGTGCCCAGGGGCAGTAAGGGCATGTCTGATACCCTGTTGTGCTAAATAGGATTCAAAAAGGTTAGATGTAAATTGAGGGCCATTGTCAGAGACAAGAACATCAGGTAACCCATGGGTTACAAAAAGCTTTTTGAGCTGCTTGATGACAGCATCAGTTGTGGTGGATGCCATAGGGATGACCTCTAGCCATTTGGAATATGCATCTACTATAATAAGGAAGGTGTGCCCTCTGGTAGGGCCAGCTAAATCAATGTGAATCCTAGACTATGGGCCCCTAGGACATTCCCATTCCTGTTTGGGGGCAAGAGGTGGGGCAGGCCTGACTACCTGACAGTTGGGACAAGATGCAAACCAGTTTTCAACCATTTTGTCAATACCTGGCCACCATACATAACTCCTGGCCAATCCCTTCATCCTTACAATACCAGGATGACCCTCATGTAACATTTCCAAAACCTCTCTTTGCAGTTTTGCAGGAATAACCACCCTGTTACCCCACAAAATACATCCTCTTAATACAGATAATTCAGTTTGCCTGGACTTAAAAGGTTGGGCAAGGTGAGGTAGATCTTGAAGAGGCCAACCTTTCTTAATCCAGTCTATAATAGGAGCCAATAAAGTGTCTTTGGCAGTGTCTCTGGCAATTTCAGCAGTGTGTACTGGAAGCTTGGCAACAGTTTCTAGGAAAAAGGTGTGTGCCTCAGGTTCAAAGTCCTTCTTGTGACAAGGAAGTGGGCAACGACTCAAGGCATCAGCATGTCCAATGTCCTTGCCAGGCTTGTGGATAAGTTTGTATGAATAAGCAGCAAGAAATTCAGTCCACCTTAGCATTCTTGGTGACAGGATAGTGGGTGTAGGTTTGTCTCCTGCCACAATGCCTAACAAAGGTTTGTGATCTGTGACAATGGTAAATGTTCTCCCATATAAATATTCATGAAATTTCTTGATAGCTGCAACAATTGCCAATGTTTCCTTGTCCAATTGGCTGTAATTCCTCTCTGCTTTGGTCAAGGTGCGAGAATAAAATGCAATAGGGGCTTCCCTCCCGCTGGGAAACCTGTGGCTCAAACCCCCCCACACTCCAAAAGGGTATGCATCACAAGTCAGTACAACAGGTAAATTCTCAGAGAACTATATGAGTACAGCATCAGACGTGATTAGTCTTTTAATACTGTTAAATGCTGATTGTTCCTTCCTGCCCCAGACCCAAACAGACTTTTTGTCAAGTAATCTGTTTAATGGTTCTGCAATGGTTGCCTTCTGAGGTAGGAACATGTGATAAAAGTTAATAAGTCCAAGGAAGGCTTGCAAATCTGTTTTGCACTTTGGTCTAGGGGCTTCTTTGATTGCTTGAACCTTGGCATCTGTAGGATGGATGCCATGCTTGTCAATCATGTAGCCCAAGAACTCAACCTTGTCAGTTCTAAGAGTGCATTTTTCTTCCTTGACTTTTAACCCTGCTTTCTTGAATCTGGTAAGGACTTCTCTGAGTCTCTCTTGTAATTGAGTGTCATTTTCAGCAGAGATTAACACATCATCAAAGTAAGGCACTACCCTTGGCAGTCCTTGGAGCATCCTTTCCATAAGGCTTTGGAAAATGCCTGGTGCCACGCTTACTCCAAACTGTAACCTTTTACATTTGAAGGCACCTCTATGAGTCACAATGGTTTGGGCCTCTGCAGTGGCATCATCAACTGTTAGTTGTTGATATGCCTGGGCCAGATCCAATTTGGCAAAAATTGTACCCCTGCCAAGTAAATGTAATAAATGATGCACCACTGGAACTGGATATGTGCTCTGCTGAAGCGCATGGTTCAATGTCCCCTTATAGTCTCCACAGATTCTTACTGACCCATCAGTCTTGACTGGTGTGACTATGGGTGTCTCCCATCTGGAGTGGTCAGTGGGCTCTAAAACTCCTTGAGCTATTAGTTTATCTAATTGTGCATCAATTTTGTCCTTTAAGGCAAATGGGACCCTTCTGGGCTTTAAACAAATTTGGGGCACCTTGAGATCTAGGTTGAAAGTTATAGGGGTCCCCATATACTTGCCCAATCCGTCGCTGAAGACCTCTGGAAACTCAGACTTCAGGGCCTCCTCCCATTCAGTGTTGCTCACATGATTGATGCCAGTCACCTCGATGCCCAGTGGATTGAACCACTCAAATCCCAGCAAGCTTGGGCTGTCTTTGTCCACGATGGTCAGGGGCAAACGTTTGGTGTGGCCTTTGAACTTCACGTTGAATTCTCTTGTTCCAACTACTGGAATCTTGTTCCCTTGGTAGTCTTTAAGAGTCAGTGCTTGCTTCTGGAAATGCTTCTTCTGAATGTTGGGAAGTAGCCTGTGAATAGTGTCCCATGACACCATAGATAAATAGGAGCCTGAGTCCACTTCCATTTGGCAAGGCCTTCCTTCAATAAGTACCTTCACATGTACTTTTCTGCTTCTTAAGGGTGAAGAATGACCAATACTGACTGTTTGATGAGTTTCATTCTTCCCATTTGCTTCTGTGTTACGCCCCATTTTCTCACTGAAGTTGTTATGCTTGAATTCTTTTTCAGGAAACTTCTTTCTGCTTGGTGGAGTTCTGGATGATTTGCAGACTCTTGCCAGGTGACCTCTTTTTCACAACGGAGGCAGATGGTATCAAAAACTTGCATTCAGTGCGGGGTGGCCCCCACAACCTCTGCAATAAAAGTCTTTCCTTTTTCTTCCAAGGTCTTTCCTTTTCTTCTCCATTCTGAGTCTATAAATTCCTTCCTCCACCTTACTACAGTCTGAATCAGAATCTATTTGCTTGCAATGGGTTGTTGTGGATTTTCCACATCAGGATGGCTTGGCCTTGTTAATTTTCTTCATGGCTGCTGCTGAGGACTTGGTAGCTTCCGCTGAAGAAGCTTCTTCTATGGCCTCCTTAACCGTGATCTTAGGTTTCATTAATAATTTGCTCTGCAAAACCTTGTCTTTTAGGCCTAGAACAAATCGATCATGCATGGCCTCTTCAAAGTTGATAAACTCACATGCACCCCCAATGTCCCTTAAACTTGCCATGAAGTCATTAACTTTTTCGCTTTCCCCTTGATCCCGACGGTAGAATTCATGTCTCTTAATGAGGCACTATACTTGTGGTGCGTAATGGGCTCTTAATAACTTTTCTAAGTCGGGCCAGTCCATTACCTTCACATCTGCAGCTCCTGCCAATGCCTTCGCCATCTTGAAAATGGCCGGACCGCAGTGGGTGAGAAAGACTGCCCTCTTCCGCTTGTCGGAAATGTCGGCAAGATCGTTTCCCTCCAAATACATTTGGAAACGATCCGCATATGAGTCCCAGTCTTCTGCCGTCGGATCGAACGGGGCTGGGGGGTGTTCAGCACAGCCATCTCTCTCAGCTTGTTCTCTGCATTGTCTTATCTTCTGGAAGGATCCCACCTTCGTCGCCAGTGTTAGATTTGCATGAAGAGTCAGACGCAGAGTGCTTCAGTGAAGAGTTTATTAGTGACTACAGCTCATAACAGACCAGATTTGGCTGGGCTGCGGCTGCTACTTATAGCCAGCAGCCGCAGTTGGCAGCCAATCAGAGTGCAGGGTTTTCCCGCACTTTTTAAACCAATCATTTCTGACATTTTACAAGAACAGTTCAAACTTAACCAATGACATTCAAACCTGCATACATAACATGCAGGGCTTTAAAGGTGACAGCCAGCACCTTGAATTATATCCAGAAGCATCCTGGAAGCCAGTGCAATTCACAGTGATGCTACATGAATGTAATATACTGTGTGTACTGCTGCATTCTGCTAGTTGAAATTTCCAAATGCATTTCAAGGGGAGCCCCATGTACAGTAGAAGACATTGCAGTAGTCCAGTCAGAAAGTGACTGCATGATTTTATTGTTTTAATGTTTTTTTTCTTTGACAGCTGTGAACCACCAAGAGCCATACAAATTTAATAATAATAATAATAATAATAATAATAATAATAATAATAATAATCACCACCACCACTACAACCTCCACCACCACAAGGAATGCCTCCCAGTGAAGAAACAGACACAGCATTCACAATATGTATTTAGGCAAAGGCCTTCTTGGCTATTGCTGCTACCTGCTGCTGAAGTAGGAGCTGTGAGTGAAGGAGACCCATCCAGATATGCCAGGGGAGTGTTATTTCATTTGTTAATAATGCAAATCAGGAATTCAGGGATCCTATAGCCACAGCCATTCACTCTTGTCACTCTTCATGCATTTTTATTCAGATGCATGAAATATATTCTTAAGAAAGAACAAGCACATACATACAGACCTTTTATAGTGATAGGATCAACAGAAATTAGGAATTGTGAAAGGAGAGAAAAATGGAGTGACAGTATGGCAATCATTACATATAACACAAGCCTTCTTGCACTGATGGTTAACAGTTGAAATGTGCTAAAAGAGCTTGTTCTCTAATGTGAAAACTGTTTAATCTTCTGACAAATTCTAGTTTGGTTGTCTCATAAGAAAATTGATTTTTGTAATTTTTTTCCCTCAAGGGGAACTGAAATTTTCTCTTGCCAGTTTTTCGATACTGACATTTCAGATGTCAGATGTGTGTTGTGCCCATTTAATCTTTCACAGAGATATTGGCTAGCCTATCTAACTGCTTACAAATAGCCATCATGTCTAAAACACCTACTAAGTAGCTGCAACACATTTTGGTGCTGTGATGTAGATACTGAAAAGCCAAATCATGTGGCTGACTGAAATGATCTAAATATTTTTGTTAAAACTTCTCTGGCTTACTATTAAAGGACCAAGTTATGTCCCTCACAATATCTTGGGAATATATGTGTTCTCCTACTTCAATTGATTAGTTCTAGCAGCAAGGTTTTATAATGGACAATTACTACTCTCAATATAAAAGAATGATTGGAAGTTTGGAAGTTTTGAATTGACATTCCCATGTATATAAGCATTACTCTAATATGTGATCTGCAATGATATTACTATTCTTTATTTTTTATTTTTCTCCACATTTTACTTCAGAGTTTTCCATTCGGAGAATGCATATAATGCTACTTTATTTTTTATAGATCAACCACTTCATGGGATTGTTTTGGGGAAAATAGGAGGAGAAAGGCGAGTTGCATATATTTGCTGCCTTAAGTTATTTATAAAAAGAATAAATGTGGAATAAAAATAAATATTAAAAAAATGTTATTGGGGAAAATACCAGCGAGATTGTATATACACCAGGGGCTAGAAGTTGCAAAAGGAAAAAGAGTGCCTTAAAAAGGTTAGATACAAAAAATATATGAACCTTTTATATGTATGAAAATGTTTCCCAATGTCATTTAAATAAAAATCTGTGTACAAACATCTGAAACAATGTTACATAAACCAAAATAAGTTAATTATTTTAGTTTAACAAGAAAGACAAATGAATTTTGCTGAAACTAGTGTTTTCATATAAAGATAACACATTCATCTTTAGTTACTCCTTCTTTAAAAACAGCAACTTTGGAATCTTCTTTGTTTTATGATGTTTTGAGGCTTTTGAGAGACATAATTTCAGTTGTTTTCAATGGGTAGACGTTTGTAAATTCAGTGTCTCCACCAAGTATTTGATGCTATCATTCACTGGAATTTAACCATTGCTTTAGTAGACGTCTGAACTGTGACGGTACTTTTTAAAGACAATGTGCTGATGAAAGTAATCTAAGCACAAACAGATGGCAAACTTTCATCTTAAATTTAGAACTTCATCAGTTTTCTGTTCATTTTTTTAAGGAAAAGAAAAGCTTGGATACCAAAATAACTTTCACCATTAATCAAGGTTATGTTATTTGTCTTGCATTATGCTGAGATACAGAAGCAGTTATTTCAATACTAAATAATCTTACTTAATTTGGGGCTAGATGGGGGAAAACAACCATCTTTGTTTAAAACAATGCTGGTAGCATATGTAACAAAATATCTTATCAAACATAACAAAAGTGACCCTTTTCAAGATTTAAGTAAGCTATGGATTCACTTCCAGTATTATATAAAGAGCAAGTTTTAAGGAAGTCTAATCAGTTGTCCCTAACATCAATGTTTCATATAGTTTAACCAGAAAGGCAGTTTGTTCTAGTGGTTAAGGCACCAGGTTAGATTCAGGTCCTGTCTTAACTATGAAAGCCAGCTGGGTGACCTTGGGCCAGTCACTCTCTTACAGCCCAACTCATCTCAAAGAGTTGTTGTTGTGAGGAAAACAGGAGGAAGAAGGAGTCTTAGGTATGCTTGCTGCTTGAGTTATTTATAAAAACTATAAGGAGGATAAACAAACAAGCAACATTAAATTCTTCAGCCCCCAACTAGACTTTTTCTTTTTTGATATTGGCTCACTGCACACACACATCCTTCCCCCACACAAAGAGGTTTTTGCTGAAATGTATTGGTATCATCTTGTTTCTAAAGTGGCCCAGTTTGGCTCTAATCCTGTGTCCACCTAATTGCTCAATTACGTAGCAACAGTAGCTATTTGAAGACCCCCCCCAAAAAAGCAGAATTTAATATTTCAAAATCTCTTTGCATTTTTTCTATAATGTTAAATGGTACAAAATTAATGCATCTAATATGGCATTGATATAAAAAGAATCTCTATATTTTACTCCAACTCCAGGTCCAGATTATATTGTATGGCATAAAACCTTCCTACAGGCTGTGTTGCAATGTTCCTTTGCTTTATTAGATGTTTCTCATAAAATGGCAAAGCAGAGTTATAGGCCTGCAAGTGTTAGAAGCATTAATACATCTTCCTCAGCATCTGGCTGCAGCCTAAAACATTTTTGTGAATTGCTTGCATAATAAGAGAGCTGGCAATATGCAATTCACCTGAATTTTATTTGTCTGTTAAAAGGATTAGGAGCTGGGGTGCTGAAAGCTGGATGAAGCTTTGATTGAGAGAATGAATGAAAAGTAAGCTTGAAGATATATTATAAAATATAAGAGGAAAAAAAAGCATATCCCTATAATCATACTGGCTGAAACAATGATTAGGCCTAATAAAGACACCTTTTTGCAAAAGCTGCTGCAATCAATTGGATTATGGAAATGGAAATCAATGGATAAAATAATAAAGCTGGCAAAAGATTTTCTTCAGTCTGACATTAAGTGAATTTTTGGGTAGCAGTTCTAACACACTGCATAACAAGGTCTATATTCAGATGCCATTCAACTTATCATGAAATTTCTCAGAATCATTGTTGGCTTCTTGATCCCTTGTCTTAGCTAGAGAAAAGATTGCCTATTATTCATTAGTAGAAATGGCAAAGATATAATGAGATGGACACTTCAGGAACTTTCACATTTTAAAACTATGTTAAACCTTGGAGCATCTTCAAAACAGAAAGGATAGAAAGAAATAACCCTATTTTTAGAATATTTCCATCAGCCCATAAGAGATTAAATAACAGCAAATTCCAGTTGAATGTTTGGAAAATCTTCCTAATAATAAGAGTAGCTTGACAGTAAAAGCAATTAACAAGTTTCTCCTTTAAATGTAATCTTGACTTACAATTGGGAACAGAATGACGAAGTTGGAAGGGACCTTGGAGGTCTTCTAGTCCAACCTCCTGCTCAGCTAGGAAAACCCTATACAATTTCAGACAAATTGTTGTCCAATCTCTTCTGAAAAATTTCCAGTGTTGGAGCATTCACAATTTCTGGAGGCAAGGTCTGTCAGGAAATTTCTCCTTAGTTCTAAGTTGCTTTTCTCCTTGATTAGATTATATCTATTGCTTCTTGTCCTGCCTTCAGGTGCTTTGGAGAATAGCTTGACTCTCTCTTCTGTGTGGCAGCTCCTTAGATACTGGAACACTGTTATTATCTCACCCTAGTCCTTCTTTTCATTAAACTAGACATACCCAATTCCAGCAACCATTCTTCATATGTTTTAGCCTCCAGTCCTTAGTAAATATTTGAAGATACAGCAGAGCCCCCCCAAATAAAAAGTACTTACAACACAGATTCAAAGTTCCAATGGCTGCCCTCTTGCAGTCATATGAACTCATTTGGGGTGCTCAACATCCAGCCTGAATGCATGGCCATTGGCAGTGTTCCATGATCACATGACTTTGGATTTATATTTTTTGTTGGAGACTGGCATTTACTTCTGATTTTCATCCTTTTCTCCTCTCAATGGTCCACCTTTGGGACAGAGAGGATTGCTGGTTTGAGAGAGGAATCAAAAAGGCCATCTATGTCAAAATTGAACAGCCCTCTCTCCATGGAGGGAGAGGATACAACATCATCTATCTCCTGTCTACAACATAGTCCTTTCAACAAGAAGGCTCCACACCCTTTTGCAGCTGTCTTCCATTCCCCAGCATCCAGTCAGAGCTGAAGAAACTTCTTGGATGACAAGTAAAACATCTTCAAAGAAAGAACAAGAAAGTCCAGTTGCTTCTTGAAAATGTGCCTTTGGCACAACCATAACCTCAATGACTTAGATACTTCATAGATTAAATGGTCACACCTATATCAACCAATCCAATTTCAATTCAGTATTGCTGTTTCTAATTAAAGAGAGTGAAGACAAGATGAGGTTGAAATACTTGTTTGGGAAGATACTATCAGTTCAATTCAAGGTGGTTCACACTTTGCTTTGGCTACAGCTCAGAATCAGCTTTAAAAATCTGAAACATCATGCCTCTCCTCAACTGTTATGAGCTAGCTAACAAATAGCTATAGTTATTTGACCTTGGAAAGCATTTAATGAAATTGGAAAAATCACTAATGGATTACGAGTAAATGAAGCTTCACAATCTTGCACATAGATAAGTGCTCTGTCTTTGTGCAATGTTTAAATGTTGGTTTTTTTTTTTAAAAAAAAGAAATTCATTTTACAATTTACATGAAAATGTTTAATTATGCTAACATAATGAATGGGCTGACAAATTAGAAATGCTATGGTGTATGAGTCTGCAAGAGATTATTTAGGTATATATTTAATTTTTTATGGAACAAAGGGAAACAGTCTCATGTACTATGGATTAAATCTGCTGTATCTAATTTCAAAGGGAACAGCAACTGTTTGCCTTTCCTGTGCTCAAAACCTAAGTAGAGTAAAACATGGTTAATACTTGGATGGGAGATCTACATATAATACCATACCTAGATTGGGAAAAAATATCTGAAAATCTCACACTATTTTGGTGTTGTTGATAACAGAACTGGATAGATATGAGTGCAAAATAAACAGAAATCTAATTTAATTTGAAGACTTGCTATACCTGAACTGCAAAAATCTGAAGTATCAGCAGATGGCTGCAAAGAGGTCCATCTAGTAAGTTTGTTTGTTTGTTTGTTTGTTTGTTTATTTATTTGATTTGTCAATCGCTTACAAGGTAATAAGTATAAGTATAAACATAGTTATGAATACATGGAATGGATACATAGAAGAAAAATAAAAATAAAAATAAAAAGAATCAATAGGACAGGGATGGTAGGTACGTTGGTATGCTTATGCACGCCCCCTACAGACCTCTTAGGAAAGGGGTGAGGTCAATAGTAGACAGTCTAAGGTTTAAGTTTTTGGGGTTCGGGGAAGAAACCACAGAGTTGGGTAGCATATTCCAGACACTCTGTTGCTGAAGTCGTATTTCCTGCAATCAAGTTTGGTATAGTTAACCTTGAGTTTGTATCTATTGTGTGCTCTTGTGTTGTTATGGTTGAAGCTGAAGTATTCATTGACAGGTAGGACATTGCAATGTATGATTTTATATACTATATTTAGATTGGACCAAAAGCGGCGTAGTTCTAGGTTTTCTAGGTCTAGAATTTCAAGTCTGGTGGCATAAGGTATTCTGCAATGAGTAGAGGAGTGTAGAACTCTTCGTGTGAAATATTTCTGGACTTTCTCAACTGTGTTAATATCAGATACGTAATGTGGGTTCCAGACTGATGAGCTGTATTCGAGAACTGGTCTAGCAAATGTTTTGTATGCTCTAGTTAGTAGTGTATATTACCAGAGAAAAGCTACGTAAGATTAGGTTAACAACTCTTAATGCTTTTTGGCTATGTAGTTACAGTGGGCTCTAGCACTTAGATCATTAGAGATGAGTACTCCAAGATCCTTGACAGAGTTTGGATCATCAACAAGGTCTTGACTATTCAGCTTGTATTTTATTTTCTGATTTTTTTGCCAATATGTAAGACAGAGCATTTATTTGTTGAGATTTGAAGTTGCCATTTGTTTGACCATTCTGATACATAGTCAAGGTCTTTTGAAGGGTAGCAGTATTGTCTGTGGTGTTGAATAGCTTTACATCATCAGTGAAGAGAACACAGTTGCTCTTAATATGATCACAGAGGTCATTTATGTAGAGTATGAAGAGAGTTGGTCCTAGAACACTGCCTTGGGGACACCACTGTTGACAGGTACAGAATTTGATAGGACGCTCCCAATTTTGACCATTTGTTGTCTGTTTGACAGGAATGCTTCTATCCAGTTATGCAGGTGTCCAGAGATACCATAAGATTTTAGTTTTAGGAGTAGTTTGTCATGTACCACTGAATCAAAGGCTTTACAGAAGTCTATGTAGATTGCGTCTATTGCTTTGCCCTGATCGAGTTGTGTAGTCCATATGTTTTTGCAGTGTAAGAGTTGTAGATTACAGGATAGTTTTTTCTGAAACCAAATTGTTTATTAGAGAGTAGGTTGTTTGTCTCTAAGTGGAGGATAATGGATTGGTTAATAATTGATTCCATGACTTTACAGGTGACAGCATAAAGAGATTGGTCTGTAATTTTCAACTAGGCTGGGGTCTCCCTTTTGAAGATGGGGATGACTGTGGCTAGTGACCATAGGTTTGGCAAGGAGCTGGTCCTGAAAGATTTTTCAAAGATTATGCTTAGAGGTTCGGCTATGGCAGTTGATAGCTTTTTTAAGAAGTAGGCACATATTCCATCCGGTCTAATAGGTAGAGATGGTTTTAGATTGTGTAGTGCTTTTTCAACATTGTCTTCTGTAAAATTGATATGTATAGTTGTCTGATATGTATCATTGTAGTTGTCTGTGGTTCGACTAGGAAATACTGGGTATGATCCATTGTTGTTTACAAATACTGAGCCAAAGAATGTGTTAAAGAGGTTGGCTTTAATGGTGTCGTCATTGCAGTCTTTTCCATTAGGTCCTTTCAGGGGTGGGATGGACCTTGAGTCTTTTAGTTTGTTGTTTACAAAATTGTAGAAAGCGTGGGTGGAATTGGTGCATAGAAGGTTTTCCTCTTGTTTAATGTGATAATTGGTGCATTCAGTCTTTATCTGGTGGCATAAATTTTTGTATCGGCTTTTGAAGTTGGCAACATGACCAGATTTGTTTTTGCCAAAGTGATCTCTTTTGGATTGAAGTTTCCTTATTGTTATGGGTAATCTGTTTTTTCTGGTTTTGGGAGTTGTTATTGGTACATATAGTTTGATGACTCTTTTGACTTCAAGTAAAAATATGCTGTAATGGTCTTCAACAGTATTGCATCCAGTGAATAGAAATTGCCAATCAAGGGATGAGAGATCATTGTCTATAAGATCATAGTTGCCTTTTTTGAAGTTATAATTGGGGATCACATCATTGTGTTGATTTTTGTGTGGATGTATGTTGAGACAAAAGTCAATCATGCTGTGGTCACTGTTGGAAAAGGGTTCTTTAATTTGTATTCCGTAAATTGAATTCAAACTATTGCAGAAGATGAGATCGAGGCAGTTGTTGAGTCTAGTATTGTTGGTTACTAGTTGTTCCAGTCCCAGATTTGTTACAGCATTGTAGAAGGTTGCATGTATGGGTTCAGTTTTACATTCGTTTAGGGTCCAGTTAATGTGAGGTAGATTGAAGTCACCAAGAAAGATAAAAGTGTGTGGGCAGGATGTTGCCCATGTTAGTAGTGAATTTAGCTTGTTTACATGTTCGATGTCATAATCAGGGGCTCTGTAACATAGTAAGAATCGAAATGTGATATTTAAGGACAGTTCACAGATGATGGTCTCAGGAAGAGCAAGCTCCTGGGTAACTTGGATGTTTTTAGATGTAAGGACTTTTTATAGAAGATAGCAATGCCACCTCCTCTATGGATTTTACGATCTGATCGGTAAACATTATAGTCTCTTACTGTGGTAATGGAGTCAGGGAGAGATGCGTTGAGCCATGTTTCACAGACAAATATGATGTCGAATTTAGCCATATTTAGTAATAGGAGAAATTCAGGTATTTTATTCACAAGGCTTCTTGCATTGAGTAGTTTGCATTTAAGGCCAGTTGTAGTTGGAATTGAGGTAGTTGGGGCGTGCGTGCCTAGTTTTGAGTGATGGTGGGTTGGATGAGATTGGATATGGAGTTGTGGGTTGTGTGATTTACTTTTGATACAATCAGTGCGGTAGTCAATGTACAGGTCCTTCTCTCCATTGTCTAGACATCTTTTGAGTTCATTGAAAAGTTCACGGGAGCGGATTCTTTGCAGTATGGATAAGTCTGGTCTTGAGCGAAGTTTTTTGTGGTTGGGATTGGTTTTTGCAATGGTGTTTATTGTATGAATGAATATGCGTTTGCTGGACTCATTTTTGCATACAACTCTACAAAATATTGGGGCCACTGAGCCATCAGAGCCATCTCTGGTTATTTCAATGATATCTTCAGGAGATATGTTTGTTGTATTTGAGTTGCTTATGATATTGCGAACTTTGGTGATGTCGTCTGATTCGTTGGTGTCTTCAAGACCAAATAAAATGGCACTTGGACGTTTCTGATCATGTTCCATGATGTCTCTAATGAGGAAGGGGATATCATTTGTGGAATTATTTGATGGGATAGTAATTATTTGTGCATGTGGTTTGGTGGTTATTTTTGGTTGTAGTTGTGATTGTAGTTGAGGTAGTAGTTGTGGTAGTTGTTGTTAAGTAGGGATTTGATTTTGAGCTGATAGGTAGTTGCTTATCAGTGCTGTATTTTTTTTTCAAGAGAAATTAGGCTTTCTTGTATAATTGTTTCAAAATGTGTTGCTAAGCGTTTTTCTATTGAGCGCAGGAGTGATTCTATGCTATCAACTCTGTCAGGCAGGGTAATTGGTTTGTTTAGCTTAGGAAAACATGATAGACATAGACAAGGGAATGTATCTGATGCTTTTAGGAGATCAGCTACGTCTTTGTTTAATTTTAAGCAGGCAAGGTGGGCTTGATTGTCACATAGGTAGCATTTGATGTTATTTTCACTTTCATTGTTGGTTTTAAGGCATCTGAAGCATATACAGGAGTCTGGGAGGTCATTGGTAGAGATATTATTTTGTTGCTGTTGTTTGGTAGTGGAGGATTTAGAGTTTGTGGAGTTTCTGGCTGGCATGGTCAATGACAATAGTACACTAAACAATTACAATAGCTAATTAATGTGATAGGTAGACAGTTACTTAATGAATGTTGGTAATTAATAAATGTTAATTGATAAGTTAGAGAACAAAGCAAAAGTAAGGTTAGTTATTACTAAAAATCAATCAATCAACTTATTACTAAGAATCAATCAATTGACTAGATAATCAATAATACAGTATTAAATCTCTATCAATTCAATGAATCAGTAAATTAGTGGTCATTTAACAATTAAGTATTATACTATTATATGATAAATCAATTATTATAGACAAAACATCTATCAATATTTGGTCTTGTGGTACTGAAATAGTGGAGGTAGTGAAGTATTGGAGGTTTGTTATGTAAAGTTCCTTTGTTTTTCCTTAAAGCCACATTTTTTGGTTTTTGTTTTGTTTTGTTTTTGTTTTAAAGAGGAAGCACTGCTGTTTGATAGATTTGAATGGAGAAGATTTGAATGAACTCACCGATCATCTATTTTGTTGTTTGGAATGGATGAGATTTGGGTGGGGGTTTAGTGGAGGTTGTCCAATCAGCTGAGTGCTGATTTGCTGGATATTTGAATTTCTAGATATGTTCTTCCTATTTTAGTGGCATTTCTTATTAACATGATTTGAAATTTGAGCAAGTAGAATCAACAATAACTTCCATCCTCTGTCTTTAAAATTACAGATCTCTTGATAAAGTGCCATGCCAGCTGCTTCTCTGACTGAACACAATGCTACGAAAATAGTTTGTCCCAATATAACTAATCAACAAACAAAAGAATGCATTCATATATAAGGGGTGTGCATCAGAACAGATGTTCAATATATCTGTCTAAAAATATAGATATTTAAATCCTGAAAGTGTCAGATTAGATCAAGAAATTATCTGTGCATTGATTTATGTTGCCTCTGGCCTGAAAGTGAGCTCTCTTAAATGCCTTTGATTTTTAGCTTAATTAAAAATATAGTCTTGAGATTCTTATTCTTCGTCCCCTGCCTTCCCACATTTGATTGTTTTACATGGTAAGTCCTTTTGTTAAAAAGAGTAACCACAGTGGAACTGACCTTTACTTTTTCTGTAATTCTTTTATCTTATCAACATTCCTTTGGGTAGGAACTGGCTTCCTGGTGTGTACCTGCTCTGTGAAATTAAACTCTCTGATTTATAATTGGGGATGCTTGTTTGCATTTAAACCTAAAAATCCATGGTGAGCTCCCACATGCTCCTGCATGATGAAAGCCGATTTTAAAACAAAACAAAGCCAACATTATAAAGTGTGATTCAATGTACTGAACATCTGAACTTTCTTTGTTCATTACTGTGCCAGTTTGTAGATAGAAAATGATAGATGAGATCACATTTTATTATGACTATGTGGGTTAATATTTTGCACATAGTGACAGTGAAAGCTGCAAAGTTCAGTTGCACAAATGGTCTGCCTTTGATGCAAGCTCCAGTTATCCTTTTAAAACAGACAGTGATAATAATCAACCCATCTACTTAAATTAATGTTTTAATGAATTTAATATTTTAACATTAAAATTTTCATTAATTAATTAATTAATTAACAATCCATCTTTGCTAGAGTTGTGTTGCAACTCATTTCTCCCCATCCAGATTATTATAGCTTCTGGGCACTGAGCCAGTTCCTGAACATCATCACTTGCCCTGCATGGGTAGAGATGCCTAATTAGGGATCAACAGCATACTGATACTAAACCTCATGCTGGCAGATGACTTCTCCCAGTGGCTTCAATAGATGTTAAATAGGAGGGCAGAGAGAACTGAGCCCTAATGCATCCCCATAATAGAGGCCTAGGGTGGATTTCTCCTCCCCAATTAAGCATTGACTGGAACTAGCCGTGGAGAAAGGAGTTTAACTATTACAAAATATTGCCTCCCACTCCCAATCCCATGAGCCTGTCCAATAAGATACCATGGTAAATGATGTCAAAAGCCATTGATGGATCAAAAAGAGCCAGGATGGACACTCCTTACCTTCCTTCCATAGGTAATACACAAGTGTGACTAATGTTGCCTGGGTACTGTGGCCCAGTCCGAATCCTGACTGAAAAGGGTCCAGATAATCCATAATATCACAAATATGGCTTTAGTTCAAGTTATATAATATTTTGCAATTGCTTCTGATTTTTCCATTTTTATATGATGGATGACTATATTAATAAATGAGCAAGCTTATCAGCATTCTTCCTTACATGCTCAAATTTAAAATAACACTGACCCACATAATACAGAGAAGCCAGTATATGAATACACCGACACATAAACAGAAAGTGCATACTATGATAATGAGTATTTCCTACTTTGAAGAACTTGTTCTGAGCAGTTATTTTTAAAATATTACATTTACTACACATTCAAAACTAAGTTCAAATGTTTACAAAGGACGGCTACTTGTAAGCAAGTATTCAAATTCTGTAGCTTTAAATGCCTGCCTACAGTATAAAGTTGCAAAGTATAAAATTCAGAGGAGTCATATGGGGAAAACAAAGAAATTGTTTTCATTCTTTTTTGCTTCATCTAGGAAGGACAAAAATGAGTAATCTATTATCGCCTAAAATCAAAGATATTTCTAAAAGCTTTTCCTTGAGCAGAGAGCCTATGAATTTCCAAAGCATTTTGCTTTGAGCGCTTTTCTAAATCCAAATATTGGCATTTGCTGAATTGAACACGGCTTGTCTATAAACTTTATTTATAAAACATTATCCTTTTTATTCACTTCTTTGGAATTTTATTCACTTGTTTTGAATAATTGGATTTGCAGTTATTTGCCAAGATGGTGCCATTTTGCAAATGTGCTGAGGAAAATACAATTTGCTCCAGTATTCCATTATAATGTTTACATTGTCTTGTTTCAAAATAAATTTTATTGGCTTTTATTTTACTCATCCACAAACTGTGCTGCTTAGACTTGGCACCAATTGACGTCCCTTATTGCAAGCTATTTCAACTGCATAGTGATGAGCTTATGCAAATTATTTTCCAGAGATGGCACACTGAATTCAGCAATGGACCAAACTCATTCTGCTAATCATTAGAATATAGGCAGAATAAGTTTATCAAGCATAGTAAACTATTTAAAAATGCTACATATTTAGGTATTATAAATGCTAAGGTGCCTTTTAATTCTCTTACTACATTTAGATGTGCAAATGGTATCAGTTAATAAATTCTTCTGTTTAAAAAAAATGCATCTGGCTTAAAATATATATTTTCACTTCCATTGTGACCTCCAGATAGCACTGAACTTAAAAATAACAACAAAGTTGGAAACTCTTCAGATGAAAGCAAGCAATCCTTGGAAGATTCTTATTTCTCTTATTCCTGGTAGCCAAAAAACAACTTGGGTAGGGGCATTTTTCTATTAAAGAACCAGGAAATTCTTGGCTTTGCTTTCATTTTTGCAAGTTAACTTTATTTGTTTCCCTACTAAAAATCAGCAGAGAATTCCACCACCTACCATCATCTATCTATCTATCTATCTATCTATCTATCTATCTATCTATCTATCTATCTATCTATCTATAAAAGCGAAATACCACTCACTCATCATCACAAAATCTCCAGAACCATAAAGCCTACAAACTTGAAATTTGGCACATATGTCCTCTTGGCTTCTAGGTGCTCACTGAGAAAGGATTTTTCAAAATGACCATCACAGCATTAGTATTTCCTATATTATTATTAACAAGCTCTGATGCTAAGGAGCTCTACTCCCCCTCCCCACCTGAAAAGAAAGCTATTCCAAATGCAAAACACAAGCAGAGGAGAGGAGTTTCAGTTTGAGTTTCACAGCAGCACCAGCTTTAGTACAGAACAGTCAAGCTAAGCCACACCCAGAGTCCTTTTTGTCTCCTTCTTGCTCACACAGCAAATACTGTTTCAGTTTCTAAACACCCCTCAACTTTCTCATGCACTGACAGGATGCTAGCCAGATGAATACCGATAGATGCTTGTAGGCAGTGGCAGAATTTTCCCTCCTTATTTTCCTCCCCCAAAACTGAGCCCGATCACATAGTTTCATAGCGAAGCATGGTTATCAAGGTAGTTTATTTATAGTTGAATTGTCATAGCATGACCCCAAGGTTGTTGGCTGATGCAGGGGTGTCAAACTTGCATCATCACAGCAGCATCACAGGACATATTGTGACTTTTTTCCCTTTCACTACAATGGGTGCGGATGTGGGCAGCGCATGACACATCTGGCCTGTGGGCCGTGAGTTTGACAGCCCTACACTAATAGAATTTGTGCTTAGGTATTGGCACTAAACAGTACATTCTGATCGGTTGACAATTCTCTGCAAGCTCTATAGACTCTCAAGCATTTAACCTTGTCCATATATGAATAGATGGCTAAGGGTTGTGTGTAGGAGAAGGAGGAGCAGAGCCTGAGGGTGGGATTAAAAGAGGGATCAGCCTAGAATCTCTACATAATCACGAATGTGCTAAGTCCATCCCACTTTAAATTCCATTGACTCTTATCCAACTTCTAGCTAACCATTAGTTGAGAATATTCCTGTACATTGGCATGAGCCATCAGTCTAATTGGAAAAACCACATGTGATCCTGTCTGACATTGTGTTAAAATAATTGGAAGATGGGAAAGCTACTATAACACTATATTATTGAAACTGTACCTTTTTTGTTCATCTTCTAATATATATGATTTCCTCTGAAGTTCCTGTAATATGTAAATATGCATGTATTTACAATTAGACTTCATTATTTCCATACACAACTCAAAGCAATGAATATATCTAACACTTTCCCCCTTTTTTCCCTATGACAACAACTCTGAAGTGAATTGAGCTAAGAGTGTGATTAGCCCAAGATCACCCAGTTGGTTTCATGGCTAAGAACATATCCTGTAATCTGCAACTCTTACACTGCAAAAACATATGGACTACACAACTCGATCAAGGCAAAGCAATAGACGCAATCTACATAGACTTCTGTAAAGCCTTTGATTCAGTGGTACACGACAAATTACTCTTAAAACTACAATCTTATGTTATCTCTGGACAACTGCATAACTTGATAGAAGCATTCCTGTCAAACAGACAACAAATGGTCAAAATTGGGAGCGTCTTATCAAATTCTGTACCTGTCAACAGTGGTGTCCCTCAAGGCAGCGTTCTAGGACCAACTCTCTTCATACTCTACATAAATGACCTCTGTGATCATATTAAGAGCAGCTGTGTTCTCTTCACTGATGATGTAAAGCTATTCAACACCACAGACAATACTGCTACCCTTCAAAAAGACCTTGATTATGTATCAGAATGGTCAAACAAATGGCAACTTCAAATCTCAACAAATAAATGCTCTGTCTTACATATTGCCCAAAAAATCAGAAAATAAAATACAAACTGAATAGTGAAGACCTTGTTGATGATCCAAACTCCATCAAGGAGCTTGGAATACTCATCTCTAATGATCTAAGTGCTAGAGCCCACTGTAACTACATAGCCAAAAAGGCATTAAGTGTTGTTAACCTAATCCTACGTAGCTTTTTCTCTGGTAATATCACACTATTAACTAGGGCATACAAAACATTTGCTAGACCAATACTCAAATACAGCTCATCAGTCTGGAACCCACATCACATATCTGATATTAACACAGTTGAGAAAGTCCAGAAATATTTCACACAAAGAGTTCTACCCTCCTCTACTTTCTTGCAGAATACCTTATGCCACCAGACTTGAAATTCTAGACCTAGAAAACCTAGAACTACGCCACCTTTGGTCTGATCTAAGTATAGTATATAAAATCATACATTGCAATGTCCTTCCAGTCAATGAATACTTCAGCTTCAACCATAACAATACAAGAGCACACAATAGATACAAACTCAAGGTTAACCGCACCAAACTTGATTGCAGGAAATACGACTTCAGCAACAGAGTGGTCAATGTCTGGAATACTCTACCTGACTCTGTGGTTTCTTCCCCAAACCCCCAAAACTTTAACCTTAGACTGTCTACTATGGACCTCACCCCTTTCCCAAGAGGTCTGTAGGGGGCGTGCATAAGTGCACCAACATGCCTACTGTCCCTGTCCTATTGTTTCTTTTATTTTTCTTATATGTATTCATTTCATGTATTCACAACTATGTTTATCCTTGTAAGCGATTGACAAAATAAATAAATAGATAGATAGATGATAGATAGATAGATGATAGATAGATAGATAGATAGATAGATAGATAGATAGATAGATAGATAGTTTTCTAGCCTGATGCCTTAATCACTAGACCAAACTGGCTCTATGACATTCTCATGGCATAAGATGCATATTAGTCTGGATAGCACAGTAATATCATCTTTCATACAACTAAGAAAATATTTTGAGTCTCTTATTGATAGCCTTAGGCAAGACATCTTTTTTGTTCTTTTCTTCACTTCATCATCAATAATGTTCATTTTACTGTTCTTTACTTAGAACTATACTAACTTAAAACAAACCATGACAGTGTTGCTAATTATGACTGGCTTTTTAAAAAAATGCCTAAACTATAGATTCCTAAAATTCCTTCTTTTGTTATTATGTCTGGGTTGGTAAACAGATAAAAAAACCTTCCTGTTAATATCCATTCTTGGACAGAGTGTTATCAGACTAAATAAATAAAATGACTTCACAAATTTATTTTTTATAAAAGTAACACACACACACACACACACACATATAAATATAAAATCTGTGGATATATGAAAATAGTGTCTTTTTGAAAACACACATCCCTGAGCTCAAATTATTAATGATGTAGTAGCTACATTTAATGAGCTTAGCAAACATAGTTCTTATTTAACAGAATTAATCACAAAATACTTGGGATAAACATAGATTAAATGTGATATTTACTTCTGCATGCACACATATTTCTTGTTACTTCGCTGTCTATTAAAGGAAAATGGCTTTTGTATTTTTCTGTATTATATTTGTTGGTAATTATGTAAAATAAATTACAGTGACCTAAACCTCCATCCAAATTAGTAGCATTGTTCACATTACAGAGTCCAGTTTCATGGATTTTCAGAGATAAGAGTAATATTTGTAGCTAACCACTAAAAATGTAGTTTATAAAACTTACAAACAATAATAACTGCTGTCACAGCCACCATTTTATCTTTATAGAATTTGCATAAAATGACGTATTGCAGTGATAGTAGTTACTGTTGAGTGAGGAAGACATAATATACTGCCGTGTCACAGTGAGTTTCTCAGACTTCTTTTTTTTTTTGCATATTAAAAATCCACGTCTTTGCTAAACCATTTGAAAAATGAAAAGTGAACATTATGCAATGTGTGACTGCTAGGAAATACTGCAAGAATTTTTAATCAGTGAAGTTAGTGTTGATCTTTTTTTTGCCATTTTAATTTGAAATTCAAAATATAATAATTCTACCTATGACATGAAATCAAGGCTGAGTGCTGCCATGTGTTTATTGGACCCGTGTCCCTCCTGGCTGGTTTATGCTGCCTGGGAGGTTACACGAGGCTGGCTCCAGGCAGTAATCAATGCTTCTTTGAGTGAGGGATCCTTTCCCCCCGCCTTGAAGGAGGAGGTGGTGAGGCCCTTCCTCAAGAAGCCTGCCTTGGACCCGGCTAATTTGAACAATTTTCGTCCTGTCTCCAACCTTCGCTTTGTTGCGAAGGTTGTTGAGAGCGTGGTGGCCCCACGGCTCCCGTTGTTCCTGGAGGAAATTGACTATCTAGATCCATACCAATCGTGCTTCAGGCCCGGGCACAGCACAGAGATGGCGTTGGTTGCACTGGTGGACAATCTCTGGAGGTTGTGGGATAGGGGTCATTCCTCTGTCCTGGTCCTGTTAGATCTCTCAGTGGCTTTTGATACCATCGACCCTGGTATCCTACTGCAATGCCTCGAGGGGTTGGGGGTGGGGGGGCACCATTTTACAGTGGTTCTCCTCCTACCTCGTGGGTTGTACACAGGTAGTGTTGGCGGGGGGCAGAGGTCGGCCCCGAGGCCCCTCCTTTGTGGGGTGCCTCAGGGGTTGGTTCTCTCGCCCCTCCTGTTCAACATCTACATGAAGCCGCTGGGCGAGATCATCTGTGGTTTTGGGGTGAGGTATCATCAATATGCTGATGATACCCAGCTTTTCTTCTCCATCCCTAACCAACCCAGTCATGCCCTCGACATGCTGTCCAGGTGCCTGGAGGCAGTACGGGTCTGAATGGGGAGGAACAGGCTCCGGCTCAACCCGGCTAAGACTGAGTGGCTGTATGTACCGGCATCTCGAGTTAGCCAGGATATTCCATCTTTAGCTATGGGGGGAGAGGTGTTGCCCCCCGTAGATAGGGCTCGCAACTTGGGTATTCTCCTGGATGCGCGGCTCTTGGCAATCTGCATGTATCCCAGGCTCATGCATCACCATTTGCAACCTCTTAGGAAATGTCATGAGGGAAGCTAGATTTACTTAATAACTGCATGATTCACTTAAGGATATGATTGCATAATTTGCTTAATTTAGCAAAATAGGTTGCAACATGGAGCACTTAACACCTATCTTGTTTAGCAAGAGAAATTCTGATCCCAGTTGGTGGAGATGGCTAATCTGGCCATTTTGATCAAAGAAAAATTATATTAAGTTATATATATATATATATATTTGGTTTTACTGATTAGATTGATTTGTCGTTATACAAATGGCTAGTTTATACTATTATGGAAAAGTAAAAAGTTGAGGTTCGATGTTAATACTTTATTCTCCTGCAACAGAGGAAGTCAGGAATCAATGTCTCCACCCCACCTTATCCTCCTCTCTTCCTCAGTTCTCTTTTCTTCTTCCCCTCCCTGTGTTTTACTATTTGCTTTTGTATTTTTGTATTTTATTCTATAAACTAATAAAATCACCCTCCCCCAAAAGGAATTATGATTCCAATTGTAGCCATAAAATGAGGGCTACCTATAAAACCTCAAACGATCTGTGTTACAGAGGAAAAGCATCTGGATATATGAACTATTTGGGGGAAAAAAATCATGCACTTCCATGTACCAGTTGCACATTCCAGAAATAAACTACAAATCTATTTTGTATTATGCAGATCAGCCAGGGAATACTCTCACAATCTAGATAGTAAGAATCATTAAGTTTAAAGGGCCTAAAAGCATAATTGCTTTTTTAAAAAACTCTACACAATAATTTTAAAAATATCCAAGAACGAAGTTTTTGCTGCCTGAGTTAAGACAGATTGTATCATTTGGGATACAATTTTTGGAATCATTATATTTGGTAATGCAGGCACCTTCTTAAAATGTAAGGCTATCCTTTCAGCCAACATTTTATAAATCTCAGCAGAAATTTGTTTTCATTTGGTATGTTTTTTTCTACCTTGTGTTTAATTTTTGCGAAAATGCAAAAATTAGGAAAACTTTAGAGTAGATTTTATTTTGAAATATATGCATGCACAACCATTCCAAATTTATATGAGGATAAGAGATGTTCACATTTTAAGATTCTTATATGTAAATGTATAGTTTATATTACTTAAATAAACAGAAAACTGAAATGTAAGCCAAAATGTTTATTGTTTAAATTCTGAGCAATCCTTCCTGGTTTAAAAAGGGTTATGCTATAAAAAATTGGAGTATTTTTGTTGCTGTTGTTCTTCCTCCAAACTTTGTACAGCAACAACAATAACAACAACAAAACTTTCTTCTAACGTTGCAATTCACATTACTGCTGGGGGAGGAGGCATTTGAGAGACAAAAGAGAATGCACATATCTAAACTAAATTATTATTTATTTAGAAACACTTAAATGAAAATATATTTCACCATAGTACAGACACTGAGTAAATTATGAAATGTGTCTGCTTATTCTATTGTCAATGGATCACTTTATATAGCCACTCATCTTCTTTTTATGAAATTTTATGTAGACCATCATGTAGAGCATATTTTCCCTGGCAGCCCTTGAAATACTTTTCTGTAATATAGGACATGATATCAGTCTAAATATTGTGGCTTTAGGTAAGCAGAAAATTGTGAATAATTCTGAATTTTCTTTACCTTCCTTTCAAAGGGCTACTTTGAGGATCAAATCTGAGGGATGACAAGAGAACCAATAAGCTGCACAGAATTTAAATATAGCTCCAAATGTATAACCAATCACATGACCAATTGACCACACTGGCACATAAGACATATATAAGCTAAAGAGGAATAGGAAAAGAAAATCCTGCTGATGATGTTACCTACTCTGGTAATGAAATGTTCAGAAACTAAATTGAAACAAGCTTGGTGAGCAAACCACTGCCAAAATCTAAAACCCGAGCTACACGTATTTTCTATTATTTTGATGGCATTCCTTTCCTCAGGTATCACCTTAACCCAGGATTGTCAAACCAAATTGAGGACCCAAGATTGTTGGGGGCAATAAGCTGACTTTGTAAAAATGCCGCTTGGGGGGGCCAAAAAGCCCTAGTAATAAGCAGGCACATACAATGGAATGAAGGCTATTGCTGAGCGCATTGGGTTGTGCTCCAAAACTTGTAAGCCGCCCTGAGTCTCCAGAGAAGGGCGGCATATAAATGCGAATTAAAAAAAAAACTCATGTCGTCATGGTGGCATCATGTGACTTATTGAGACATTTTTCCCCTTTGCTAAACCAGGTGTGGCCAGCACATGACACATCTGGCAAGCTGGCCACAAGTTTGACAGCCCTGCCTTAACCTATTTCTGAAATCCTTTGTTATAATAAAAAAACTATTTTTTCCTATGCTGGATTGCAATTTCTTTGTGGATTTGAACAAAGCCTCTCACTGGCATCTTTTAGTAAATGTAGAGGAGTTATTTAAGCACAAAGATAAATGATGTAAGGACAGTGATGTGGATCAGTGACATTCCATCTCTTCCCAAGAATGTATACACGTTTACATTCTTTCTCCACCTTTGGCACAACTGATGGGCAACTGCCATTTTCAGGATGAATTTTGGAATGACACATTGAGACTGGAATTTCAGGCATGATTCTGGATTCACAAAAGAAAAGTCCCTGTACTGGATGAAGGCTTCCTTGAGTCGCCAAAAAATTTTGCTTTCAGCCCAGACTGCATTCATCAAGCTACTTCCACCAAAAGTGTTGTACTTGAGTGTCCGTTGTCTCCATCCTGCATGTAGGTGCATAATTATAACAGCATAAATCTAATTTATTTGAACAGAACAGATTAGAGAAGGCTGAGGTAATTGCAGTAAGAATGAAAGTTAAATTCTGGAGTACAGGAAGAAGGATACCTGAGAGACACAGGAACATGTTTTGTTCCTTTTCCTGTCCCCATCATCACCACCTGAAAATTGTATGCATTGAACCAAGAAACAAAGTAATCAGATACCCCACTCCCACCAAAATATCAACCCCTAAAAAGCCAAAAAACAAGAATGTATCTCAAAACATTTTAATATCCCCAAATATTTTCCAGCTCTTAAACAGCAATTGAAGAGGGTTCTGGGGTAATAAATGGTAGCCATAGAACATGGATCTTCTGTATCTGGTATCAGTTTAAAATAAGGCTATACTTATTTGGAAACTCCTAAATAAAGTTTCTTATCCATCCAGTAAGGTCCAAAGAAAGTAGATGTAAAATGAAGATCTGTGCTTTACCTGGCCACATCTGTGACACCAGAGAGGTATGTATGCTATGTGATGTAGCATAAACTAAAACTTAAACTAATAATGGGGCCAATACACTAAGTTGGACAACTAAGTATGGTTTTGTCATGTTCCTGCAAAAACATGCAAACAACCCCCCTCTGAAACAATTTCCTGTTGTTTTCCCCATCACTTTTAGTAAATATAGCTCATAAAGGAATAGCAACAAGACAGAGCAGAAGGAATAATCTTTCCATTTCAGATAATTGTGATTTACACAGGTTTTACCCTATCCGGCACATTAAGGAGCTAAAACAGAAGAGGTTCAACTTTATTTTAGAATTATGTCTGGAAAAAAAATATCCAAATGTAAACAATCATTTACTTTATGTAATATGCTTTTCTGAATAAGTAGAATTGGTTATGATTACCACTTTCATTTTTATCTCCATATAATTTTCCTACTTTTGGTCAACTCAGGATTACAACACCATGAATATGTCAGTCTTCTTAACAAATGTGAGAATGAAAAAGTCTTCATCAGTTCCTTAGTTTTACTAATTAAGTTCATTCATTTTACTACTTAAAGCAATTTTAATTTTTCTTTTTTTACCTGCTCATGGTTCCAAAGTAACAACAACAATAACAACAGTAATCTGGGGAAATTATTTTAGGAAAAAATGAATTGCCATAGCTGGAAAAACTTAACATTAAAAACACTTATTATTCTCATATGGATAAAATGTAAAGATTCATGAGAATTTCAGCCTCATTATAATTTGTAGACATTTGTACCTCAGTGAGCAAAATTCAGAACTTTAATCTACTACTTCACTTTACCCAGGAGTTGTAAATTCAGTTTGTAAGAAATTGCCTGAAACACACTTTTTAAAAAGATTATTTGTGATCGGATCTAAATGGGAACATCAACTGTCTACATGGTTGTTCATATTTTTCAAATATGTCTTTTTGTTGATGCTTTCAGCTAACTGCCTTGTACAATGATCTCAAGCTAGCTAAAAGTATTTTGTGTTTAATGAAATTTGACAATTATATTATCTGGAGTTTGAGGAAGGAATGATGAAAAGTTATAAAAAAGTATTACAATTTAAACAAGGGACAATGTTTAGTCTAAGGCACATAGTTCACATTCAACAAGTCTTAAACTGATCTGGCATCTCAAAGATCTCTGGAGCACGCTTGGGAAGATACTTGTCTATTATCACTGCCAGAGAATATGGAAATTTGCAATGATAGTTTCAGGTTGATATTTACTTTGAAACCAGGGCAAGGGAATCAGTTAGGGATGACATCTTCTCATATAAAGTTTTCAAATTTATATTAGTCATTTCATAGGTTTGCTATTTTGTATAAGAAAAATAAATATGCTTTTAATTTGAATGTATGGTTTCCATAATGTAGCTTTCAATCCCTCTGCAAAATCACTGTTGGTAAGCTGAACGACATTTTAGCTTGACATAGTTTCAAGGAATATTCTTTTTACCATTACTGTGAACAGATTCAGTGGACATTGGATGGAATCATAATAGATGAACCATGATTATAAAGAGAGCAGTCTAGGGTATTGACTGCTTTTCCTTTCCTCTCTTCTTTCTTGGAAAGTAGCTAACTGAATTTGGGAAATCAGCACTAAGGATAATTTAAGAGAAATGTAGCATCAATGATTTATGGACATCTATCAAGTATAAAGCACTTTTGAAATAGATCTTTCACTTTATCATAACACATATTTAAAGTCACCCACCAGAACTTAAAAGCTATCATTGTTTTTTTTTTCCTTTGGGGAACCAGCATCATTAGAAAATCCATCTGGGATATATTGTAGCCTGAAATGACATGAAGGAGAACCTAAAGCATATTTCACCTTGTTTCCAAATGCTGTCTTGTATTTTGAAGCTAGAGAGACAGTCACATTCTGATCTCAGGAAAGCAGAGCTGTTTCTGATTAGACACTAGTCTTCTTAAATTCTTTAACTTCCTCTTAAATTCAAATCAAATGTTGAATCAATATGAAAACTTTCCATAGAAGTGCGTCTTTTTTGCTTTAAAAATAGTCATCTTGGTTTATCATTTATTTGAATTCATTTTATCATTTTGAAAAGCTCTAATTCCACTTTTAAGATCATAGCATTATGTCCCTTATCACTCATAAGTAAAAAATGAAAGCTCTCCCCTTTCTGGGCAGTTTAACTTGGGTATAGCATGGCCATAATGGCAACTACTTCAATTATTGGTTCATGAAATTTACACACACTAGATTGTGCAGGTTGAGGAGGATAGACATTGATTTCCAAGAGATCATGGTGCTTCAGTTTCCTCCTCTTTTTCTAAAAGTGCTGATCCCCCCCTTCCTCCTTAACACAAGAGATATAAGCAGGGGTGGGATTCTACCGATTTGCACCCGTACAATAGAACTGATTGTTATGATTCCCAGTAGTTTGGAGAACTAGTAAAACAAGCCCCTGGCTGGCCCCGCCCATCTCCACCTGCTCCTCTGTCCCTGCCCAGTCAGTCCTTATCACACATGTGTGACATCACACGCATGTGCGACAATTACTGATGGCATTCTTCCCCTGCCCACCTTGATCTGCCCAGTCACTCCTTATAGTCCATGTGCGCTACATCACTTTCCACCTTTTCCCACACATTGCCATCACTGGCTTGCAGCAGCAGCAGCACCAGCCAGCCAGTCAGCCAGCCAGCCATCGCTTCCGTCGCCCTGCCTGATCTGGGTGAGTGAGGACTCTGCAAGCCCCGGTCACCATCATCGCCAGCCGCCTTCACCTGCCCAGCCTCACCTGCCTGGCCTCCTCACCAGGCCACCATTGCTGAAGACACGGATTGGTAAGTGAGACCTCCAAGCAAGCCCCAGTCACCTACCTGCTGCTACCGGGTTGAATCCCGATGACTCCTGGACTGCCAAGCCACCCTTGCCAAAACTGCCTGCCTCACTGGGCTGCCATTTCCCCTCCCCTGTGGCCCACTGCACTGTTGCTGCCTAGCCTTCCACCACTGATTGGTGAGTAAGGAGGCAAGCAAGCCCCACTGGCCACCTAACTTCTCCTGCCACCACCACTGCTAGCCACGGTTGAGTGCCGACTCCCAGGCTGCCCAGCCACCCTTGCTACCTGCCTCACCCAGCTGCCATCTTTGGCTGGCCGCTATCTTTGCTTGGCCACCATCTTCTCCCATAGCCCACCACACCATTGTTGCTACTTGGCCTTCCACCATTGATTGGTGAGTGAGGAGGCAAGCAGTAAGACCTGCCAGTCACCTACCTCCTCCTGCTGCTGCTGCCGCTAGCCCTAGTCAAGTGCCAACTCCTGGGCCACCCAGCTGTTCTCACCACAGCAAGCTCCAAAGACTAATCCTGACCGAGGACCGTGGTGCAGCTGACCAGCCAACTTGCCTGCCTAATTTTTGGTAAGTTGCTTTTTTTATTTCTTTATGTATGTATTTATTTAGTATCTGTTTTGTTTTTATTAATTATAAAAACAGAAGATATACTAAAAACATAAATAAATACATAAATGAATTTTTGTTACAGTACTGTTGACACAAACAGAAGTATTAACATATAACAATAATAGTAAAATAATTTTTATTTATGTATTTATTTGTTTAGAATCTGTTTTTTATGATTTATTAACAAAACAGATACTAAAAATAAATAAATATAATTTAGGAAACTACTGAAGACCTATTGCCCCTGCCCCTAGGACTTGGGAATAGAGTTATGTGTAGTCCCATTTTGTCCTTTTGTCTGTCTGTCTGTCTGTCTGTCTGTCTCTCATACACACACACACACACACACACACACACAATCACATTAGAGAATAGTAGAAACACATAAATACTCAATCTTGTTATTTCGTTACTCAGAAGAAATACAGACATGTCCTATGGCAGCTGTCAGGAAATGGATTGGAAATAATTTCAGAATAATTCCATGATTAAGAAAAGGAACAGGAACAGAACTGTTGAATAAAATCCATTGGGAAAAACTGAGCAGGAAATAGTTTCCCGAAAACTGAAGGAGTGCCCTAAAATAACAGCCCTATAGGTTACACTTTGTCTCATTATCTGGCCCATATTAATTTAGCCAGGATGGCCAATCAAAAATTATGCAACTTTGTTTTATTCAGTCTTCACAAATGTAATTATTATGCTTTTCATGGCAGTACTCGCAAAGGGAATAAATGATTTTTTTAAATGAAATGATACATTCAGAAGACTTACATAAGAGACAACATTAGACACACACTGGATGTCATCAATAAGATAAATAATAATAATAAAAAGTGATTATGATCTTTCTTGATGCAGAAAAAGCCTCTGAGAATGGAGTTTTATTCCTGAAGTTTTGAAAAAGATGAGTTGTTGCCCATTTATTTCCCACATGGATACAGAGTGCTTATAGATAACAAAAAGCCAAGTAAATAGTAAACAGATCTCTATAACACCAGTGTATTATACTGAAGGAGGAAAGACAAGTGGTGGCCAATCTCCTCTTATTTATATTGGCATTAGAGCCATTCATGCTAAAAGGAAATGTCAAGGAAATAATATCTCAGGGGTTAAATTAGCAAATCAAAATTACAAATTTAAAATGCATGCTGTTCCTGTACTCAGTTACCCAACTAGAACTGGGTAGTATGAATGGAATACATGGAATATTGTATATAGCAATATAGGTTTGCTTCACCTAAACATGTTGACATGGAATTTAACAGAGAAAGCAAACCAAATCTCATAACGGGACTTAACAAAAAGAACAAAAAAGAGTGAAATAGTTAGAAATCCACCTGTAAAAAAAAATCATAAAGATTTATTTAGAAATCATTATTGCTAAAATTTGCTGTGGGTTGGAAGAATTGCAGCCATAAAAATGAATATTTTACTAAGACTTTACTTTGTTTTCCAAATGATTCCAGTACATATTCAAAATAAATTTGTAAGTGATTGGCATAGACAAGTAATGAACTACACGTAACCTAAGAAAACACCAAGGATTAAATTCAGATTTGACAGATTTGGAAGAGTGTGGAGATTTGGCAGCTTTAAACTTTCAATTTTATTATTATGCCAACTGCTTAATATGGTTTGCATAGTAGATGTTTCAATTCGCCTGTTTTGCTTCAGTGTCTTCAAATCAATAGGATAGAATTAAAATAGTTGCAGAAACCAAGGGAAACACACACACACACACACACACATTGGGGGGTGGGATTTAGGAGGAATGTTATTCCAGGCCCGATTGGTAAAATACACAACTCATTCTTGAACAATTGTCTGAAATGTAAAGAGCAGGCAGCAAAGTTCAACAGTCTAGGGAAACGATTCGCACCAGAACAAAACAAATCTTAACAGTTCAGTTCTCATTTCAACCTGTAATATTCTTTATTAAAATTTACTAAGCCATTCATTCCCTAAAACACACTAAATTAGCTTTGTATATGTTAACTGATGTAGGGATACCATATATTACTTATTAGAAAGAGCCTTCAGTATCATCTATAAAAGAATGGATAATTTTGTTGAATTCTACACCATAGCATTCAAAATAGATTTACTGATATAAAATTTGATTCAAATTTGAAACCATTTTTAGATTATAACTTAACACCACACCTAAAGTGGCCATTTCTCTATGAATAAGGCCTTCATTTTAATTTTAAAGTATTTCTATATTAGATCAGACACTTACTGACATGGATAGTATTTACTGTAGTTCATAATTTTATTCTGTGGCAAATAGTTACCCTGCTGTCCACAGTTCTTGATATCCATGCTTTGTCTATAGCTTAATAGCAATTCCCATGCTTTTCAAACCATATAATATATTCAGTTATTCACAATCAATTAATGATATCTTGGAGATTGTAACCTCTATGACATCTATCAATCTCATCTATAAATTCATATGCATTTTAGTCTTTCATATAAATTTTAGTCTTTCATTCTTATTTTATTCCTACTTTATTAGTGTATATGTGTGTATATATATGTATGTATACACACACACACACACACACACACACTCACTCCACAATTTACCCTAGTAGGAGAGATTGATTGTATGCCCCCACTCTTGTTTACTTACCTTTGTCTTGGCAAGCTGATGAGTGGCTGTTTATGACACCTCTTACTGAGGCTAAAGAGCTTATGAACAATTTTCTGTGCCTTAAGGAATAGTTGTTTCATGCTGGATTCCAGTTGTTCATAGCGATGCTGGAAATTTGAATCCATTGTCCACAAATGCATAATGGCAGATGTGTTGAGGAAATAGTTCATTGGTAGCCTTTTCATAAAGAACTTGAATTCATCTGCAAAATGGCAAAATGTAGTATTTTTTTAAAAGTTACACTTCCAAGATCATTTGCGCAGCCAAAAAGCCCCCCAACAACTCCAATTTATGCACATTTTTATCCCTTTCATTTGTCACTATCATGGATGGCAGAAGATGCATCAAGAAATATGATACTGTTAATTTTGGCTGTATTAAGTATTAATGTGGCATGAATCTAACAGATGTACCAAAGTCAACTTTTTACTGTTGCACATCTGATATACTGAAAATTAGCTCATTGCCAGAATCTCTCTAGTTAGTTTTAATTAAATGTATAATCCCATGTATATTTACATTTGGTAACTCATAGGTAGTAAAATCAGGAAGCTTTTCTTTGGAGTAAAACATTCCCAAGATTTAATTCTTGCATCACAGCAGTTAAGGAAGAAGTGGGTAGTGTTATGAGTGGTATTAGGTCCATACAACATGCATTCTTACTATTCAAGGACTGTTAAATTTACTGTATTTGAACAAAATGCACATAGATTATTTGAATAATGTGATAACTTTTGAACAAGACAAGAAATTTTTTGTTTGTGTTTTTACTTTTCAATTAAAGCAGAGATGGAAATGTTTCTTCGAATGAAAGAGGGTTTCATGAAGTTCCTCCTTTAATGAATCCATCTAACAATTTCAAATGTAACACTGACAATTTGAAGTAGTGCTTCCAATTTTTCAATTAACTGCCATACTTATATACTCATCTGGGTTTTGACAGATAAAGTGGAAGTTATTTACAGACTGAGAACAAGAGCTTTTATATTTCCTCTTTCTCTCAATATAAGTAAAGCAGAAGTGATTGAGGCTTGCAGAGCATATAGTTGCACACTAACAAACCATGAGGTTTTTTGTTATGCGCAAACAGAGCCATTGCAGGATGTTTGCTCCGTGCTTCTTTCTGAACTCTTCAGTCTACAATCCTCTTTAGAAAAATCTGTGTTTAAATTATTTGAACAGCAAAAGATTGTATGCAGCAGAGATGCCAAAATGAGTCACTATAGGGAGCAAAGTCTGTGTGCAGTGCTGAATTCTTTAAGAACAGTGAGCAGGAGGAAGTAATTGTTAACAATCATTTCTATGAGATGCCACTAAAAATGAAAAACAACTGGCCCATCACTCAAGTGCACAATGTAGCAAGACTTGAGCTGCACTAGACATAAACCATAATTTAAGCAATATAATTCCCATTTGGACTAGAAATATTGGAAGTAGATATTTTCTAGTTAGAAGAATTTACTTAATGCAGGTAAAATGGGAAAGGATGTCTTGTGTTTAACAATTGATAGTAAATTCAGCTCTCTGTAGAATATATTTTACATTGCCCCAGCAAAAAATAGGCATTTTAAAGACTGCCTAGGCAGCATGTTAAATGGCCTTTATTTGTCAGTTCTGACAACACTTGCTCCGGTGACATTTTTCTGCCTTATTGTTGTAGCCTCTTGCTGATTACACACAATGTACATGAATAACTGATGAATAAACACAGACAGAGAAAAAAGAGAAAAATCCATTATAATCTTTATTTTTCTCCCCACACTGTCTTTCAGGGCATCAAAGCGCACTGAATGTTAAACTTTATACAATGAAGTGCAGTAAACTGTAGCTGGTATGTTCCCATTCAGGACTCCAGCCAGTTATTAATGACCTGTCATAAATTACATAATATTTTGTCCCTTTCTCTGTTTTCCCTTTCCTTTTTTTCAGAGATCCATGAAGAAAATGTTTCTTATGTAGCTCTTCAAGTCCTTCAGTTTCTGCAAACACCATCTACATCCCTACTGTTTTTCAGTAATGCCATTTTGGCTTCGATTTTCTCTGCAATCACTTCCAGCATGCTGTTAGAAGAGAATGATACATAAACAACATATTTTAAGTGCAAGGCTGAAGGGGAAAGTATAACTTAATTTATAAAGGGCATGCCTTAAAAAAAAGCATTATTGCCACCTAGGCTATTAGTGCAGATTCAGCATTTTTTCTGGAAGTTACTGATTTAGCCAGTATGCAGAGGTATATTAGAGTATGTAAGCCCACACACACATCATAGTCACTCATGCCATAAATTGTTTCTGAAATCTCTCTTAAACCATATTCGTACAATCTGTCTGCACAGATACAGGTAGGAAAGTGAGTGGGGTTGTCTGTACATTTTGTGTGTTAAGGATAAAGGTTGCAAAATGTTTGTTTCAATGGATGCACTTGTATATTATCATGTGATGAGGAATCTTGACTAGATCTATTTGTGGTGGAGGAGGGTTTTTTTGTGGGGGGGCAGTGCCTTCAAATCAATCTTGATTCCTGCTGATTGCATGAACAAGTTTTTTTGCTGGTTTTGTGCCTAAGACAGGACTAGAACTCACAGTCTCCTGGTTTCTAGCCTGTACCACTATACAAAAATGAGTCTCAGCTTTGAAGATAATCTTTTGTAAATGTTAGATAAATCTATAGACATATGAAAGGGAATGTTAAGGATGAGATTCACAGACATTCCTTTATATTTCCTATTTTTAACGTATGTGAAACCTAGCCAGTTCTTTTGCATTCAATGAGATAGATCAGAGAAATAGTAGTTAAGCAGTCCAAAATAGTAAGACTAAAGATATACATTTAATAAAACTTTGTATTTAGAACAAAATATTAAATATTAAAGAAACAGGGAAGCAACTAGATTTATTGGATCTAAAATTTACAAGAAACAAAGTTTTATTAAACAGAAATACTTTTTAAAAAGCAGTAAGTTGGGCAAATTGTTGACTCATCAACTAATTAAGGAGTAGGACTACAGCACTACCCTATTTGCGATGGAACCAAGCATATTTTTACAATAAATGAGATGATGGAACAATTTGTTAATTATATAATAAATAGGCATTTGATTTAGAAAAGTCTGAAGCATATCTGAATAATATATTATTTACAAAATTTACAGACAACAGAGATTAATTATTACTTCAACCTATAATTGAAGACAATACTAAAGAGGCACTGAAAATTGAGTATAGTTGCAAGGTCAGGTGGCAATTCTGCAATATACTATAAGACTTCAAGACATTCTGGTTAAACTTTTCCTTTGACTACTGAATGAGATTCCAGTATTCAAAGAATTCTCTTTGTCATGGAAAGAAGCCTTTGACTATTTGATTTACTGTATAAAGAGGGAAAAGATCCAACATGCCTAGAGTCATATAGTCCCATTTCTTCACTGACCATAGATCAGTTTCTCATGGCAATACTTGCACAGGGAATAATTGTTTCTTAATCTGAATGATATATTATGATCAAAGTACATTCATATCAAAGACATATAAGAGAAAAACATTCACACATATTGAATTTAATCAATAAGATATATAAAAACAACAATAAAGTGGCTGATCTTTCTTGATGCAGAAAAAGACTGAAATTTTCAAATGGACCTCTACACTTGCAGTTTTGAAAAAAAAGATAAGTTTCATCTCATTTCTTTTTCACAAAGTATTTTTTTACCATATTAATACATTTTTAAAGAACAAAAAGCCAAAATAATAGTAAACAGTTCTAACAGAATAAAAAAAATTGGAAGAGAGTTTGGAGGTCTAACCCTGCTCAAGAAGAAAGCCCTATACCATTTGATTGGTTGTCCAATCCCCCCTTAAAAACCTCTAATGTTAGAGCACCCACAACTTCTGGAAGCAAGATGTTCCACTAATTAATTCTTCTCACTGTCAGAAAATTTCTCCGTAGTTCTAGGTTGGATCTTTCCTTGATTAGTTTCTATTAATTGCATCTTGTCCTGCCTTCAGGTATTTTGGATAATAGGTTGACCACCCCCCTTCTCTGTGGCAATCCCTTAGATATTGGAACACTGCTATCAAATCTTTTTTTTTCATTAAGCTAGACATATCCAAATCCTGCAATCATTCCTCATATGCTTTATCCTCCAGTTCCCTAATCATCTTTGTTGCTCTTCTCTGCACTCTTTCTAAAATCTAAACCACTTTTTTTTAATATTGTGGCAACCAAAATGGGATGCAATATTCCATGGTGTGGCCTTACCAAGGTATTATAAAGTAGTATTAATACTTCAAATGATCTTGATTCTACCCCTCTATTAATGCAGTGTAGGATTGCATTGGCTTTTTTGGCAGTTGCAGCACACTGCTGGCTCACATTTTAATGATTGTTCACTAGGACTCCAAGATCCCACTTGCAATTGTTACTGTTGAGCCAGGTATCACTTATTCTATACCTGTCTGACTGGTTTTTCTTGCCTAAATGTAAAACCTTATTTTACTTTACACTGAATTTCATTTTGTTAGATAGGCCCCAGTGTTCAAGTCTGTCAAGATCCTTTTGTATCTTGAACCTGTCTTCTGGAGTATATTTCTGCAGCTTAGTGTCATCTGCAAATTTGATGAGTTCCCTTTCCAGCTCCTCATTTAAGTCATTGATGAATATATTGAAGAGCACTAAGCCTAAGACAGAGCCTTTTTGTCCACTTCATCTTTCTTTACTTTTAGAGGAACTGGGATCATTGGAACTGGAAATACATCAAGAAAATTAAATTTCAGGGAAACTTCCAGTGAGCACCATGGCAAACAGACATCCTGCTGGCAGAAGGATTGTATATACAAAGTGAATGATGCTGGATTAGTAAAATGTATCCAGGGAAAGAGAGATCATGGACATAATCAATGTGACTCTGGGCAGCTCCTCCTCATGATTAGACCACAGGAACTGTGGAGCTTGTATGAGAAGCTTTGAGTCAAAAATGCCATGAAACCCATCCCTCAAATGTTGACTTGGAATCTAGCAAAGAAAAACAGTATAGCTGCATCTAAGAACAAGATTCAATACTTCTGCAAAATATGGTTAATACATTTTAGGAATTTACTTGATTAAAAATAATAAGGATTTAGTTATAAATAATTATTACATAGCTAGAAATTATAAAAACAAAAAAATCCAGATATAAAAAAATAATCTTGTGATGGTTGGGAAGAACTACAGCCATCAAGATAAACATTTTACCAAGCTTTAATTTTCTTTTCCAAATGGATTATATGTTACTGTACTTGTAGGCCAAGTACAGGATTCTAGGCAGCTTGTATACATTTCTCTGAACTTACTACAAGAGAAACAAACAGGTTATGAAAGGTATATAATAAGTGCTACATTAAATATCTGGCATAAACAGGGGGAAAATAATAAACCTTAATAAAGGTTTATTTGTATGATGAAGGAAGCAGAAAGAGATTTGATCAATGGAGAGACAACAATCTAATTATTAATAAGATGAAGATAAAAAAAACCCACCTTTTAAGATAGATGATAGATGATCTTTATTATGGCAACTGACCAGCAAATTAAATAGTTGCCCTCATAAAAGAAAGGCATAAAAAGAAAAAATATGAACATTATCTGGACAAAACAGCAAAATACCCAAATGCTCAAATGATTCTAAAACTTAGGAAGAGTGCATGTAGCAATTTCTACAATGCAGTGGCTACAGGAATAGAGTTTAGCCAATAGAAATAGTGACAAATTATTATTAAAGCACTTTAACTGTAAAAGTTCACCCTACACAATATTGAGCTATTAAGTGAACGTTCAGTATATTTGTATGAGTTTATGTGCATGCAAATGTATAGAAATAAAATTGTATACTGGCCAGCAATAAAGTAAACATAGCAAGATTAGTAAAACCTAGATGCAATGAAAGAGATTTAAAGAACAGGGTGAAACTATGCATTAATAAAATCAGAGAAATTATTAAGAGTAGCTTCTGTATGAGGCAAAGGCAGCTGTTAGTATTGGATTATGATCTGACAGAAAATAACAAATAAGATTGTCCTCAGGATAAAATGGACTTCTACTTATAGGTGCATATGGATGTAATTTAAGTTATAAGGGCATCAAAGGAATGCATAGGCTAGTGTATCTGGTCCCTCCAGAGCACAGGGACAAAAATCACTTTGCAAAATGGGAATGGTTCTATCTTTCCTCATTGCAGAGGGCTATACATTAAATCGGACTGATCAAAAAGCTGCTTTGTGTGATGGGCAGATGAAGCTGACTAAATAATTTGGTTGCAGGGATAAATCATTTGCTATTAATTTTGAGGGCCTTATGTACTCTGTTCTACCTGAAAACATCCACTGCCAGATTGCAGCTCTTGTTTCAGAAGCCCCAAAGGTTTGAGAAACCATACTGACAGAAATCACTCTTATCCTAACTTTCTAAGAGGAGGAATAATTATCAGAAAGGATCATGGTAACCAGAAAATTACTGGAAAAGAGAAGCTTAAGCCAGAAAAAATAGCCAACACAGAAAGGCCCTAAAATTCAAAGGAATTAGCCCAGTTGCTGGGCAGGCAGCATCCAAAATGCAGCAGGGTATAAAATAATGCTTGTATAAATCTGGACTGTAAATTGTGGTGTGTGTGTGTGTGTATGTATGTATGTATGTATGTATGTATGTATGTATGGTATTTAGCTTTGTTCGGGTATTTTCCCATGTCTTCATGTGTGTGTGTGTGTGTGTGTGTGTGTGGTGTTTGAGAGACTTATAACACTTGAAAAAATAGCTTTAACTTTTAGAAAAATATTACAACAGTAGATATATTCTTGCCTCTTTTTGTATGAAAGAAGTGAACATAAGCATTTCTTTCACAAAAACTTCACCAAAGACTTTATCTTCAAAAAAATTAATATAAAATCAAAATCAAAGCAAATCATGAGTATATCTAGTCACACATGTTACATACTAGCTAGATTTCAGCAAGGTAGTTGACAAAGTAGGCCACAACCTACTTCTTGGTAAGCTAGAAAAAAATGGAATAGATAGCACCACTACTAGATGGACTCACAACTGGCTGACAAACCATACTCAACGAGCAGTCCTTAATGGGTCTAAGTCTACATGGAGGGAAGTGGGATGCCACAAGGTTCTGTCTTAGGCTCAGTACTCTTCAACATCTTCATTAACGACTTAGATGAGGAAATAGAAGGGGAACTTACCAAATTTGCAGATGATACTAAGCTGGCAGGAATAGCTAACACCCAAGAAGATAAGCTGAAGATCCAGATGGATCTTGACAGACTAGAACACTGGGCTGCATCTAACAAAATGAAATTCAATAGAGAAAAGTAAAGCCCTACACTTAGGCAAGAAAAACCAAAAGTACACATATAGACACTGGGTGTATAAAGTACACTGGGTGAAACCAAGCTCAATAGCAGTAACTGTGAGAGGGATCTTGGAGTCTTAGTGGACAACCAGCTAAATATGAGCCAGCAGTGTGCAGCAGCAGCCAAAAAAGCTAATGTAATCCTAAGTTGTATTAACAGAGGGATACAATCAAGATCAAGGGAAGTACTAATACCACTCTATAAAGCCTTAGTAAGACCACACCTACAGTACTGCATCCAGTTTTGTTCACCACATTACAAAAATGATATTGAGACTCTAGAAAGAGTACAGAGAAGAGCAACCAGGATGATTAGGGGACTGGAGACTAAAACATATGAAGAATGGTTACAGGAACTGGGCCTGGCTAGTCTAGGGAAGAGAAGGACCAGGGGAGACATGATAGCAGTCTTCCAATATCTGAGGGGCTGCCACAGAGAGGAAGGGGTCAAGCTATTTTCTAAAGTGCCTGTAGGCCAGACAAGGAATAATGGATGGAAACTGAAAAAAGAGAGATTTAACCCGGAAATAAGGAGAAACTTTCTGACAGTGAGAACAATCAACCAATGGAACAGCTTGCCCTCAGAAGTTGTGGGAGCGCCATCACTTGAGACTTTCAAGAACAGATTGGACTACTATTTGTCAGAAATGGTGTAGGGTCTCCCATTTGGGCGGGGGGTTGGACTAGATGACCTATAAGGTCCCTTCCAACTCTGATTATCTGTAATCTGTTACCTGATATTCCCAAGAATATCTGGCAGTAAATAGTCTTTTCTTACTGCCTAAAAGTCTTTTCTTCTCAAAGCTGAAACTGTATATCTCTTCCTGTATTTCCTATTTTCCAGGCTTTGACCAGAAATCCCTCAAGCCAAATGTAACCCAAGTAAGGCAGCCAAGTCAAATCTTTATGAATATTCTTGTTGTGGTAATGGCAAAAGCATTGGGACTAATCCATAGCTGGCAGGCTCAAGGATATGATTTGGGGACAGCATTTTGGCTTTCCTATCAAAAGCTTGCAGGACTGTTCTTCCCTGACTAAAGCAGGATTTATTCCTTCCTTTTTTTAACAATGTCTGTAATTGCAGTAGGAAAAATAATGGTTACAGAAATCAAGCACTAGTCTTACTGGGAATTTAAATTCCTAAACCCAGAGCTACTGAAACTTTAACTGCAACAAAAACAGCTTTTTTTCTAAGAGGACTAGACTAAATGGGCTCAAATTTAGCGCATATATATATATATATATATATATATATATATATATATGACATCTGAGAGAGATACATTTTGAAACAATGAAAAGATATCTGCTGAGATGGAGAGAGAGAGAGAGAATGCTGTATATAAATAAAACTGCACATTAATTTTTAATTTTATAAATTCCATTTAATTTTAGTACCTGATTATCTGATATTTGTAGAAGAATGTGTACCAGATTTGATGGAGCAAAAATATGTTGATTATATACACATAATTCTATTTATTACATAGAATTATTACAATTTTCAGAATGCGTCTTTTTTATTATTAGTTAATGTTGTACTACACCATGAAAAGTTGGCTTGAATTCATTAGGTTGTATACCAAGGAGAAAATAGAAGTGACTTTATGTTAAATAAACCTAAAGAGGTGTGGTTAAATACCAAATCTTAAGTAATCACTATTGACAGGAAGAAGCAGAATTAAAGGAAAAAACTGGATTATGATTACATGGTAAACAAACACATTTACTCATTCAATTTGATTTATACAGCTACCCATGTCACAACAGGGACTCTGAGCAGCAAAACAACCTCAACAAAAGATCTCTTCTAAAACTGCTAACAGATCTATGTGGAAATATGATTATTTTCATTGTGATAAAAATTAGAGAGAATTCCACACATTCTTGTTCCAGTTTGGGGGTGGCATGATGGCTCAGACTCTGAGCTTGTTAAGACTTTGGGTTTGTCAGATGGGAGAGTCAACAGCCCAGGTTCCAGACCTGAGCCTGACGCAATGGGGTGAGCTTGCGTTCTTGGCCCAGCTCCTGTCAGCCTAGCAGTTAGAAAGCATGCAAATGTGAATAGATAAATAGGTACCACTTTGGTGGGAAGATTACAGCACTCTGTGATGTCATGCTGGCCACATGACCATGGAAGTATCTTCAGACAGTGCTGATTCAATGGTCTTGAAAGTACCATCCCTTATAGTTGGCAACGACTAAGGGAATAAAATCTACAGGGACTCCTGTTCCAGTTTAGCTGGAATATCCCACTTTAACCTATATGTACTGTAGCTTGAACATGAAACATTATTACTTTTTTGCAAAATACATGCATTATTTTTTAAAAAAAGAACATAATTTTGTGGAGAAAAAGAATGTCATTTATAGCCATTCCTCTCATGCTTGTTGAATGTGATAAGCTTATCCTGTCAATTCACAATCCTTTATATCTTTTATAAACTGGTGTAATTCAGAGAACCTTTTTCCCTATCATTGATTCCATAAAATAACTGTTCAGATTTTATTTCACAATGAAAATATAACGAAAACTATGCATTCTATGCAATAAAAAATAGAATGAGCAGGACCCTATGAAATCCAACCATTTTTTAATCTCCTCTATTTTATTATAGTGTCATTGCAATAATGAAGCATAACATTCCACAATTTGTGTGACTTTCAGAAGCAGGTTTGCCAGGTGTGGTGCTAGCAGGTGGCATCTAATGTTTTTAGTACTGAAAATGAAGTGATTAGATTATAGAACATGGATAGGTTTGCCTTCACATTGAAGATGCTTAAATATTAGCCTGATGAAGGAATTACATATTTCACACCTGTTCACTTCCATAAAATAGAAACACCTCCATGGGATGTCAGGGGGATTGGAATAATCATCCAAAAAGTGATGGTTTTGTGATATTTTTAATTGTTTACATTTCTTGTCAACACATAGGAGAAATAATTACTGGAAGGCAAATTAACAATCCCCTAAGAAAATAGGGGGAAAACAAGAAGATTATTATTTCTGATGATGTATTTGTTCTTCCCTCCTTTGATCCAGGAAGAAATGGCATGAATCATTCCTCTTAGTGATTAAAAGGTGTCTTGAGAACTGAATCTTCCCTAGATTCTGTTAAGAGGAAATTTTTAAATTAGACCACTAAGAAAACTTGCTGTGCATAGGAATAAGAAGTTGCTCCTTAGTGAATCAAATGATCTGTTCTGCTCAGAATGTCATGGAACGTAATAAACAAACCATAAAAATTATTGAACAAGAACAGGAACAGAAGTGTATTCTACCTTCCTGTTCCTTGTGCTCAACTGGTGCCAATTTTACAGATACATGATGAGCCTGGTTTCCAACGAGTGATGCTGAATGCCAGGTGGATCTATAATGAAACTGCTGTCATCCGTGAACATATTTAGGATAAGGCATAACTATTCTAATCTGGCATGCATAACTAAGATCTGGAGGGTTTTCTGTTTTCTTGGACAAGTGCTATTGAGAGAGACAATAGCTCTAAACCAGGAAGTGTAGCTGTAATTTGGGAGGTCCTACCAGTGTCCAGAGGCACTGTATCATAGATAAATGAATGTCAGATTCTATTGATGTTTAGACTCTAGGGATTAGTTGCTGCAGTTCTGAACTCTAGTGTCCAAAAAGTGTACATAACATCCTTGCTGGAGATGCTGGATTTCCTATTATTTTGATGGTGGAATCTCCAAGATCGTTCTTATAGATTTTACTTTAAACTTGACTCTAGACCAGTACAGGAGTTCATGGCTATCAATGGTAACCTAGATGATTAAGGACCCAGTTTTTCACTGCTGGACACATATTATATTTTATGTTTATTTCAGGATGATTGTAATGTAATCTAAAGGTGGAGAACATTACCGTCAGCCTTTTGTTGTAGCCCTTGCTGGTACTGTCTTCCATCAGGAAGTTGGGGCCTATTAAATTGGAGTGCACAAGTACTAACGATACTGATGGATTTCAAAGGGTTCTTGTGTTTCTATCCCCCCACCAGGGATCTGGTGCACAGTTAAACCAATCACTGTCTTTATTGAACAGATGTTGGATCAGGTGGATCATATGTACTCTTTCCCTGTTTGTTGATTTTAGAGGTTTTCCACAGGAATTCTGGAAGATTAAATGACAGAAGACATGACTACAATGCCTGATTGGAGAAAGACTGAATCTGAACAAATTTACTTAAGAACTTGCAGTTAAGAATTACAGTGTGGTCAAAGAGTGACAATATATGCTTATTTTTCAATTTCTATTATATCCATAGATAGCTGCCACTGCCCTCATTCAAGATGACCCACTATCTGTTGGTTACAGAAATATCATCAGGGCTACTGTATGGAATATTCTAGATACCTGCCAAATAAAAGTTGTTCAGACTGAACAGGTCCATGCAAATTGCTGAAGTATCATTTTTCCCTGTTTTTTGGAAGGTGCTTGACCCTGTAACAAAAGAAAGTTGACAGGATCTTTTGAATTGATTACATTGCCATTTGTACCTTAGATTCAGGCCTTTCCTAGTTCATTGTGTCTTCCTGGGAAAGTATGTGTAGTTGGATCCATGTAATCATGAATGCATCCTTGAATGAAGAAATACTTCCATCTGCCTTGAAGTAGGACTTGATGCACTCCTTCCCAAAAAGTCATTTCTGGACCCCAACTGTTCTGGAGCAATTGCCAACATTTCTGTTTTAGAAAAGTTATTGAGAAACTGGTCAGATTTCAACTTTAGAGTATCCTGGATGAAGTGGATTATCTGCACTCTTTCTAGTTGAGTTTCAACCAAGAACATAATCCAGAGTTGGCACTGACAGGTTTGAGGATGACTAGTAGAGAAGCCAGAATGAAGACTGTACAGCTATGTTAGTTGCTCTTGATCATTCAGCAACCTTCAATATCCTTGATCATGATTTTGTTCTGGACTGGCTATGCTGCTTAGGAGTGGGAGGCATACTGTTGTAGTAGTTCTCTTCCTTTCTCCATGGCCAATTCATTGTAGACAGAAAAGTCGAACTGAGACTTCTGGCCTGAGGGACAACACAGGACTTTACACTCTCACCTTTTATATTCATGAAGCTTAGTGTAAGATATTCCATAAAAAATTGAATATCTTTACCCCAGTTTACAGTTGATGTTGCCAAGATCTTAAACAAGTGCCTGAAGGCTGTTGTGGTCCGGATGTAGAACAGCAGCATTAAACCTGACAAAGCCAAATGGCTGTCAAGGCTTTCAGTACCATGGATTTCCATTTTTAGTTCTGAATGACATTTCACTCCCCCAAACAGAACTAGTACACAGCTTAGGAATTCTCTTGAACTGAAAGTTACCGCTCAAAAAGCAGATGGCATTTGGCTACCGATCCTTTATCCAGATTCATCTGATAACCCAGTTCTTCCTGTGGTATACTGGAAATTACTTGTCACAAATATCCATCCTTTGGTCACCTTACATGAGGATTACTGCACTGTGCTCTATATGTGGTTGTCCTTGAAGATTGCTGGTCCAGAATGCAGCATCTTAAAAAATAGTTGTTGTGCCTCAATACATCCAGTGCAATTTCAGGTACAACTTCAGCTTCAGGTGCAATTCAAGATGCTAGTTACAACCCATTAGTTCTTCATGGCATGGCACATGTCTCTAGTACATCTGACTGTTTAAATTCCAACAAAGTGAATATTTTAACCCCATATTCTAAAACAGTATCATTTGAAGCTGTGCTTTCTGTTGAAGCATCCACCTCTGAAGTATTGCCTCTATTAGGTTTTTATAGCCTGCTATCTTTTAAACAGGTTATGAAGACTTAATTTTTCCACAGGAATCAGAATAGAGGAGCATATATTATTAATGTCTTAGGTTTGTTGGTCCCTAAGTTACTGTTGTTTTTTAAAATCTGTGTTATTGCATTGGGTTTGTTTTTAACTTGCACAACTTCTGGAGCAATTATATATTATCTATCTATCTATCTATCTATCTATCTATCTATCTATCATCTATCTACCAAACTACCTGATTTATTTACTGCCTGTCTCACTTTGAGGTGACTCTGAGTCATGAATTTACATTTGATTTTTAGATAAATAATTAGGAGAGTAATCCCTACCGTTAATTTTAAATTCTTCTTTGGTTTACTGACTAGATCAAGAGAAATGAAAATAATATTTGTCAATCAAGAAAATCTAAAGATTGGTTTTCATACGGTGTTCCTTGAGGAAGATCAATCCAAGACACACTCAACAGTATTTTAACAGAGAGTTATTTTCTGTACCTATGTAAATTGTTATAGATTCCTGGAACCTTCTTTTTCCATTCAATTTTTTCACAGCTATTATATCTAACAATAAAGAGGCAAAGAGAAGCTTCTGAAGGTTCAAGAAGTGATTATAGGATTCTCCACACTATATCATTTCCATTCCCCAATCCCTCATGAAGCAGAGGGAAGCTGGTTTGTGATTGTCATCACTTTGGCTCATCTCAAAATGCTAAAAACATCCAGGGGATTCCCTTTCAGTGTTTACCCTCCAGTTGATTTACACTAGCTGTTATGAAAGTGCGAAAATAGGCAACCAAACAGTATACAGATCCTTATCTATTGCAATTCATGAAGCAACTGAATTCTTCTCATTCCATGTAAAATTGAAATAAAGTGCAACTCATTCCACACCCATGCTTTTTTCAGTATATATTCTGTCTGGTCATATGGGAAGGAAGGGAGGTTGAAAAGAAGGAAGATATTTCAGCAGTAGTTATGATGGGAAGCAAGCTACGGTTCCTTATTCTAAAAGTTCCTGACAACTTTAAAAATGCAACAATAGCACGTCAGCATTTTGCAGTCAGATGACTTCTCCAATAACTATAACTGGTGCTTGCAGGTTGACAAGAACACAGACAAGAATAGAGGGGATGGGGAGATAATATGTCTGTGTAATATGTACAGGTGGGTAGAAAGTATAGGAAATTGAAGCTTAGAGAGAAAAGAAAGGGCTGCCAAAAATGCAGGGGACAAGAAATAAAGTAAGCGGTCCTACAAATGGAGAACAAAATGGGGGAGGAAGAGAGGGAGGGGGGAGAGCACTCTGGTTTTAAATAAACTGCTGCCAAACCAAAATAAGTTGATGTAACTCTCCAAACCAGGGAATGCCAGCTGTTTCTGAACTCATCAAACCTTCATGCATCCTATGGTTAGCAAAAGACACCAGAACAAAAATAAAACCATGTGGCTACTGAACTTCTTATAAGATTCCCTTAAAACCATTTTTATTAAACCACCAATGTTAGAACCTTATTCTAAAATGCCTGGAAATATCAAAATCATCCTTGTGCACTGAGGAATATGAAGGCTTTAATGAAAAAAGTCTGATAAAATCCAAATGGGCTATACAAAGTCAGAGGAATGTAAAAACTTTTCTATATCTAAATCCTTTGATATAACAGTCCATCAATGGCTGTAGCGAATTGTCTTTCCTGGAAGACCTTTGAATTTTCTTTATTGCCTTAAATTTCATCAACTTAGTCAAGTGGTTTTCAGCAAGAGAGTGTTAATAATTCAATATATGTTAAGAAATGAAAATGGGAAGGAAGGAAGGAAGGAGAGAGAGAGAAAGAGAGAAAGAAAGAAGGAAGGAAAGAAGGAAGGAAGGAAGGAAGGAAGGAAGGAAGGAAAGAAAGAAAGAAAGAAAGAAAGAAAGAAAGAAAGAAAGAAAGAAAGAAAGAAAGAAAGAAGGAGGGAGGGAGGGTATGGCCATAAAATACAGATTCTCAGCTGGATACATTACTGCAGATTCACAGAATTAAATATGGGATTTAAAGCAGTATTATGTTTGGTACTAAGTTTTAGAAGAACTTAGAAGAACTTATATTAATCTGACTGAAAGTCACATTTGCAGATAAAAGCACTGTGAAATGGTATATAAAGTTCTCATCTAAGAAGCTTCTTCAGGTCTGACTGGATGGTGGGGCATGGAAGGATTTATATTCTTTGCAGACAGTAATTTGCATTCTTTTAGACAGACGTTGAGGCCACCTGAAGGTTTGTCTGTGTCCTCAGCATCATCTGAGTAGTACAAGTGGGTGTGGAGCTTCTTCTAAGAAAAATAAGAAAGCCCAGTTGCCTCTTGAAAAAGCACCTTTGGGACAACTATGACCTCAGTGACTGAGAATCTACATAGACAATGTTTATACAAAGTAGAAGTTCTGGCAGCTGACAATCATTAGTCCTTTTCTTGTCCTGGTGTTCTACCAGAGAATGAACTACCACCACACTAGGTGGCCAGCAATGCTCTCGAGAAATTTAGATCATCTGAGGCTTTCCTCTGCTGGTCTTCTGCAGATTGTGTCCAGGCAGATCCAGTGCTGTTTCCTGCTACCCATGCAGAATGCAGCTAGCATTTCCCACCACCAAAATGGTGGTACCTATTTATCTACTTAAAGTTGGTGTGCTTTCAAACTGATAACTACACCACTACATCCCCAGCAAAAATAAGGAAATATATTAACATATACATGACTTTAAAGAAAAATGGTAAAAATGGAAATACTATGAAAATGAAGATACTATGCTATCTTCATTTAGCAGTTAAAAAAGAAGAAATTTTCCACATATAGAGAGGTATCCTGCTGTTTAAGTTGATTAGCATATCTTTTTTAAATAGAAGCATCCCTATAACTTTTCCAGAGCTGCTTATTGAATCCTTCAAAAATGCAATACCTTTCCTGATGCTATAACATTTTTGCTACAGGTATTGAGATAATGTATTTCTTAGACCCAACTAAATAAATGTAAGAGATCAGTGTGTGTTTTGTTGTTTTTTTGCCTGTTGCCACATTTCATACCTTAGGAAAGGGGTCCCCAAACTTGGCAACTTTAAGACTTGTGGACTTCAACTCCCAGAATTCTCCAGCCACTATGCTGGAGTTGAAGTCCACAAGTCTTAAAGTTGCCAAGTTTGGAGACCTCTGCCTTAGGATCTCTCACTGATGAGGATTATTTGACACTAGTAGAACAATTCAGTATTAAGGAGGTATAGGACCAGTTCGGAGCCTTGGCCGCTGTCTCAGTGGTGGGATTCATTTCTTTTTACTACCGGTTCTGTGGGCGTGGCTTGGTGGGCGTGGCAGGGGAAGGATACTGTAAAATCTCCAGTCAGAGGTGGTATCTGCCGGTTCTTCAAACTACTCCAAATTTCCGCTACCGGTTCTCCAGAACTGGTCAGAACCTGCTGAATACCACCTCTGCGCTGTCAACAGGATGCCCATGATAGCAATCTACAGTTAATCCTATCTTAAAACATTATGCTGCAATTTCTCTTCAGAAATGAAAACAAAGAAGTGTATTTAAAATGTGAGCATTGTAACAATGTGAAAGTGGGGATTTCTTATTGAGAATTCCAATCACTCGATGCTATTACCCCTTGCTAACTTCCATTGCCTTTAGCATTCCGCTCCCACTGTGATGCTTCATTCTAAGAAGATTGTTTTTATTTTATTTTGCAGAGAGATCTCCAAGGATAGCTTTTTAAAAAATATTTTGAAAAGCTCATGGCTTCCTCAAATTTGCTGACATTTATGTCTTGCATAGGGGCTGCTGTTTGTCTACCTAAGCAGTGGCACTAAAAAAACCCTAATATGTTTATTATAAAATCTATAAAACTTAGATGTATGGAGAAAGGATATTAAATGTGACAGTTTTCAAATACTTCATGGTGTTTTTATCAAGTAGCATTTGGATGAAATGGCTTATTTCCACCCCAGACACTATTGTTCTTTTTTTATTATTATTTCCTTTCTAGCAAATTAAGAGCTTTAATTCATCCAGAATCCTTGAGATGCTAATGAAGCATGCTAATTTAGGGTGAGCAGCATCGTTGTGGATTTTTGATAAACAGCTGTAATTTTGCAAGGGAAGTTACTAAATTTGAAGGCTACAAGATATGGCTGTATGTAGAAGATAACAATAAGAAGCAAGCAGATGGATCTGTGCAAACATTCTAAAAGAGCTCCGATTTCAGTTCACTGAAGTGGGAAAGAATAATTTGCATTTTTCAAAGGAATAGGCAAGACAGGGATTTAATTATACTAGAAAATGAGTTCCTGGTGAGAATGGGAGAAAGAAGGCCAAACTAATTTGAAATTTATTATCTGGCTTTTTCAGAGTTGGTTTTTGATTTCCATTTTTATTATGCATATGGGTATGAGTGATCAATGTTTGAAGAAATAGTTTGTGTTTCCAGTGTACAAACTATTCCCTTTTTCCTCTCCTCCCTTTAGAAGTTCAAATGCATCACATTTCATATGCATTTGAAATTTCTTTCTACCTGTAGCTAATATTACAAATCTTAGCTGTATTTTTTTACCTTTTAGTTTAACTTCAAAAACCTTCAGCAAGCAAGCAGTTCAAACCTCTAGGAAGGGCAGTCATTATTTTTTCCCCTTGGTAATGGATTAGATGACAAGGAAAACAAAAGAGAAGAAAAAATGGAATCGTTGCCCCTCCTCTTTTTTCTTTTAATATATTTGTCTATGATTTTGCTCTGCCCCTGTGTGACATCAAGAGAGGGAGGGAGGGAGGAAGGAAGGGAGGGAGGAGAAGCGGGAGGCAATTTTATCTTTCTTCCTTAGAGCATAATTCAAGAAACCAAGGGTCTATTATGTTTTCAGTCTTATGCAGAAATGAACATGTGGTTCATGCTTATTATCTGTCACCCTCTCAAACCACTTTCAAAGTATAATAACAGCATCAATTCAAGCAAAATAATGCAATCTAAGCAGTCTGGTGGAATATGTGAGGAAGATCTTGTGGTGCAGTAACACCCATATGAGTGCTATTTTTGAAAACTACACCTTCCAAGTGATGACCATTTGTGTTATTGCTCAAATCATAACCATGACTTAGAGATTCATCCATCCATCCATCCATCCATCCATCCATCCATCCATCCATCCCCAGGAACTGATACTAAAATAAAGCAAAGTAAATCACATGGAAAATCAATAGAGTTCCAGCATCATACATAGTTTTCCATAGTGGCCCTGATCTTTACCAACTATTTTAAGCTGTATTTTTATTTCATTTATCAGAAATCTGATGTAGCTGTCACATATCACATCTAAGAAAAATAGAGAACATAAAATTTCACATAATTTCAGAATCTATGTCTCCAAAACAGATATGTAGATCAGATTTACCAAATTAGGAATCATTCAGATACATTCAGTTACAATTCTCATCATTTCCAAATAAGGTGGTCATTGGCTTATTGATTGGGGATGATGGAATTGTAATCTCTTTCATCTGGTTGGTATGAAAAAGGCTGATTTAAATTCCTCTCATTTATGCAAGAGATATCTCCTGAAGAACACTTAATTTTCCTATTCTAAATATTTGAGAACTTTTCTTACACATTTCTTTAGAAACCCTCATATGCAACAAATCACAAAACACAACTCTCCTTAGTGTAATTGACCTAGCAAAATCTCTCTTGTTTTGCTAACTTCCCTTTGAATTCTTGATGAGAGTGTAAAACAGGCTATGGAAAGCTTGATTTCAAAATACATCTCATAATCATAAAGGTCACAATAGTCGAATACAATTAAGCTTTCATATTTAAGGGTTTGCTCCCCTCAAGATACTAGTCTGAAAAGGGCAAAATGGCAATAGCAGGTATAGACCTTCTTCAGGAGATAAGTGGTGTGGGTGAGTCAGTCATAAGTGATGACTGAAGGCAGTTAAATCCTCATGTGGATCTTTATTGACATCAGACTGCATTTCTGCAAGGTGTTCTGTCTTTACTATATTCTGGTAGGATTCTAATAGTGAAGTTACTTTTCTTTTTATAAGTAAAAGGGACATCAACACAAAAGTGGCATTCTGGTAAAAATATGGGATGAAGGTCATAAATTGGAAATGGCGTGGGTTGGAGTTTCCTGCAAACTTCTAACTGACCATATGATACAAAACCCGTCACTATTGCAGGAATTATGGACATATTAATCAGTAAATTACTTGTTCAGTAGATTATTTTTAAATCAGTTAGGAATGTGAACACACATACACAAAACCACATACACATTCCCTAATGCACAGAGCTTTTATAGAGAGCTTCTCAAAACTTTCTGCTAACTGTCCTTATTTCTACTGCACAGACATTGCTTCTTTCACTGGTCATTCCTCAATTTACTAGCATTGCTTTTACCCAAGAATGCAACTTTGCTCAAGATAGCAGAAGGTCCATTCAATTCACACTTGGGATTTTTTTTGTTATGATTCTTGCTCTGAGAAATAGACACTTGTGGAAGTTTGTTTAGAGTTTGTGTTGCAATGCATTGCAGCTGAATCTCCTAAATATGCTCCCATAGAAATTTAAGGAGCAGTGTAATACTTCTACAGACTTTGTGTAATTCTTTCACTATTCTCCTGAGCCTTGGATGGCTTAGTCTTGTTCTCCCAATCACTTTCAAAATTACTTATTTCCACCTCTTATAAACATTTTTATGGCAGAATGAATGAAGCTAATGGACTTTGCTGAGCACCCCTCTCCATTATAATAGAATCCATGGAAATTCCTAGAAAAATTGCATGACAACCCACACATCAAATCAAGGCAGATTTGGACAGCCAAGAATCTCCTCAAAAATGGAACCAAATAAAATAGAGTTCTTACACACACGCCCAACTGAGATTTACTGCATCCTTATTCTTAACCAGTAATGAATGCAATGCACAGAATCCACCATTCAATACATCATTTCTGGTCACAGAGTAATGATGACATCATTATAGAATCACAGGACAATGAGGAAAATGATATACTATGTGAAAACATCACACCTGAATCTTCGAAATCACTATTGTAAGTATTCCATGTCTCACTGATGCGTAGCAGGCTCTCTTCCATAGCTTGAATATCCATATATGGACAGTTGCATTCTGGGAATTTGGACCCACACTGACACCAACAATCGTTGTCCTTGCAGATAAATTCTCCCTCTGAATTGCATGCAATGTAGCTCAGAGCTGCCTGCACAAACCTCTCTTGCAAATATTCGGGCAGGATAAGCTGAAGACCTTAATGGAGGAGGAAGAGAAGGAGAACAAGAAACAATTTATCTTAATAAATGAGATAGTTTCCTCAGAGCTTAACCAATCCTTTAGATTTAATTCTATCTACAATCAATATGTCCATAGAAGATGTTAGGTCGCAGATTTAAAGGCAATCAAAGAACTAACGTATGTCATTTTTTATGACTTGTGGCAAAGTCAAAGCCTACTGGGGAAGAGAAGCATTTTTGCAATTGATTCCTAGAGGGGAATCTGGCAACTGCTTTTTAGTGAATCTGTTGAAAAATGGCTCTACTAGGAAGAAAAACATCATAATGTTTTTATTCTCTACTTTTAAACACTTTAGGGATTCTTTTAAACAACATTAAACCTATATACCAGGACAAAACCTCCTTGAGTAGCTTTATTTTACAGATTACTGACAATAATGCAAGGATCACTTCAAATCATTGTACTTGAAGTGTGAATTCCATCTATGTTTGTATTATTGATAAAATTACTTTTTTAGAAAAAATCTGCACAATCATTTTGTTCAGGAATGATGCTCTTTTATCCATATTCCTCTTGTTATTTCAAATGTATCTTTTGATCAAGTTTGTTGAAAATCATTTCTGATCCACAGCATGGAAGATGTTTCCTCACAATAATACTATGATGATGGGGAGTTTATAGAACAATAATAATTAATAAATATCAAAACCTATACATCAGGAATTCTACTTCCCAGTGGCATGGGAGTAACCCAAGGAATCTCTTCCCACAAAAATGATTTGATGCCTATGTGAAGGAACATCCCTAATCCCAAGATTAAACTGAGGAAAAGAATGATCAAATCATTTTTTTGTGAAGTGTTGTAGCCATATATGTTTCACTTATCTATGCAATTTTGAATGTCTCACTACAGAACTTCTCTTTCATGAAGACTGTCAAAAAAGAAAATACATTTTTGATATTGCTTTGGCTATGAGAAATGTCCCCCCTACCCCTTGGGCTTTGCCATGTAGGTGCTCGCAGCAAAATTGATCAATGCAGTTCATAAACATTTTGGAACATTATGAGAAGGCATCAAACTAATTGCCAGGTTTATAGCCTATGCCAGGGATTTAATTATTTATATCCCACCTTTATCATTTTTATAAATAACTCAAGGCAACATACACATACACAAAAGCCAACTGGATGACATTGGGCCAGTCACTGTCCTTCAATCCATCCACTTGATTAGTTTGTTGTGCAGAAAATTGGACGAGGAAGGAGCATTAGGTATCTCACCACCTTGAGTTACTTACCAAGAAATAAAGGAGGGGTACAAAAAATTAATAAATTCATAGGGATTAAGAAATGTAGCTTATGCCAGACAATTTCAAAATAGAGCCAGAATATCCCTCGGCATAATATTAAACTTTGACATTATCCTAAATTCAGGATTATCATATGAAAAACATTGCTTATGGATTGCATCACATATTTTGTCTTTTCTACATATTTCAGTTGAAAAGGAAAGTCTAGCAAACATGCCCTTAGGATTTCTGTCCTATTTTTATATTTCTCTGAATATTGAGATTATTCACACAGTTTTGGTTTTATCATAAAGGATTTTCCATCCCTACCTACTCTGTGCAAGTATTACATGGAAATCAGGCAAAGGAAGCTCAATTGTTGAATGATAAGTTGGTCAATGAATCAATCCACTTGGACATGGGTACTACGCTTTATTGAAGACTATCCCATCCAAAGAGACAGCAGTCATGACTGCCAGAATAACAAAAAGCTAGAAGCACTTTGCTGATTTGAAAAATGGATTTTAAGAATCTTGTCACACTTAATGGGTTCTGAATACAGTATCCATTATTTGTTGTCTGAATGTAGTTTTGTTGGTCTTTGGAAAGCTAATACATCAATATATTTTGGCCCCCAAACAGGATCATACTCTAATTCTTTTAACTCCTTCAAAACCATTATTTCTAATTAAAATAATGCAATGTAGCTGAGGGGATAGAAATAATTGTATATGGTTTTTCTCACCTATACCTCTCAGTTTCCAGGCCAAACAACAAGAAGGAGTGGTTGGACACTATTTGACTGAATCCAATGTAAATTACATAAGAATTGGTCATAGTGAAGTATTTTAAACTTTTTTTTAGACTGGAACAAGCCAGTCTACTTATTTTCAGTGGATTGAGGGTGACATGAAAAACCAACCACTTTTTATGTTTACATGCTTATTATATTCTTGTTTTGTTGACATATTTTGCAAATGTTTGTAGTTTATCTTGACCAAAGACCATACAAATTAATGCATGATTAAGATGCCTTGCTGAAATATATATAATAAATATGCAATATTACACAGTACAATAAAATATTTTAGAAATACAATATAATAAAACTGAAAACATTTTCCTTGTGTTTTATATTACATCTCTCTCTCTCTCTCTCTGTGCATATGTCAATTTAAAGGTATTGCAGGAAAAAAATATGAAAATAAACTTTGCCATACATTAAACTTTTTGTTCATCAAGGCAATGATGACTATGATATGAATTTTAAAAGACTCTTGTATATGTGACCATTTTGACATTAGAATTACAGTCCAATGATATGTAATAAAACAAGTCAACGATTGATATAATCATTTTCTAAGCATTTTACTGATAAATATGTCACACATAGTGAAAACAGCATCTGAACAGCAAGTAACTTCAATAAACACAATGGAGATATGAGTCCCAAAGAAAATGACAGGATCATCGATTGTAATGTAATGTGGTTTGCCCTATAATATCAGGTAAACAGTGGGATATTCAAGATTGGCTGTCCTATTACATGAGAAGAAAGGGGAAAATTTTGTGCTTTATCCATCAATTCCAACAAAAGATAATTCCCACTATCTCTCCCAAGAGCTGGAAAATAAATTTCAGATAAACCATGTTCGGTACCCACTAAAAGTTCAACTAGCAGTCCACCATCTCTATTAGAGGCCTATGCATATTGCTGCATTCTGGAGAAAGCATAACATTATTCCATGTTTTATGAAAGATATTAAACAGACCTCAAATGGTAGTAACTGGGAGTGGCCTTCTGACATCTTTTGTACACACTAAATAAAAATAACAACAAAAAAAACCCTCTGTTCTGACCATGAATAGTCTTAATGGATTTTCTTAACCATGATGATGTATACCACTGTATCAATTAATCTTTTTCTAAGATACATTGTTAATGCTATTCTCATTTCTCCGAATTCAAGTCATCCCCATTTTCTCTTCTCAAATATATATTTAGGTGGAATTCACTGACAATCTGAGGAATATTGTTTTTCTCTACTCTTACTGGAAACCTTTAATTTCCCTTGAAACACTTTCCTGTATTTGCCTTGAAGTTGGAGACAATTCTACTGCCAAATTTCTATAAAACCCCTGAAGGAAACTCAAAGAATGTTAATAAGATTAACACAAAGTCTCTGGATTTTTAATATCATCATTGGTTCCCTAAGCAGCAGACAAGCAAAAATGTATTAAAAGTAAGAGACAAACAATGATTCCCCAGCCCAATTTTTATTGTAATGTGCTGGAGAATTTTTTCCCCCTTCTAATTATATACTGTATTAGCTTGATGAAATTTCTAGCAGTGACTTCCATTGCAGGACTACATATTGCTAAATTAGCAACACTAGCATTGTCCTTGAATATAGATATGAAAACCATTCAATGGACAGTGGTATTTTTCTTTGTGATGCATACCGTGTTTCCCCGAAAATAAGACACTGTCTTATATTTTTTTTGGCTCCCAAAAACACACTAGGTCTTATTTTTGGGGTAGGTCTTATATATTTATGGTGCCAAATAGTGGGTGTGAGTGTGTAGGGGGGGTGTTTCGCGGGTGCACTGTTGCTCCCTGAAAAGTCTTCCTGGAACTGGAGATTTACACTAGGTCTTATTTTCGGGGTAGGTCTTATATTAGGGCAGGTTTAGAAAATAGTGCTAGGTCTTACTTTTGGGGTAGGTCTTATTTTCGGGGAAACACGGTAGTTAGAATGTTTAGTCAGATTCAGCAATACCGTGCTTTTCAAGAAATTTTAACAATTTTAAATATATTGCCATATATAACAAAGAAATAGTGTAGCAGCTAGCTCAATGTGTTGGAACTCCATTATGATCCTGTAATCTCTTAATTTGGGATAGAGTCACCCTGACCGAATGGAGATGCCAAGGAAGGGTTAGAGTTAGACCCCACATGGAGTTTGCAACAGATTATTTTTCTTTGCACCTTAGGCAAGAAAAACATCTGCCGCTGCCTAGGATTGAACTCTCAACCTTCTGAGTGGAAGGCTAGTGTCTTTACCACTAGGCCACCATGCTGCTCATATTCAACACCCTGAGTGTTTAGAATAATTCTATATATGAATTGGAGTGCTAGCAGATAGTATCCAAACTATATATTAAAGTAAAGAACATGGCCACAACAAATTTTTTGAACCTGATTTTTTCCCCATATTTGAACAGAATGATTTCTATATACCTGCTAAAATCTTAGGGAAATGGAACATTTGAAATTATTCTTCACATGTACTCTTCAGGTATACTGTAAGTTGTCCTATAAACATCTTCCTGTAAGAAGTTAACAAAATTCTACCCACGTACCTTGCAACTGAATCTTATTTTCTGGACTCTGTACCAAAACAGAACTGACAGAATCTAGGTTGTCATAGTTACTGCAGCCAAGGGGACCAGTCCGGGTTTCTGTTACCTAGTGAGTAAAGGAATGGAAAACCATTTGCTATATTATATTAAAAAGGCTAAATTTCCTTCCCAAAACACCTGGAACTTGAAGAAGTAGTGGTCATTGTAACTAACACAGAGAACATTACATTTTACTATGCAAACTTTTTTTTTTAGTATAGCATTTCATCACTAGCAGAATATTTCTGGTAGCACTCGATTTTCTACAGAGTAGAAATCAGCAGAACCCTGGGAAGTTAATTTTTACAAACCTGGGAGAAGAAACAACCCTTCTCAATTTTTGTGGAACTATTAACATGGAAAATGTATGGTTAATATGTCATGGGATATTCCTGAGAAAAAAAAATAAATGGATATTTATTCAGTCATTTGTGCATAGATGAAAAAGTTAGCCATCAGAAAAACCCTGACAACTTTCTGCTTAAAATTATATTGTTGATTTACAAATCAATAAATTAGCCTCAAGGAAAGGAATGGAAGGAAGAGAGGGTCAAACCTCTGGATACAATATTAAACTGGATTCAAACTAGAAGTACGGTTCTATGACTACTTTTTTAATGTGATTCATAGGTTAATGACTCATCAGTTACTATTACTATTCTTAAAGATGTATGTACCAATTATTCTAGCATGCCAGAAGACATTGAAAACTAAAAATACTGCAGTTTGGTTTTAATTTTTTAAAAACGATCATTCACTAGGGGAAAAAAGGGTCTAATTTCTTTTCTGTATATTTTTAAAACTCAACATTTTAAAAATTTGGTATTAATCCTATTGGAAATCTTTAAGTATGTGTTATAGACTTTACTTCAGCTCATGCTGAAATCAGTGAGATAAAGATTAATTATGAATAATTTGCCTCAATCACTTCGATGAGACCCAAAACTCACTTTCTGCCTCCAATTGATTTGGGAAGTCTGAATTTGATAATTTTGTATTTGACCAACTTTTCTCCAACTGGTCAGATAAAGAGTCTTTTAAACAATTCCTATTTATACTGAAAAGTGAATCTACTTGCAAAAATCTGTCTTCTCCCCATCCCTGCACTTTTAGGAAATTCTGTACTTTACACATAATAAAATTTATTTTGACTAAGAACATGTTCAGCAGGGTCCCCAACCCACAGTCCATGCACTGACACTGGGCCACGGCACGCCAGCAACTGGGCCACGCAAACCAGCAAAGCCCCATCTGTGGGATGCAGGCAGCATACAAAACCATGTCTCTTCTGGTCTACGGAAAAAACTCCCTCTGTGGAACTGGTCCTTGGTACTCAAAAGGTAGGGGCTGCTGATGTACAGTCCATTGTACTAAAGGTTAAGATGTGTTTATAAATTTTGAACAATGATGTAATTGATCCTTATCACATATGACCCCCCAAGCACACAACATTCTTATTTTAAAATATTTTAAAATTATACAGGATATGATGGTAAAACCACAAAGTACATATAATTTTTAATACATAAGATAATTAAAAGCTTACATTGTCAAGCACTATGAATTGTTTTGTCCAAATGTGTATGTGTGTGTGTGTGTGTGTGTAATTCTGTTTTGAATGTATCCTCTACATTTATCTTTAATACTTGTTATTAATCAGAAGGGTGGTATAAAGCAGACCGACAGATTTTTCTCAATATGAAATACTAGTCTAACAAGCAGAACAATTTAATTATACACAGGTGGCATCAAGCATGTCAAAGAAAGTAATTTTTCTCCATCCAGCCTTTCTTCTTCTTTGAATGTTTTGGAAGTCTCTATATGAAAAGAGTCTAACTACTTTTAGAGAAGTAAATTTAGACAAATGGATTGGGGGAAAAATGGAAAAAATATAGTGTTGAAATAGCCTGTCTTTAAGGAGCTATATCAAATTGACAGCTGAAAAATATAAGGACACCTGCAACTTTCAAAGAAACATGATGAATATTCTATCACACATATTTTATGTCTCTTTATTAAATATGTGCAGCTATAAGCAATTACTTCCATTAACATATATTTCAAACAAACAGTGGTAAGGCTAAAGAGGATCAACAGCTCATATAATTATAATTACATGATCAACAGCTCATATAAACTAAAGGGTTCTCTGAAGTAGTGTGCCATTCTTCCTCTGATCATATCAAGGAGAAAGATGGCATTTGGGAACAAAGTCATTTCAATTTGGCTATTCTTAATATATTTGAGAGAGTTGTTTCTCATCAAAACTAACAAATGAACAACATTTAAGCTAGTCGCTGGAACATCCCTAGGTTTTTATATAAAAAAGGTTGAAAATTACTACATTAGAAAAATCAGCAATTCATTATTAGCTTTTTTTCCCATTAAAGTGAAGGCATTTTGCTTCTATATGTATGAGGAAAAATAACATTTCTGGTGTGTAGAGGTCCAAGTTTGAACATTATACTCATTCAATTTCTCCAACCTGGTATCTACCATTATGATGGGCAAACTGAGCAATCAAAAGGCAGTGCTAAAATATATTTTAACATTTTGTACACATAGCTACTCTTCTTTGCCTTCAACCTTGTTACAAAGGAGACTGAAAACATTTGCTTTTATTTGCAACTAGCTGAAATTTGTCAATAATGCCCTACATGGGAATTGTGATTAATTTTAATGCTGATGTATTATTTCCCCAAGCCAAGATAAGGCATCATAAGCTGAAATGAGCCAAACTGAAGACTAAACATATCTTTCTTTTTCTTTTTTTAGATTAACACAGATAACAATTTGTTGATTGAGGAGGAGTCAACAGTAGAAAAGAGTTACAGAAAGGCATGAGGTGAATCTCATTAATTTTGCACTAAATCTAGTTAATCATATATTCAAATTCAGCCAAAATCTGATATTTCTTCTTGCATATCTTAAATAAATAAATGAATATTTAATATACCAGTGAACAATGCCTTGATGCTTAGCTGTCATAGAAAAGAAGTGATATCACTCATGTAATCACAATTAAAAATGTTTGAATATGATTTGAAGAAACAAATCACATATAACAGTCTTGACCCAGCCAATGAATTTGCTTTGCTGATTAAAGCCAAATATTCATATAAAACATCACTTAGTATTTAACAGAATAGTTAGTCAAATAATTCTGGGAATAATGGCAATCATCACCTTTGGATTTATCTGTTGATTGCATTGGATTAATTGAAACTTTAGTTTGATTCCACAAGGATGGTCACAGAAATATCCCTCACACATTTTCATACAAGATCATTTGTTTTTAATGCAGTGTGAATGCATAATTTTGCTTTATAATGTGGATGTATGGGAGCATATTTACATTTTCCATTTATTCTCATTATATCTTGTAACTTCTAATGTAACCAAAGAATGATAACTAGGATAATCACTAAATGCTGTGTTTTTTTGCATGTTTATGCTTGTCCTTCATCTGGACATTCCATGGAGGATAGAAGGAAGAGGAGGAGGAGAAATGACTTTGAATCAGAGAAGAGAAAAATGGCTTTGAACCATGTTTATGATAGAGTACAGTAAAGAATATAAATATGTCTCTTGTTTATTTTCCACCTAGATTCTAGCAATCTACTAGTGTGCTTTTCAGTTCCAGTCTTTGAAATGTTAGGGACTTTGCAAAAGTATAAAAGCTCTCTCTTTCTCTATGCAATCCTTGACTTACAATAATTTGTTTAATGACCATTCATTAAAAAATAAGGTAATATAAATATTAAAAATATACAAAGTGTGTGTCTGTGTGTAATTCTCTACATACAACCAGTTGTTTAATGACCATTCAAAGTTACAATGGCACTGAAAAGCAAAAACTGGACTCATTACAGTTTCAAATCCTATTCCCTTAAGTCTCTTTGAGTGTACTTCCTCTGTCTAATTAAATCTAAAACCAGGCTGTGGAAACATGATCAAAGTTCTCCCTGTTCAAATAATGCTACCATTTCATTTAAAGGAATGCATAAAGTAAATATGCGGTCCATATTTACTCATATCTTTTGCTATTCATGCTCTTTTTCTGGATGCATTAGTACACCTCCTCTTTCAGTGATGCCATTTTATGCTGTCCTGCCTATTTTTCCAGAACTGTGATCCTTTGTACATTATCCCATTAACCATCCCAAAGTGAACTCACATTTGGATTGCTACATTGCAGCTGGTAATAATTTAATAACCTGTTATTTTGCTCCTTCTTCACTGCTAAGCCAAGAGGGAACTGTCTGATGGCTTTCATTTCAGAAACCACTCAACCTTTACCCTTAAATTTGTCCTTCTATCTGTGACCTTTTATGTATTAATTTTTCTTGTGATTTCGCCTATATTGAAAATACCACACTCTTCTTTGTAAGGTGCTGATCTATTATTCATTTTCTATGCTACACATTGCTTGCCCAAGCCATCTTTTTCTTTGTTAACCCCTTTCTTTGAATAAAAAAGAAATACATTTTCTTAAATATTAACTGAGTGCCAGTATGCTAAAATATAAGGGAAGTGAATTTTCCCCAGATCCATCTGTTTTTATGAAAAGTGATTCTTATATTACCAGACCTTTCTACATTAATAATTCTACATATTTGTGCAGATCTGTGTTTCTATTTGAAGAACTGTGTGCATATACAGTCAAATGTAAGAGATAAACTGAATTACTGTTTTTATTTTAAATGTAGTATAGAATATTCTGAAATAACTTTTATATATGCTTATGTTGCAAGAATAAGAAAGCAATTATTCCATGGACAGTTAGCTAAATATGGCATTTTCCCAAAATGTGGTTTTACAACCATAAAGGTTAGATGTTTTTGTCTGCTCATCTCAAAAATATCATTGCATACCACTTCTTAATTTCAATTCTGCTTCTTAAGTATGAGAGAAAAGGTTTCTTCCAAAATATGTGGCTCCTAACAAATGAAACAGCTGCATATCTTTTTATTCTTATTTCCCAGGAATGAATTAATTAATGTGCCTATACATATGCATATAAAATGTATTTATAGGTCAGGGCATATCTCTATTGATCTTTCTGTGTATCATCTATCTATCTAATTCATTTCTCTATCTATCATATGTCTGGCTCTGTCTTCAAGCTTTTAATTTTCCTCTAATGCAAACTCTATCAAGTATACACAGAATATGAATGAGTGAATATAATTTTTTAGCTCCACTCCATTTGACAAATAACAAATGTCAATTATTTATTTGCCACATAATAGATAAGTACTTGAAATCTGAATCATTATAAGATATTCATAAAAAGGCACAGAAAAATGAGCCAGAAGGACTTAAAATTCATGAAAGGCAATCTGCTATCTAAAGGCCTTCTATATTATGGTAAGGTGATTTGTCCTTGTATAAAAGTGAGAACTTGGATTCTTCACTGCAAAAAGATAACCACAATCAGATGCAACATCACATTCTATGCATGTAACTACACTGGTAAGTAAGCATGAGAGGTCATATCTGTAACATTCATTGACCCCCCAAAAAAGTGTCCTGGAATGTATTTAGTAGCACCAAAATCTAGGTTTTACAGAATAGAACTAATCAGGTAGATTACTTAACCATAGAAAAAAGAAATCAAATAATATTTTATTATATTTCAGGGAATACTTATCTTTCCTTGTGAAGAAGACAATAGCAATACCAGTGGATTATGAATTCTACTAGACATACAGAGATTTAAATAAGCTCCAGCTACTTCTTTATGCTCATTTCAAGAAGAAATATGCTGTAGGAATACTAAAGTTCGTCTGAATGACTCAACTGTTTCCTGATATAGGTGATACTAGGTTGACATGGGTAGAAATTGAATGAGTTCCAAGTGAGTTTAGAATAAGAAAGCAATGCTTATTCTGAATCATAGATTTCCAATCACTATAATTATCAACTCTTAATACCCATGGAAAGAATTCAGTCTATGGAAATACAATGAAAACTAATAGTTATTACAAGAAATAAAAATATTGGGAGGAATAGATGAATGAATTTGAACTCAAGGAATCATGTAGATATGATAGAGTAAAACAAGGAAGCCATCGGACTAGATTTGGATATCAGCTACCAGAAATAGGAATCAAACGAAGTCCAAAACAAAAGCTACAAAAGATAAGAACTATTATATGTATCACATGTTCCTTTCTATTATCACCTTTCATTGACTGTTATGTAATTCACTATATTGCAGTTCTTATCTTTCATAGTTGCTGTTTTGGGCTTTGTTTATTCAGTGAATGGCTTTCCTGTGACCTGTTCCATGACATTCCTATGGTAGCTGATACCCAGACCTAGGTCGGTTGCCATGAGTAGTCCCATTCTGAACATGCTCTACTGACAAAGAATAAAAGCAAAAGCTATACAAATCTCTCTTGTGAGACTCCTAATTTATGCACACAATCATATTCTATGGATCACAATTGTCTTCCACAACATATATGCATTGCCAACATTGCAGTGATCAAGTATGTTCATATGCATGTAATAGTCAAGCAATAATGAATAATTGTTTTATTAATTTATTTATAATTTTTGTAAATTAACAAAGACACTCTGTATATTTCCTTGAGCATTTCACTGTTCAGCAACATTCTGAATCTCTACTGAAAAATGTATGACTATATCTACCAAAAAATTCCTCCCTCGCTCTAAGCTTCTGATTTACTAGCAAGCCTCAGTTGGGTTAGATAAATCACAACGAAGGTGACCTGCATGTGTGTCCTAATGCAAAGCTTGATAAAGAAAAATAATGAGTGAATTATACATAGAGGAATTTGCAACAGGTCAGGGTTATGTATAACCCTGGTGCATGCCTTAGAATATTGCTCTGAAAATCTGTGATTCTCTAATGAATGCAAAGGAGCCCTTCATTTGCCAAGTCAATGTGGAAAGAGTTCCATAAAAGCCTATTTGAAAAACAGTTCATACAGTTCAAAATAGTGAAATGCTTCCTTTTTGTATCTCAAGGCTGGGTGTGAGCAATTTCATGAATGTTAGTGAAATGAATAGATACACACTGTTAGCCGTATAGATAAAATTAAGAGACCTGTAACAGTTTTGTGGCAGAGGATTTTCCACAACAAGCCAAATAAGGTAATTCCAGAGGAGGTAGAATCTATCTATCACTCTAAACCCACACTGATACAGTTTAATCTTTGATTTAATAGATTGTGTTGAGGACAGTGTATATTATCATATACTTTGCTTTGGAAGGTGCATGCACATTTTTGTAACTTAGTTATAGAATAAGACTTGGCTGAAATGTGCCTCAATGCTTCATTCCACAGAAGGCATAACATACAGCTATCAAAGCAAAATGAGAGCAGAGTTAAAGAGATGTATAAAGAATAAGATTCTTCTGTTTCACGTGGTACCAGAAAAACTTACTAGTAGAATGTGAGTAGAAATTAGTAAAAAAAAAAAACTATTTTGGGAGGAATGGTTCCGCTCATAACTGGCTTCCAATCCAAAATATTCCATAGTGAAGCTGGTTAAGCAGGGCTAATAAATTCAAATAGTCTGGTATGATCCTCACAATTGCTCTTGTTGCGCTATTCATATTAGAAAGGCAGAAAGCATTTGAGAATAAGGTGAAAATTAATTTTAAAAATCACATATAAGCAAATAATAATAAGTTATTATTTAGAATGAGGACTAAATCAATGAGCTGAATTCTCTCTTTCTCTCTTTTATTCACACACAAAACAGATACCAGATTATATCAACAATGTTAAATAAGATCTCAAACTCTATAAGCATTATTTCATTTCTACAAAGCTCTTGTTGTTTAACGATAAACAACATTCTTCCACTTTAACACCTTGCTTTTAAAATAAAGTCCTTTACATTCCTAGCCATTTAGATTGCAAGAGGCGTTTTACAGAGAACAAAGGTTACTGCATAGATCAATGACAACTGAATCACATTCATAGTTCAGTTGATTTTGCCCGTAAAAAAATAAAGATTTATACATTATTTACAGATTGTGTAACAGGGACTGTACAATTCTATACAATAGGATAACAAACTCCCACATCTATTAAATCAATGAACTCATTTTGTTGAAAATCAATGGCTCAGGATGGGAAAAGATACCCAACTTTTTTTTTTCTCACAACACGAAGCAGAAAAGCAAGCCAGTCTACTTTTGACAGATTGCAATGCCAAGAAATAAGAAAGCAATCATCACTTGGAGGAGAGTTTAGGAAAGCAAAACAAGTTGTTTGCCACTTTAATGGGGATAATGAAAAGCAGTAAGCAATACAAAGCCCACCAAGTCTTTGGAAAAGGAATGATTCTCAGTTAAACTTTGCTACAAAAGTGCAAAGATTATAAGTTTATAGTCTATATACAGGTGAAACTCAAAAAATTAGAATATCATGCAAAAGTTCATTTATTTCAGTAATGCAACTTAAAAGGTGAAACTAATATATGAGATAGACTCATTACATGCAAAGCAAGATAGTTCAAGCCGTGATTTACCGTAATTGTGATGATTATGGCTTACAGCTCATGAAAACCCCAAATCCACAATCTCAGAAAATTAGAATATTACATGCAATCAATAAAACAAGGATTGTACATAGAACAATATCGGATCTCTGAAAAGTATAAGCATGCATATGTACTCAGTACTTGGTTTGGGCCCCTTTTGCAGCAATTATTGCCTCAATGCAGCATGGCATGGAAGTTATCAGCCTGTGGCACTGCTGAGGTATTATGGAAGATCAGGATGCTTCAATAGCGGCCTTCAGCTCTTCTGCATTGTTTGGTCTCATGTCTCTCATCTTTCTCTTGGCAATGCCCCATAGATTCTCTATGGGGTTCAGGTTAGGCAAGTTTGCTGGCCAATCAAACACAGTAATCCCACGGTCATTGAAGCAGATTTTGGTGCATTTGGCAGTGTGGGCAGGTGCCAAGCCCTGCTGGAAAATGAAGTCAGCCTCCTCATAAAGCTCATCTGCGGAAGGAAGCATGAAGTGCTTCAAAATCTCCTGGTAGATGGCTGCATTGACCCTGGACTTAATGAAGCACAGTGGACCAACACCAGCAGATGACATGGCTCCCCAAATCAACACAGACTGTGGAAACTTCACACTGGACTTCAAGCATCTTGCAGTGTGTGCCTCTCCATTCTTCCTCCAGGTCCTTGGTTTCCAAATGAGATGCAAAAGTTTCTCTCATCAGAAAAGAGTACTTTGGACCACTGAGCAACAGACCAGGTCTGTTTTTCTTTAGCCAAGATAAGACGCTTCTGATGTTGTTTGTTGTTCAGGAGCAGCTTGACAAGAGGAATACAACATTTGAAGCCCATGTCCAGGATCCGTCTGTGTGTGGTGGCTCTTGATGCACTGACTCCAGCCTCAGTCCACTCCTTCTGAAAGTCCCCAACACTTTTGAATGGCCTTTTCCTGACAATCCTCTCCAGGCTGCGGTCATCCCTGCTGCTTGTGCACCTTTTTCTTCCACACTTTTCCCTTCCACATAACTTTCTATTAATGTGCTTTGAGACAGCACTTTGGGAACATCCAACATCTTTTGCAATTACCTTTTGAGGCTTTCCCTCCTTATGGAGGGTGTCAATGATGGTTTTCTGCACAACTGTCAGGTCGGCAGTCTTTCCCATGATTGTGATTCCTACTGAACCAGACTGAGAGACCATTTAAAGGCTCAGGAACCCTTTGCAGGTGTTATGGCTTAATTAGCTGATTAGAGTGGGACACTTTGAGCCTAGAATATTGCACCTTTTCACAATATTCCAATATTCTGAGATTGTGAATTTGGGGTTTTCAAGAGCTGTAAGCCATAATCATCACAATTATGGCAAATCATGGCTTGAACTATCTTGCTTTGCATGTAATGAGTCTATCTCATATATTAGTTTCACCTTTTAAGTTGCATTACTGAAATAAATGAACTTTTGCACGCTATTCTAATTTTTTGAGTTTCACCTGTATCTATAGATAGATATATAGATAGATATAGATGTAGATATAGATATGTGCCCAGAGGACACTGTTCCACAATATCTCATACTGTCTGTTTTGGAGCACCACATCTACATTCCAAAGAGGAGTGCTTTCTCCATTTATGGAGAAGACTATTGCACCTGCCATGTTGATTCTCAATCCTTTTAAGGATTGACTAGGAAGTAGATTTATCAGTTTTATTTGAAAACTGGCCTGGAATTTCCAAAATCTATTCCAAGTTACCTCAGAAGTAGTCTAATCTGATTTAATGCACAAATCTGAAGCAGTGTTTAGAAAAAAAATGTAGTTTAATTTAGAAAACAAAAGAGGTGCATTTTTCTTCCTGTTATAATAGGATGAAATTTTCAATTTTTTTGTTAAAACTGGTGCAGGAATTTTCAGTTTAAAGTTACATAATGTTAAGATTTATGGGGAGATTTTCTTCTTTTTTTAAATTTTTTAAATTTTATTTATTTAACATAAATTTAAAACAAACCAACAAACCAACACAGTTTTATATATACATATATACATTTTACAACATATATTGAGCAATGGTTAAAATCTTTATCCTTTTCATTAACGTGATCTACTTTATTAAAATAACTCCTTCGTTCTTTTAACATTTTAGTTTCTCTATATCATTTAATATCAACTACACATCTTCTAACTATTCCATGACTTATCGAAGTGTCAAATGTTACGTTTTCTTTATCTACTCATACCAAATATTCCATATTTCATAATAATTACTATCTTGTTTATTTTTTAACAACTTAGTTAAGCTATCCACTTTGGCACATTCATGAATTTTTTAATTACCATATCATCTGAAGGGATAGATGTCAATTTCCAATTTTGTGCATAAGTTATCCTTGCCACAGTTATAATATGCAGAATTAAATATTGATATATTTTTTCCATCTTTAAATCTATCATGCTTAAAAGAAAGGTTTCAGGTTCAAGTTTTAAGTTTTGTTTTGTCATATTTAAAATCCAATTCCTTATGTTCCTCCACTATTTCTGGGCACATGGACAGGTCCACCACATATGGAAATACGTTCCTTGTACATAATTACATTTCCAACAATTAGGTGGTAAGTTAGGGTACATCTTGGCCAATCTTGCAGGAGGTAAGTGCTAACAATGAGCCATTTTATATAGATTTTCTTTATAAGCAACAGACAGGGTTAATTTATAATTTATTTTCCAGATGTGTACCCATTTATCTAATTCAATGCTATGGCCCACATTTCTAGCCCATATTATCATAGAGTCTGTGACCTTTTCTTCTTTTAATTTGTAATCCAAAAGATATTTATATATTTTACTAATTGCTTTCTTTTCCTTTCCTAACCATATTTTGTCAAATTCTTGTAAAGTCGTATTGAAGCCAAACTGTTCTCTGTCTTTTTTATAGTGGGTTTGGATTTGTAGAAAGGGCCACCATGCTATCTCCTTTCCTTGTACTTTTATTTGGTTCCTATTCTTAAGCTCTCCTATACCGTACAATAAATCTTTATACCTGACAATATTTTCATAGTCCATTACATTTGGGTGCATAACTGCTTCTAACGTGGATAACCACGGTGGAACCTTTAAGTAATTTTTTAAAATCTTTTCCCAAACATCAGACAATACATTTCTTACATGGTGTCTTCGAAAATATGAATGATGTTTAAATTTTCCATCCCACATAAAAGCATGTCAGCCAAGTTGAAGATCGAAACCCTCCAATATTAATAACTTCCTATTTTCTAATTTAGCCCAATCCCTAAGCCAATTTACTATAGCAGCCTCATAATATAGTTCAAAGTCTGGAAGGCCAAATCCTCCTTTTTTTCTGGCATCCTGCAATAATTTAAATTTAACTCTATTATTATTATTACTATTATTATTATTATTTATTTATTTATTTAGACTTGTATGCCACCCTTCTCCCTAAGGACTCAGGGCGGCGAACATTATAAAAACTGAACAGATTACAATAAAAAATAATTAAATAACTACAAGCCTAAAAACAGTTAATTAAAATTTAAATAAAACGACAAAAATAACCCACCTCTAAAAAACCAACCCCCAGGTCATTCCAGACCAGCCTGCTGAAATATCCAGGTCTTCAGGTCTCGGCGAAAGGAGCGAAGATCAGGGGCCAAATGGAGATCCACAGGGAGCTGATTCCACAGGGTGGGCGCTCCCACAGAAAAGGCCCTAGCCCTGGGAACCTCCAGCCGACAATGTCTAACTGACGGAATCCCAAGGAGGCCCCTCTGTGGGAGCGCACAGAGCGATAGGAGTGTGACGCTGGCAGGAGACGTTCCCGCAAGTACCCTGGACCCAAGCCATTTAGGACTTTATAAGTCATTACTAGCACCTTGAAGGCAACTCGGGAGGCAACCGGCAACCAGTGCAAGCTGTGCAGGAGGGGTGTAACATGGGAGTATCGGGACACCCCCATCACAACCTGCGCGGCCGCACCAGCTGCAACCCCCGGGTGGTCCACAAGGGCAGCCCCATGCAGAGAGCGTTGCAGTAGTCGATTCTGGAAGTGACGAGCGCATGAGTGACTGTTCGAAGGGCATCTTGGCTCAGATAAGGGCGGAGCTGGCGAACCAGCCGAACCTGGGCAAAAGCCCCACTGGCCACAGCCCCCTCTAGGTTTTTTCTTCTGCCATATAAACTTAGATACATATTTATTTAGTTCTACAAATGATTTTTTCTCCAACTTGACTGGCAGTCTGGAACAAAAACAACAGTTTTGGTAAGATATTCATTTTTACTATCGAGATGCGTCCCAATAGTGATAGCTGCAATTTTACCCAATTATCTAAGTCTTTGACTATTTGCAATATTAATTTACCATAATTATCTTTCTTAATTGATGAACACCTAGCAGTCAACCAGATCCCTAGATATTTTACTTTACTGACTGTCTGGATACCTAATGTATTTGCTAATCTTCCTTCTGTTCCTTTGTACAATTTTTTGTTAACATTTTTGTCTTATCTTTATTAATTTTTAACCCTGCAACCCTTCCATATTCCTATATTTCTCCTAATAATATGGGGCTTGTTTCTAAAGGTTCTTCTAATATAAATACCATATCATTGGCAAAGGCCTGAAGTTTATATTCCTCTTTTTTAATTTTTAATCCTCTAATTTCTTGATTTTGCCTAATTTGTGCTAAAAGAGTCTCTTCTGCCATTATGTATAATAAGGGGCTAGGGACAACCTTGTATTACTCCCTTGTTTATCTTTATATCATCTGTGTTTTCCCCATTTATTAATATCTTTGCAGTTTGCATATTGTAGATTGTTTTAATAAATCCTATGAAATTTTGCCAAATTTCACCTGTTAGTTGTTTAATGAGAAAATTCCAGTTCAAATTGTCAAATGCTTTCTGGGCTAAAAATATCAATGCCATTGATCTAGTTGTATGTATCTCATAGTATTCTAATACATCCATAATCGTTCTTGTGTTTGTTTTTATTTGCCTATAAGGGAGGAAGCCATTCTGGTCAATATGAATAATTCTATTTAGTACTCTTTTTAGTCTTTTAGTCGCCAAAATTGTAGCCATTATTTTAAAGTCAACATTTAACAGTGATATTGGTCTGTAATTTTGTATTTTTGGGGGATCTGATTGTTCTTTGTGGATGAGAGTACTATATGCTTCCAACCATGATTTGGACACCCTAGCATTCTCCAAAGTCTCATTGTACAAATCCACCAATATCTCCTCTATTATTTCTTGGAATTCCTTATAAAATTCTGAAGGGATTCCATCTGGTCCAGGGGTCTTATTTGCTTTTTGTGTTCCAATTGCCTTTCTAATTTCTTCTATGGTAATTTTATTATTCAAATTTTGTTTCTCTTCATCCATAATTTCAGACAAATTGATCAATAAATTTTTCTGATATTTCCTCTTGTTTATACAATTTTAAAAATTCCTCTGCAATTTCTTTCTTTTCTTGGGGCTGCATACATAGTTTCCGTTCCTGATCCTGAAGAGCTATAATCGTTCTTTTTTCTTGCTGTTTTTAATTTTGTGGGCTAACTACCTCCCAGCTTATTTGCATTTTCAAAATAGTTTTGCTTTGCTAATTTAATTTTCAGGCCAGATCTTCCTGTATACTTAGATTTATTTTATGCTTTATTAAATCAATTTCTTTCTTAATATTTGAATTATGCAAATTCTTTTGTCTACTTGTTTCTAAGTCTTTCAGTTTCTCCCTCCATAGACTTTGTTGTTGTCTTTTTTCTTTATTTTTTAATGTTGTATGCAATAGTTAAACCTCTCACATAAGCCTTGGTCGTATCCCAGAGATTCTGTAGAGAGGTGTGTTCTCTTTATTTATTTCAAAAATATTTTTAGTTCTTTCTTTATCATTTCAATATATACTTTATCTCTTAATATGGAATTATTAAATGTCCACCTTCCTATTTTCCTCTTTCCTTTCCATTGAATTTGTATGGGATTATCGTCAGCCCATATGTTTGGCACAATCTCAATCTTATGAGCCTTGGTGGCTCAGGCTGTTAAATGCCTGCTCTTAAGATCCAGCTGTCTACAATTACTGTAGGCTCGAATCCCACCAGGCTCAAGGTTGACTCAGCCTTCCATCCTCTCGGGGTAGGTAAATTGAGGACCCAAGATTGTTGGGGGCAATTAGCTGACCTTGTAAAAATGCCGCTTAGTAATAAGCAGGCATATACAATGGAATGAAGGCTATTGCTGAGCACACTGGGTTGTATCCCAAAATTGTAAGCCTCCCTGTGTCTTCAGAGAAGGGCGGCATATAAATGTAATTAAAAAAAAATCTTTTCAATATTCTCCATTAGCCCAGAGCCCATCCATATCTGATCTATTCTAGACCAAGATTTATGGGGGTTTGAAAAAAAAGTGTATTGTTTTTTATTTGGGTTTAATTCTCTCCACACATCTTTCAAATTAAGTTCTCTTACCATATTTTGGAAAGACAAGGGGAGTACTTTCCTTTCCGTTTTTTCCCACTTCTATAATCTTTATCTTTGTCTGGAATTGCATTAAAGTCCCCTACAATGCATACATTGTCATATTCGAATTCTATTATTTTATGGTGGTGTTTATTATAAAGGTCTTTCTGGTTTGTGTTTGGGGCATATATTGTAACTAATAACATTTTTTCTGATTTATAATTACTTCTATAAATAACATTCTTCCTTCTTGGTCTTTATATATTTGTTTGTGTTGCAACCAATCCTTTACATATACTGCAATACCCTTTTTTAAAATTTGCATGTGCCAAATACATTTTTCCCATATTTATATTCTTTAGAAGGTCTGCTTGATTATCTAAAATATGCACTTCTTGGATACAAATTATGTCAGCATTTTGTTTTTTAAGTTTCTCAAAAATTTGTTTACTTTTTGAAGGTGAATTTAAGCCATTGATATTAACTGAGAATAAAGTAATTTCTCTATCATTGTCCTTGACTGTGGAAGGCATTTTTCATTTAGTTTCTTGTTCTAGGATCTCTTCTTCTTGATCTGTTATCTTCCTTTTCTTCTCTGAGATTTTGGGGTTGTGGAAGTGAATCTGGTTCTTTTTCTTGAAAGTTGTTCCTCTTGACTCCTCATATTTGAATTCTCTCTACTATCTCGTTCTTTCTCGGGTCCTATATATCGTTCACAAAATTCCTTTGCTTTTTCTATTGTATCGATTTTATATTTTTTGTCTTGCCACGAGACCAAGAGCCCTTCTGGTGTAAGTCACCTAAATGGAATAGTGTTTCTAATAAGTTGTGTGGATAAAAATTGGTAGCCCCTTCTCTGCTCTCTAACTCTCCTGGGTATTTATTTCAATGTGACCACTTTGTGGTCTTTATATACAAGAGGTTCATCCCTAGTCTTACTATAGAGTAGGTCTCGTGTTGACTTCCTCGCAAAGTGAATATGGACCTCTCAAGGTAGTCAATGTTTCCTCGTATAGTGAGTGTACACTCTGTAGACCTCGTCTACATCATTTTCAATTTCCAAGTTTGGTTTCTGTAGGGCCACCGCTATCATATTGATCATAATTGTACATAGATCTTCCTTTTTATCTTCCACCACATTTTGAAACCTACGATGGAATGATGCCTTCTCTAACTCCATATGTATCATCAACTCTCGTAGTTCACAGTAGAGCTCTTTCCAGTTTTGTTCAGAGTCTTCTAATTTCTTCTCTACCATCTCCATTCTTACCTTTGCTAAATTCTGTTAATTTTTTAGCACTTTTTCCTGCTTCTTTCCAATCTTGGTGTTCAGATTTTGTATTTCATTTTTCACTTCTCCTATTTCAGTTCTCATCTCTGTTTCCATGTCTTCATGATTTCTCGCTAATAATTCATGGGTTTTAACCATCATTTCCTGCATCATATTAAGTGTTGTCTGTACCGTCTGCAAGCTTTAGATTGAAGTAGTTTTTTCTGCCAATAGCACTGCATCTATGGATCTCTGCCCCACAGGTGAAGACATAATTGTTGTGGCTTTCTTTCCTGATTTTACACTTGTAATTGTCATTGTTGTTATTTTAACTATGTTATTTTTACTTATCTCTAAATAAAAATGTCTAAATTTCTTAATATATAATTAATATTTAAAGTCCATGTTCTATATTTATACAACACTCTTTCAATTGTTCAGTTACTCAAAAATAATTAACCAGCATTTAGTATTCTAATACTTATATATCTATTTATGCTTCACCAATATTATTTAGTTACATCCGTGTCTAACAGCTTGGTGAATACCTTATTACAGTTCTTAATTCAGGTTCAAAATGCACTCTTTAAAATTACAAAGTCACTTCCACCATTTCAATTCTCCTTTCTATTGTAGTTTCTTCTTCTTGATCCTTTATTCTTTTCTGCCACACATTTCCAGTTCCAGCTATAAATCTTAATTGTTTTATTTCTTCTTTCTTTCTTTATCACAATTAACACACAAATAGTACAGTTACAAAGTCTCTTTCCTCAATCTTTCCTTAGGTCCTTCAAAGTGTCAATTATTCTCCTTTCAAACTTTTGCTCTCAGCTACTCTTATGATCCTCTGTCTCACTTGGGCACTGTCCCTTTTCCCCGATCCTCAAATGTCAAACACCAATATTATAAATATACAACTCACTTTCAGTTCCTGAAGGAAGGTTAAACTCTGTTGTCTCACCCTTCAACTCCTCCACTTTCAACGTTCCATTAGTCAGCAAGGAAAAGAAAGTTACTGCCGTTTCTTTAATACTCCTACCGATGTTTCCGCCGCTTTGCTACACCATTCAATCTGGAGATTCAATTTCACTTTTTAATGTAGATCTATGTTCTAGAAATCTTCTTTAGTTTCACCTTCCCACTGCTCAAATTGCTGATCTTCACTTTCTGTTTCCTTCTCTCTTCTTCAAGCCACTGGGCTGCCATGTCTGTGGTTCCGATCTATGTGATCTCCCTCTTCTGCCATTGGTTTTGGGGATTCTCTCAATCTCCAGGCTCGCAGCACCTCCCCGAGATCTCCAGGTCTTCCCCTTTCATTTTCCTACCCCTCCAGGGTCTGACACGCTCCAAGAAGCCCCAAACAGCAAAAACTGAATCCTTTCAGAGCAGTGATCTGCTCCTCAGCTCCATATCGATGCAGCACCCAACTGGAAGCCTCGTGGAGATTTTCTTCTATAAGTATATGTAATAGCAAAATTGTGGTTTTCTTAATAGATCAGAACATTTCTACTGCTTAAGTCATTACATTTGTTCAAACTGTCTTCCATTTCTTTTTGTTTCTTGCTGTAAATGTTTGAGAGGTTATGGAACCCTCACTTTTCAGCAAGTTGGCTTGTTTCCATAAACTGAATTTTTTTTCGAAAATCAGATTAGCTATTATATTCACTGACTGTATGAGAATACTTGTATTTAGCAGCATTGCAGAGCTTTGAAACAACACAGCATGATGAATTTACTTTCAATCATAGCCTTTCTCCGGCTCGAAACAAAGGCAGGGAGGCTCTGTACTGATTCACAAACAAAACAATTTATGCTTCGTTTTACTGGCAAGGAATGACACTGAGACTTATTGTATATTCTTGTTGCAGGAGGATGGGCAGATAGAGAATAGTACAAAGAGAGAAATTTTCAGAAATACCCAGAATGACCTAATCATATCAGACAGGATTCTGGGAAGAAGCTGAATAATGGAGGTTCTAAAGGCTAAAATGACTTTGACACTTTTCTGGTAATTGAAGGTAGACTTTATTCTATTTAAAGTAAATCTAGTTGGTAAATATGACCTGTACTGAGAGTTTGCAATAGGTAGAATGTTTGATAAAACTGGAAGATTCCTAGAGGACAAAACCTGGGAAAGAAGAATGTTGAAGAGGAATGGCGTTATGAGGCACTGCTTCTCAATCATTGCAACTTTAAGATGTGTGGACTTTCAGAATTCCCCAGCCTGCATGCTGCTAATCCTAAACTGGGTAAAAATAAATGGAAGAGAAATCAAAAGTTCATCTGCCACAAGCTAATCAGCTCTTTATTCTGAGAATGGATAGTAAAATGCCAACTAACTTTGTTAAGACCTTTCCTTAGTCATGTGATAAATAAGAGTAGGACTAAATTAGGAACTGAGGAGAAGAATACATATATGTTAGGAGTACATATAAATGTTAGGCTTTAGTCATATGGTGTGAAGATTTGTGTACTTTGAATGTTTGGATGGATGGATAAATGGAAATGGATAAAATGCGGAAAGGCTTTGCAATCACTAAAGGGTTAAAAAAAGACAGGAAAAATGAGAGTGCTTGAATTGTTTTGGAATGTGCATGTTTCTGACGGTTTCTAAACTAAATGAAAATTTAAAAAAAATACAGAAAGTGGGGTGTTTTTGGTTGTTTCACTTAGAAAGTGCCCCACAGAGAGAATTTTATGAATGTCTAGAATGGGAATCAGATATGTTCAGATCTACCTGAATAGCATTTCCTATCCACTTCATGTTACATTCATGAAAACTTATTCAAAGTTATCCTTTTCTATATTGGGATATGGACTTTGGCTAAAACACACCCTACAAATCAGCCATTCAGGAAACTGTATTCTGATAACAACATACACTTTTTGTTGATAAATATTTGAAACCTGCAAAAATGTCATTTTTTAAACATTTCCAAATAGAGACTCAATTTCCTTATTGTTAATGATTGAGATACCATTAATATAAATGAGTCTTGTTGAAAGGAGATGTAAAGAAGATAGAAAAGGAAATTCTACTCAGCAAGAAACAGGAATAGAGAGAAAAAAGAATAAACAATTTGTAGAAGTTATGAAAATATTAATCAATAATTCACAATCTGTTTAAAAATATAATTCAGTCATTCCATAGTAATCCCACAATAGCCTTTGAAATCTATCTCTCAATGCCTCTGCTAAACAACATATAATGTTCTTTAATAATATAATACTCAATACAGAATTGGAATTCTTTTAAAATGACAAAGCCACCCACTTATAAGTAACGAATTTAGCTTCTTTTGCAGAGCTTCAGAGCTTCCAATTTCATGGTGACTGAAGATATAAATTATGAGGTTTGTATTAATATATTTTATTTATTTCTTATAATAAGTTCAATATAACTTCCAATCTCATATTTCAGTTGTAGAATTATAGCGTGAATAAATTTCTCTAAGTAGACTAACATACAGTATAAGATCTAGAGATGGCAAGAGATGGCAAGCGCAAACACAAAAGTTTTATAACTATTTATTTTCTAGTTCATTTGTTTTTTGCAATGGTAGAATCACCGCTTATTATAAATGAAGTCCTTGTCTGTCCATTCAAGTCAGTCATAACTACTGGATTAGTTTTCTTGGCAAGATATCCAAAGTGCCATTATTTCCTTTCTATGGCTAAGAGAGAACAGCTGGCCCAAGGCCCCTTCTCAGGCTTCGTGCCTTAAATGGGACTAAAATTCATAGTTTCTTGATTTCTAGCCTATTGCCTCAGAAAATTAGCATTATTTTTATAATGTCTTCAAAAATGCAACAGGAAAAAATGGAATATTAATCCTGCCAAATATGTTCAGCCAACATATATCAGATGGAAGTTGTAATCTGCTGTCCATACCTGATTTTTAAACTGCTTCACAATGCTTTACAGCCTTCTCAAACAGTTTACAGAGTCAGCATATTGCCTCCAACAATCTGGTTCCTCATTTTACTGACTTTGGAAGGATGGAAGGCTGAATCAACTTTGAGACGGGTGAGAATTGAACTGCCAAACTATTGGCAGCCGGCAGTCAGCAAAAGTAGCCTGAAATACTGCAATCTAAACACTGCGCCACTATGGCTCTTGGGAAAAACAATACTAAGTTTATAAAAACTATTATCCAGCTAAAAACCATTCTTTTTGTGGCAAAAAAGCTATTGCCACACTAGTTTTTTTAAAGGGCACCTGAGTTTCTAAACTTATTTCATCTGGGTTCAGGCGGGGTTTATGATAGGAAAAAAAAAATAACAATAGCATTTAAACTTATATATTGCCCCACAGCACTTTATATCACTCTCTGAGTGTGCAAATTGCCCCCAACAATCTTGGTCCTCATTTGTCTTATGTCGGAAAGGTGGAAGGCTGAGCCAACCTTGAGTCCTGTCAGGATCAAACTCCAGGCTATGAGCAGAGTTTGCCTGAAAAACTCCATTCTAACCTCTGCACCAGCTGGGCTTTTCCTAAAATGTCCTTTAGCAGAAGAAGAAATATCTGCCTCTCCTTGACCTCTCATTTTTGTCCACTTTGATATCCTCCTGGAATGGCTATTTAAGCTTTGAGTTAGACAATGTTGTCATATTACACCTCTTCTCAGAGAATAATCCTGCAGTAGTGTGCCTTAGTCTCTGGCAGTTATATGATGTAGTATCACAGGACACAATTTTCTCCCCAGATATATAAAGTGGAAGAGTAGCTCATCAGCTGTAAACTAAATGCACCCCATGAAGTATTTTACAGCCCTTAGAATTGTCTCCTGAATTACAACTACTTTAAGCCCATTCTGCATTGTCTATAATACAAACTGTGGTTTATTAATGAATTGTGGTAGCAAACCATTAATATGTGAGTTGACACAGGTATTAATCATTTCAATGAATGAAGTTCTAAATGTGCATTTTGTACAATTATACTGCACATACATTTTGTACACTAATACATAAATTTTGTAACTTTTCTTGAGACATAATATTTTTCCTAAAGCAATGTTCTCTAATATATTATATTTTTCAATATTATTGTCTACTACAAACAGTTTTTGTGTGCACTTATCTCCAACCTTTGCATTTATTTCATGCAATTTTATCTAATTTGCATGCTTTAGTATATATTTATTTTCTGGAAAACTGCATTGCAAAACTCAGAAAAGAATGAATATGGAAAGATAATTGTGCTTCAGGTCATATATTGTATCATGAACTAGTACCAAACATTTTTACATTAAAATTCAACATAAGCAAGATTTTCTTCCATTCTTGTTAATCATAAACAAACTAAAGATTAATCTTTAGATAATAATATCTCTAGTAGCATTATAAAATTTCATTATGCCTATTTCAATCATTCTTTGTGTTATTTATATTTTTAATGTGAAAATTGCTATGGAAGGCTGCCAGTATAAATAGAGGAGCTGGTTTATTATGTATTTTTGACTGTATTAAGAAATTTTACACATTTTTTTAACTTTAAAGAAATGTTTTTTAATCTGCCAAAGAAGCTGGGGAGTCATCCTTCATCGATGGAAGACAGTTACTTAGCTAAGTCCTTCTTTTGAGTATCTGTGCAGGAAAACTAAGAAATTCAGAAGGGCTGCATATCATTGAAAGTTGTTCAGTTTTTGAAACTTGAAACAAAAGCATTATTATACAGGTGGGATCAAATTCTCCAAATAGAAGAAAGAGGGATTTAGGAAGAAAAATTTGGCTTAGAAGACAGAAATATACTTGATAGGTGGGATAGAACAATAGGAGGAACAGAGACAGCTGAGAATAGAAGAAGGGGTGAAAAACAGTTGATCAAATCCCTATGTGTCTTTGCCAACAGAAAAAGAGACAGCAAGAGCAATGGATAGAAGCATTTAAAATAAGAGTTCATTTCAAGAAAGAAAGGCTTTTCAAGAAGCTGGGGATCTATCTTATCTTTGCTGCAAAGAAATAAGCCTGTGGTCTTGTGATATAGACAGACTGAAATTTGTCTCAATGGGATTGTCCCAATTTTCTTTTGTTGGCAGCTATTCTGACATAATAGAACAGAACAGAACAGAATTCTTTATTGGCCAAGTGTGATTGGACACACAGGGAATTTGTCTTGGTGCAAATGCTCTCAGTGTACATGAAAGAAAAGATACATTCGTCAAGAGTCAAGAATCATAAGGTACAACACTTAATGATAGTCACAGGGTATAATAAGCAATCAAATCATACTAGGAAACAGTCAATATAAATCGTAAGGATACAAATGACAAAGTTACAGTCATACAATCATAAGTGGGAGCGGATGGGTGATAAGGAGTGATGAGAAGATTAATAGTAATGCAGACTTTGTAAATAGTTGGACAGTGTTGAGGGAACTATTTGTTTAGCAGAGTGATGATATTCGGGGAAAAAACTGTCCTTGTGTCTAGTTGTTCTGGTGTGCAGTGCTCTATAGCTCTATAGGAACATAGCACATGTCTAGTGATTTATTGAAGATGGGGGCCAATTGTTCAGCACAGACTTTTAAGAAAGAAGGAGTTATCTTGTCTGGCCCAGGTGCTTTTCTTAGTGTTTGTCTGTGAAATAGATCTTGCACTTCTTTTTCTGTGATCACCAGAGGTTGTGAACCCAATGGGTTGGGATCAATCGTAGGAGGCTTGGCTGTTGTTGGTGTGTTTGAGATGGGGATTGTGGAGATAGGTGGCTGTAGTTTCCTTTCAAACCTGCAGTAAAACACATTGAGGTCATCTGCTAGCTGTTGATTTTCTTCTGCCTGGGAAGGAGGTTTGCTGTAGCCAGTGATGTTTTAAGAGTTTTCCACATGTTTGCTGGTTCATTTGTTGAGAACTAATTCCTTAACTTTTCAGAGTAGCTTCTTTTGCAGCTCTGATCTCTCTAGTTAGTATGTTTCTGGCCTGATTGTATAGCATTCTGTCACCTTTTCTGTAGGCTTCCTCTTTGGAACGACGTAGCTGCTTAAGTTTAGCTGTGAACCAAGGTTTGTTGTTACTATATATTTGCAGGTTCCTTGTTGGTACACATAAGTCTTTGCAGAAGCTGAGATATGATGTTACAGTATCTGTAAGCTCATCTAGGTCTGCAGATGTATCTTCAAAACATTCCAATCAGTGCAATCAAGGCAAGCCTGGAGCTTCAGCTTTGCCTTATCAGACCAAGTACTCACTGATTTAATTGTTGGTTTCATGTTTTAAGTCTTTGTCTGTAGGCAGGTACAAGGTGAATCATGCAGTGGTCATGAGTAACTGTAAGTTATTCTTTCTTAATGCCACATGTAGGTGTGCCAGTCTTGATATATGCTTGCATGACAAGTTTTCTATCGAACAAAGCAAAATGGCAAAAAGTGCAAAGATAAAACAACCACAAAGGGACTTAGGATGCACTGACACCCATAATCAAGCAGTCCAAACCAACAATAGCAATGCACATAAACAAGGTAAAAGCTGCCATATGTTGTTACATTCAGTATTCAAGACGATGACTGGATAGAAGATTAAAAATACAGCTTTAACCACACAAATCCTATTCAGGGATTAGAAATGAAACTTCATTTCAAATAATTTCTTAAGGCAAGAAGAACAAGCAGATGCACATATGCCACACAATTACTAACACGAACTTAGATTTCAACTGTGTGTTCAAGGAAGAAAATATTTTAATATGATAAAAGCCAAGCTGTCATTATCCAAACTACACTCCAGTGAATCAAACTAGAAAGCTATGGGAATGGATAAAATGCAGACGAAGATAAATGAGATTAACTTTGAAATCAATGACCCATTAGCAAACAGTCTCATTAATTTAAATGAGCAGCAGCATACATTTTTTTCCACTGATATATATCTACATGCACACACACTTTCTCATTATTCTCTATATTCCCTATAGAATATGCTACCCAGTTACATAGAAAATTGAATATGTATGATATTGCAAACATCTGTCCATTATGAGGAGAAATTTTTGAACTGCTTTTATTATGTTTGTAAATATGATTTTAAGCTGCAGTTCAGTATTATGCTGATTTAGTCCACAGAAAAGTTCTTCCTACTTAAAAAACATTTTGGAATCACTAGCCACTTTACTAACATGGTACTATACTTATGAATACTTTTGCCAGGATATCTCAAACTGTTTATCTTATTATCTAAGGCTTATGTTTATAAAGATTAGACAATGTAAAGACCAATCATTTCTTTGCTTAAAGGAAAGTCCTCTAAGATTGCAAAAGGACATGAAGTCAGATATAAAACTCTTATAGCTGAAACCAAATAGTTCCTAGGGTAATCTTGGTAAGTATAAATCATACATAAACAAGGTAAATTGGATTTAATTAGCCTTTAGAATATTACAGTAATTTAAAACATGTCTTTCTAATCAGTTGGATTAGAATGTCTAATTAGACTTCACCTTCTCAACCTGAGCTCAAGATATAACAAAAGCCTATAAGAACTTCCCAAACTTGGTTTTTTTTAACCAGAAGTAGAGGTCTTTGAACAGTCCAGATATAAAATGAGAGTTAATCCTGGATCAGATTTAATTAAATCATTTTACTAAAACATCAGACCAAAGGACATTTCCACCACATTAATTAAACAGATTTGTTTCTATCTTCTTCAACATATACAGATGGTGTATCTCATGATATTTCCAGCAATGAGATGTCCTCCCTGAATGGCAGAAATTAGTACTATTATTTGTTCCTTACTGCTTTTAATGTTTGTGTTTCAATTGTTTTAACATTGTTTTAATTAGGTTTTAAATATTTTAAGCTGCTTCAAAGTATTATTTGAAATATTTTCCAAAATAATATTAAAGGATTCTCGTTCTTTGTTTGGTACACAGCAGCTAATATGCAATATTAAGATCTGTATAAGTCTGTAGTTTATGCAGCTAAAATCCACCACAAAGGGGAAAAAGGATCAGAATTATAACAAAATACAGCTTTTTTCAGTTATATAAAATGAAGCCAAAATGTTTGGCTGGAATTGTGGAATTTAACTACAAATCAGGGAGTATACAGCATTTGTAAGATAAGGCATATGACAGCGTGGTTATGGTTATCTCCGGAAACCATGAATGTGTTTGGCAAAGGCATATCTCCCAGACTTAAAAATATATTTTCAAAAATGAGAATGTAACAACTAGCTATGAACTATTTAAATCAAAAAGCCTGTACCTATTCAGGATGCAATTTTTATGCAGGCTTGGGAGGCAATTTAAAGAAAGAAGATTGAGCATGTAAACAGAACACCCCTCAGAGCTGTTTCAGACATGGGGCACAGGAAACTTGCAAGCTTCCAGAAAGTTCCACCAGCTGGGCAGACTGAGATAGTACAGGGTCTCCTGCTTGAGCAGGGGGTTGGAATAGAAGACCTCCAAGGTCCCTTCCTATTCTTCTACAGGTGAAACTCGAAAAATTAGAATATCGTGCAAAAGTTCATTTATTTCAGTAATGCAACTTAAAAGGTGAAAATAAGATATAAGATAGACTCATTACATGCAATGCAAGATAGTTCAAGCCACGATTTGTCATAATTGTGATGATTATGGCTTACAGCTTATGAAAACCCCAAATCCACAATCTCAGAAAATTAGAATATTACATGTAATCAATAAAACAAGGATTGTACATAGAACAATATGGGACCTCTGAAAAGTATAAGCATGCATATGTACTCAGTACTTGGTTTGGGCCCCTTTTGCAGCAATTACTGCCTCAATTTGGCGGCATGAAGCTATCAGCCTGTGGCACTGCTGAGGTGTTATGGAAGACCAGGATGCTTCAATAGCAGCCTTCAGCTCTTCTGCATTGTTCGGTCTCATGTCTCTCATCTTTCTCTTGGCAATGGCCCCTTAGATTCTCTATGGGGTTCAGGTCAGGTAAGTTTGCTGGCCAATCAAGCACAGTAATCTCACAGTCATTGAACCAGGTTTTGGTACTTTTGGCAGTGTGGACAGGTGCCAAATGAAGTCAGCATCCCCATAAAGCTCTCGGGAAAGAAGCATGAAGTGCTCCAAAATCTCCTGGTAGATGGCTGTGTTGACCCTGGACTTAATGAAGCACAGTGTTCCAACACCAGGAGATGACATGGCTGCCCAAATCAACACAGACTGTGGAAACTTCACACTGGACTTCACGCATCTTGCAGTGTTTCCCTTCCACATAACTTTCTAGTAATGTGCTTTGATACAGCACTTTGGGAACATCCAACTTCTTGCAATTACCTTTTGAGGCTTGCCCTCCTATGGAGTGTCAATGATGGTTTTCTACACAACTGTCAGGTCAGCAGTCTTTCCCATGATTGTGGTTCCTACTGAACCAGACTGAGAGACCATTCAAAGGCTCAGGAACCCTTTGCAGGTGTTATGGCTAATTAGTTGATTAGTGGGACACTTTGAGCCTAGAATACACTTTTCACAATATTCTAATTGATTGTGATTTGGGGTTTCACGCTGTAAGCTATAATCATCACAATTATGACAAATCACAGCTGAATTACTTTTTGCATGTAATGAGTCTATCTCATATATTAGTTTCACCTTTTAAGTTGCATTATGGAAATAAATGAACTTTGCACGATATTCTAATTTTTGAGTTTCACCTATATGTTCTGCCCACATCATGACACCCTCCAGCCAAATAGGGAGGATAAAAGGAAAAGATGCCCTCGAGGCAGCTTGTCCCTGTAGGGACAAGGGCAAAAGCGCCGTTTTCTTGGTAAAGGAACGCAGGTCATTTGCTATTGCCTTCTGCCCTTCTAGACAGCAGCATGTCCTGCTCCATTTCATCAAAGGACGCACCGGAGTTGATCTTGCATAGCTTCCGAACCCTGGCGAGATCGCTTGTTGTGCCGGGCAAGCAGAGAGGAGGACAATCAGCTCAAAAGAATGGAGTCCCGAATGTAATCCTGCAGCAAGCCAACAGAGTTATACGGCCTAACTAGATCAACTCCACAAATCCAAGTAGTAAGTCAGCAACCTCCTCCACCCCAACAAAATAATTTCCAGGGCCACGCACAGGATTGACTTTGCCCGTCCACACTCAACCAACCTCGGCGGGAAACTCACTCAACCGGCACAGCGCCTAGCAACAAAAACAAAATTGTCCGGGATCCGAGCTTCTTCCGTCCCTCCAAAAGAATCCCGCTCGGCCCCTTTCGGTCCTTAGAGGTTGCCCTCGCAACCGGTGTGTTGCGCTTGGCGCTGGGACGTCGTGGAAACAGAATTTGTTCCAACAACCCGAGAGCGAGAAGAGAGAGCGCAGAAGTTACGAGATCTATTTTTTCCCACCCCGCGAAATCCTACTTCCATAACCAGCCAGGGATCCAGAGACTCGGAAGCAAGGCTGGCAACGAGATCGTCGCTAAGAACAACACAGCCCATACCCGTGCATGCTTCTAATCACACACGCAACCTATGTGGCCGCGCTTTTGAGAGGCTCCGCCAGTCAGACAGCTCACGTGCAACGGACGCGTTTCAATGCCGCTGGTGGGGTAGAAAACTGGAACTCGGGTGGAGCCTTCCGACGCACAGCCTGTAGCTTTATGACGTGTACTCGAATTCGGGATTCGTATTCTGGGATTTTCTTTGCATCGTTATTGCAGGATTCTCAAGCCTTTGGTGGCGTGCGGTTCCTTTGAGTTACCAACCGTTGTGCGGTGGTATCCATTGAGCAAGCGGGTCACAAAATAGCCATTATGCAAGCACGAGGCCCGTCATAAAACACCATTTTGCAAACAAATCAATCTCAGCATTTAAAGATGAAGTCTTAACAACTTGCCCTCAAATCAGAAGATGTAAGCCCCAAAAGGAGGTGATCTCTAGAATCCCAGTTTTCTCTTATATCAAAGCAGACATTTAACTAAAAGTAGGCATTTTTAAGCTGCCCATCACTTCATCCCACTCTTCCATTTAGCCCACAAATAAACTTCAAACAGCTTCTACGCTTCCTAGTTTCTCTACAACTAGGAAACACAGAAAATAGCTTCAAGATCAAATGCAACATATTTCAGGGCACCAATTCACATTCATACAAGCCAAGCCATAAACCATGATTTACAAGGCTGGGTTCATTTGTGTATCACAAAAGCAAAACCAGACAAAAGTTATTTACTGATTTACCCAATTTTGACCCAATAAAAATAAATTAAAATCCAGATAATAAAACAGATGCAATTAATTAAGATATACAATATGTTAAATGTACCATCCCAGTGGAGAGGAAGCACTTGAAAATCAAACAGGCTGAAGATAATCAAGATGAGGATCTAGCACATCCCTGAGGCTACCCCAAAAGTGCAGACATAATTAAGAAACACATTCCTTTGTAATCTAATTCATTGCAGTAACTAGAGATTGCTAGGATATTTGTAGGGATAGCAGACTTTATAAGAGTTGTACTAAATATGTTATGTATGTAGGTTTGAATGTCATTGGTTTAGTTTGAATTGTTCTTGTAAAATGTCAAATATGATTGGTTTGAAAAGTCGGAAAACCTGCACTCTGATTGGCTGGCAACTGCGGCTGCTGGCTATAAGTAGCAGCAGCCCAGCCAAGCTGGTCCTTGAGCTGTAGTCACTAATAAACTCTTCACTGAAGCTCTTCGCCTGACTCTTCATGCAAACTTAACACTGGCGGCGAAGGTGGGATTCCCTGAAGAGAAGACGGCCGGAAGACAAGCAGAAGAGCGAGATGGCTGCACTGAACACCCCCAGCCCGTCGATCCGGCGCAGAAGACTGGGAATCGTATGTGGATCGCTTCCAAATGTATTTGAAGGAAAGCGACCTGACATCTCCGGAAGCGGAAGAGGCGGTCTTTCTTACGCACTCGCGTCCAGCAGTCTTCAAGATGGCGAAGGCATTGGCGGGAGCTGCAGGCGTGAAGGTAATGGAATGGCCTGATTTAGAAAAGCTTTTAAGAGCCCATTACCCCACAAGTATCGTGCCTCATTAAGACACAAGTTTTACCGTCGGGATCAAGGGGAAAGCGAAAACTTAACGACTTGGGCAAGTTTAAGAGACATTGGGGTGCATGGAGTTTAACAACTTGGAGGAGGCCATGCACGATCGATTTGTTCTAGGCCTCAAAGACAAGGTGCTTCAGAGCAAATTGTTATTAAAACCTAAGATCACGTTGAAGGAAGCCATAGAAGAGGCCTCCTCAGCAGAAGCCACTAAGTCCTCAGTGGCAGCCATGAAGAAAATTAACAAGGCCTCAAGCCATTCTGATGTGGAAAAGTCCACAACAACTCATTAGCAAATAGATTCTGAATCAGACTGCAGTGAGGTGGAGGAAGGAATTTATAGACTCAGAATGGAAAAGAAAAGAAAGACCTGGGAAGAAAAAGGCAAGACTTTTATTGCAGAGGTTGTGGGGCCACCGCACTGAATGCAAGTTTCTTGATACCATCTGCCTCGTTGTGAAAAAGAGGTCACTTAGCAAGAGTCTGCAAATCATCCAGAACTCCACCACATACAGAAGAAAGTTTCCTGACAAAGATTTCAAGCCCAACAACTTCAGTGAGAAAATGGGGCAACTCAGAAGCAAATGGGAAGAATGAAACTCATCAAACAGTCACCATTGGTCATTCTTCAACCTTAAGAAGCAGAAAAGTACATGTGAAGGTACTCATTGAAGGAAGGCCTTGCCAAATGGAAGTGGACTCAGGCTCCTATTTATCTATGGTGTCATGGGACACTATTCTGAGCTACTTCCCAACATTCAGAAGAAACATTTCCAGAAGCAAGCACTGACTCTTAAAGACTACCAAGGGAACAAGATTCCAGTAGTTGGAACAAGAGAATTCAACGAAGTTCAAAGGCCACACCAAATGTTTGCCCCTGACCATCGTGGACAAGGATCGCCCAAGCTTGCTGGGACTTGAGTGGTTCAATCCACTAGGCATCGAGGTGACTGGCATCAATCACGTGAGCAACTCTGAATGGGAGGAGGCCTTGAAGTCTGAGTTTCCAGAGGTCTTCAGCTAAGGATTGGGCAAGTATATGGGGACCCCTATCACTTTCAACCTAGATCCCAAGGTGCCCCAATTTGTTTAAAGCCCAGAAGGGTCCCATTTGCTTTAAAGGAAAAAATTGATGCACAATTAGATAAACATAGCTCAAGGAGTTTTGCCCACTGACCACTCCAGATGGGAGACACCCATAGTCACACCTGTCAAGACTGATGGGTCAGTAAGAATCTGTGGGGACTATAAGGGGACACTGAACCATGCACTGCAGCAGAGCGATACCCAGTTCCAGTGGTGCATCATCTATTACATTCACTTGGCAGGGGTACAGTCTTTGCCAAATTGGATCTGGCCCAGGCATATCAACAACTAACAGTTGATGATGCCACTGCAGAGGCCCAAACCATTGTGACTCATAGAGGTGCCTTCAAATGTAAAAGGTTACAATTTGGAGTAAGCTGGCACCAGGCATCTTTCAAAGCCTTATGGAAAGGATGCTCCAAGGACTGCCAGGTAGTGCCTTACTTTGATGATGTGTTAATCTCTGCTGAAAATGACACTCAGTTACTAGAAAGACTCAGAGAACTCCTTACCAGATTCAGGAAAGCGGGGTTAAAAGTCAAGGAAGAAAAATGCACTCTTAAACTGACAAGGTTGAGTTCCTGGGGTACATGATTGACTAGCATGGCATCCACCCTACCAATGCCAAGGTTCAAGCAATCAAAGAAGCCCCTAGACCTAAATGCAAAACAGATTTGCAAGCCTTCCTTGGACTCATTAACTTTATCACATGTTCCTACCTCAGAAGGCAACCATTGCAGAACCATTGCACAGATTACTTGACAAAAGTCTGTTTGGGTCTGTGGGAGAAGGAACAATCAGCATTTAACAGTATTAAAAGACTAATCACGCCTGATGCTGTACTGATACAGTTCTCTGAGAATTTGCCTGTTGTACTGACTTGTGATGCATCCCCTTTGGAGTGGGGGTTTTGAGCCACAGGCTTCCCAGTGGAGAAGCCCCTATTGCATTTTACTCTCACACTTTGACCAAAGCAGAGAGGAATTACAGCCAATTGGACAAGGAAGCATTGGCAATTGTTGCAGCTGTCAAGAAATTTCATGAATATTTGTATGGGAGAACATTTACCATTGTTACAGATCACAAACCTTTGTTAGGCATTGTGGCAGGAGAACTCACACCTACTATCCTGTCACCAAGAATGCTGAGGTGGACTGAATTTCTTGCTGCTTATTCTTACAAACTTATCCACAAGCCTGGCAAGGACATTGGACATGCTGATGCACTGAGTGCTGCCCACTTCCTTGCCACAAGGAGGACTTTGAACCTGAAACACACACCTTTTTCCTAGAAACTGTTGCCAAGCTTCCAGTGCATGCTGCTGAAATTGCCAGAGAGACTGCCAAAGACACTTTATTGGCTCCTGTTATAGGCTGGATTAAGAAAGGTTGGCCTCTTCAAGATCTACCTCACCTGGCCCAACCTTTTAAGTCCAGGCAAACTGAATTATCTGTATTAAGAGGATGTATTTTGTGGGGTAACAGGGTGGTTATTCCTGCAAAACTACAAAAAGAGGTTTTGAAATGTTACATGGGGTCATCCTGGTATTGTAAGGATGAAGGGATTGGCCAAGAGTTATGTATGGTGCCAGGTATTGACAAAATGGTTGAAAACTGGGTTGCATCTTGTCCCAACTGTCAGGTAATCAGGCCTGCCCCACCTCTCACCCCCAAACAGGAATGGGAATGTCCTAGGAGCCCATGGTCTAGGATTCACATTGATTTCTGCAGGCCCTACCAGAGGGCACACCTTCTTATCATAGTAGATGCATATTCCAAATGGCTAGAGGTAATCCCCATGGCATCCACACAACTGATGCTGTCATCAAGCAGCTCAAAAATTTTTGTAACCCACGGTTACCTGATGTGCTTGTTCTCTAATGGCCCTCAATTTACATCCAACCTTTTGAATCCTAGCACAACAGGTATCAGACATGCCCTACTGCCCCTGGGCACCCTTCGCTAACGGTGCTGAACTAATGGTAACGCTTTACCAAGGAGAAACTTCAGCAACTGGGTCCGGGACATCACTGAGAAAGTTGAAAAACTTCTTAGTGTTCAGCACTCCTAACCCATCTAATAACTTATCCCCAGAGTTGTTGATGGGTAGGAAACTTAGGTCTTCCCTTGACCGCCACCCCATTCACCCATGTGTAACTAGCCACACGACAGGAACCATTCCAAAACCTGTCACAATGCCAAAATCCATCCCAGAAGTGGAAGATTGCATCACTACCTGACTTAAAGCTGATATTAGTTGAGATGGGTTGGGAGGAGAGACCAGATTCTAACAATCAAACAGGGTCTTTTCCCAGGAAGACCCAGTAGGGAAATGTCAGCAGACACATTTCCTCTCTCACTGGGTGAGAATGTTAAAACTTCTGAACCACATGAAGGTCTCAACGCACATAAGAGCCCCACCTATTTAAAAGAATACATTAGATAGGTTGGGGTTTGGTATGGACTGAACCTAGTGGAGGGGTGTTATGTATGTAGGTTTGAATGTCATTGGTTTAGTTTGAATTGTTCTTGTAAAATGTCAAATAGATTGGTTTGAAAAGCGCGGAAAACCCTGTGATTGGCTGGCAACCGCGCTACTGGCTATAAGTAGCAGCCGTAGCCCAGCCAAGCCGGTCCATTTGAGCTGTAGTCACTAATAAACTCTTCACTGAAGCTCTTCGCCTGACTCTTCATGCAAACTTAACAAAATATTTATTGGTATTGGCCACACAGCCAGATGTTTAGATGGATTTGGCACCTATTTTGTCCACCTCTTGAGTCCTTCCTAAGGACTTGGGATGGGCAGATATTATGGTTTTTCAATGTTAAAGTTATTGTCACAGGATATATATTATGATGGCTGGTCTCAAAGCCAGATTTTTATCCACTGATCAAGTCTTTCCCAATGAAATTGTTATGATTATGTTAAAACAATTTAAAGAAAGTACCAAACTATAAAATATAAGTCTATTTTGGATTTTCTGAAGCTTTTGAACCATCATCAAAGGTAACTCTTTTCAGCACATTTCATCAATCCAACAGAAAAATGACCAAATAATGTTTAATCACACAACCACCTGAATCCATTACCTGATCCTTGGCTAACCATTGCTGATATTTTCTTTAAATTGCAAAAAGGCTCTTTTAAGTACTGCATTTTCCTATGCTTTTAGTGACAGTTATATCCAGGACTACTGAATGCAACCTTCTCGGACAGATTGATCGCCATTCTCTATTATCTAGATTGAGCTTTCATTTATTGATCCTCCAAGTTCATTATACAAGGATCACTTTGGGGCATCTGCTGTCTCCATGAATTAGATGAAAGTAGATTTAGATCTGGGTGTAATCTTCATTAATGACAATTCCACCCACTTTTGTGGGCAACATTGAGTCCGAGGAATTGCAGGACACAACTCTCTGCAACCTGATTATAAATCCTCAACATCAAATTCCAGAAAAAACACCAAATAACAGGAGAACCATA